>OX453319.1:6998369-7461738 GCA_949710035.1 Crambus lathoniellus
AATCATGCAAATTTATCAGAAAATATCCAGATTTCTATTCACAAGTTAAAGATGTTGGGAAAAGAAACAATAGAAATGTAAACAAATTGAAAGTCCCTTTTTCCAAATTAAAATTAGTTACATCCAGTCCACACAATATGCTAATAAACATATACAACCATATACCCAACTTTATAAAAGACCACAAAAACCCAAAAATATTTATCAAGACATTGAAATCATTCCTTATTAGCAAGAGTTATTACAATATGCAAGAGTTTTTTAATGATAAGTTTGTGACATAAATGTTTTATTGATTAATGTTTTTTGTATGTAATTAATTTTATTTAAAATTTATTTAAATTATTATGTTACCTAAGTATTTAAAGCTAAAATGATATTTCTCTTTGTGTATTTTTTTTTTTTTTTTTTATCTTAGCTTTTTTAGTATACCTACTCTGTATTGCTATGCCCTAGCAGGGCGTCCATGTATACCGAATTTGTAGCTACTACCATCGTGCCTATTTATGTAATGTGACATGCAATAAATGATTTGATTTGATTTGATTTCTGATGATTCATACGTGTATAGAGGAAAAGTGTGACTACCTTGAGCTGCACAACTTTAGCAGTGTTCTTCTTCTTGGTCCTGACGCAGAGCCTCACGGTCCTCTCCAGCAGGAAGCAAAAGATATCCACGAAGCTATGATCTCTGATGATTCATACGTGTATAGAGGAAAAGTGTGACTACCTTGAGCTGCACAACTTTAGCAGTGTTCCTCTCCTTTATTCTGACGCAGAGCCTCACGGTCCTCTCCAGCAGGAAGCAAAAGATATCCACGAAGCTATGATCTCTGATGATTCATACGTGTATAGAGGAAAAGTGTGACTACCTTGAGCTGCACAACTTTAGCAGTGTTCCTCTCCTTTATTCTGACGCAGAGCCTCACGGTCCTCTCCAGCAGGAAGCAAAAGATATCCACGAAGCTATGATCTCTGATGATTCATACGTGTATAGAGGAAAAGTGTGACTACATTGAGCTGCACAACTTTAACAGTGTTCCCCTCCTTAGTTCTGACGCAAGGCCTCACGGTCCTCTCCAGCAGGAAGTAAAAGATCTCCACTAAGCTATGATCTCTGATGATTCATACTGGTATAGAAGAAAGGTGTGACTACCTTGATCTGCACAACTTTAGCAGTGTTCTTCTCCTTGGTCCTGCCTGACGCAAGGCCTCACGGTCCTCTCCAGCAGGAAGTAAGAGATCTCCACGAAGCTATGATCCCTGATGATTCATACTGGTATGGAAGAAAGGTGTGACTACTTTGATCTGCACAACTTTAGCAGTGTTCTCCTTGGTCCTGACGTATTGCCTCACGGTCCTCTCCTGTAGGAAGTAGAAGATATCCACGAAGCTATGATCTCTGATGATTCATACTGGTGTGGAGGAAAGGTGTTAGTTAGTACCTTGAGCTGCACAACTTTAGCAGTGTTCTTCTCCTTGGTCCTGACTCAAGGCCTCACGGTCCTCTCCAGCAGGAAGTAAAAGATATCCACGAAGTTATGATTTCTGATGATTCATACCTGATGATTCATGCTGGTATGAAGGAAAGGTGTGACTACCTTGAGCTGCACAACTTTAGCAGTGTTTTTCTCCTTAGCTCTGACGCAGGGCCTTACGGTCCTCTCCAGCAGAAAGTAGAAGATCTCCACAAAGCTGATGAAGCTGGCGCCGAGGAACAGGCCTGCTGCGCCGCCGAATGACACTGAAAACATTAACGGCTTGTCCACATCACCACATAACGTTAGTCGTAGGCCATCGATCGTGACGTGCATTTTTACGGCATCGTAACGTTAATTTGCACGTCACGTCGTCTTTGTGCCTTAGGCCTCATTTCCAGTCTGTCCGATAGCAACTTGCAAGTGTAAACTACGTGTTTACAAGATAAGTTATGAAGAATGTAAGAGCTGATACAAAGATACAAAATTTCACCAAATCTGCGCAGGAAAATTTTTGTAAGAATATTCCTTCGTACCTACCACAGAGCAAATAAATTTAGAGAGGATAAGCCCGCTACCTTGCGACCGATCACTGTATGCCCAACGGGCCAACAGTGCCGCCAGTCGCATCCGAATAAGTACACGAACTGCACGTGTAGGCCCGCGTGGTTTTATTGCAAAATGCCAACTTGTGCCATTGTTACCTGCAGAAATCGGAGTGAGACTATTAATTTCCAAGCCCATGGAATAACTTTTCACAGGTAAATGCTTAAAAAAGTGTTTTTTTCTATTTAAACAACAATATTGGATGTCATATTTCTAAATGTACTCGTAAAGAACACAATAATGTAAGTCATTATAAAATTTGTTTACATTGCTGTTTATCTAAAAAATCTTGTTGAACAACATTGCTTTCACGGCGCAATGGATAGTGTACAAAAAATTAGATCGCAATATTGCTTGGCATCATGGTAGCGCGCTACACGTGGCGTCTTTGCAGTAGCAAATAGGGATGGGCGCTATATCGATTCACATATTGATCTATCGATGTACATTAATGAATATAAGTTTTTATTACTTTTATTTTAAAGAGTACATTGTTCTCGATATTTTATTGAATTTTTACCTTACATTTAAGTACTTTTAAAATAGAATCGTTGTTCATTAAAATAAAAATATTTTGTTAATATATATTCGATTACTTACTTATAGGTTCCCTAGCAACCCAAAATTCAAAGAGAAATGGATTGCCGCAACAGCTAGAGGACCCGTGTGGTGGCCTTTGAAAACAAGCACAATATGCTCTATTCATTTCCGTGTTCTGTGGCACCTACCTTTTATACTGAGTGAAACAATTATGCTTTCGCAGAACGAAGCTAATTTAAGTTTCTTTTATCAGAAGAAGGGGAGACAACAAAATCAGTAGAAAACGGACGTAGAAGTAGCTACCTACCGACTAAATCTTGGAAGTAGAATACAATCTCCCTGGTGTACCGCGTGCGAGGGGGCTGCACGGTGAACCGCACCGCGCCTCTGCTAGCCAGGGGACCCTTTGCCCTGAAAATAATAACAATCAGCCAATTAATGTCTCCACTACTAGGGCACTAGCCTTCCTAATGGACCTTCGCTCCCACTAGTACACCCGGCTAGTTCAACTGTTGAACTAGTGCAGCTTTTTGTCTCAGTAGTTCACCTATCTGTAAATCCTTTAACGAGTTGAACTACCGCGACTGTTCGCACCCACTAGTACACCATGTCCATGGGCCATGACCAACCGCACGGGCCCAAGTACGGGTTGGTGGGTTAACGACTGCAAATGCAGCCGGGACCAACGGCTTAACGTGCCTTCCGACCGAATGACGGAGGATCTCGAGATTAAAAGTTTTTCATCAAGAGTTAACCCTCATAAATAATGATAGGTCCATGCAATATAAAACTATTCAGCCTCGCCTGGTATGTACCACGCCATTGGTCGGTTCGCAAAGCTTACGGTTCGGGAGATCTTGTAACAAGAAGAATCAGCAAAAGTTGAAGGGCCGCTTGCTAGACATACGGCATCAATAGAAACTGACGCATTGATTGGAATATTGCTTGATAGGTAGGTAGGCTCTGCTTTCTTTATCCACAACAGCCTTCATCACATCTGATGTTAAGTAGTGATAAAAGGCTGTAGGTGGAAGCGCACTACCGGGACTACTCTCGGATTCTCCAACCACTGATGCCTGGCTATTTTATTTTCGGTTTGTTGGTTGGTCATTCTGTCCGCCTGGTTAACTACCACCATCTTATCTAAGTCTGACGCCATACATAACAAAGTTGTTTTCAGCATTGTTGTGTTCCGGCAGTTAGAGATAAGATAGCCAGTTCCTCAGTAAGTGAAGATTCCGGGAGAAATGCGCTTCCACCTTCAGCATTTTCATCCCTTAAGATCAGGTGTGATGAAGGCTAAGTGCTACCCCGTTGTGAATTAAAAAAAACAACGGGTTGCACTCCGGGAGTGCCGGCAGAAGTGAAAAGGGCCCCTAGACATTTTCCCAAAAAAAAGGAATGTGAAAAAAAAAACAAAAAAATACGGACTAGATTTGATCCGAGGTCTTCTGGCTTCAATGCCGCCCGTTTTCTAACTGAGCTATTACGACATTGGAAACGGTGGCGAAATTTGCCTTCGTATTCAAAAGACACTGTAACAGTTTTTTCGATCAGGTCACGTGTCTGTCTAAGCGGGTGATAGACGTACGAACTTAAAGTAACGCGGTTTTTAAGACCGCGGACTAACGCGGCTCGGGCTTCGATGACACACGTGAAGCTTGCTCACAATGTATTGTTGGATCGCCAACGAACTTACTCGGCGCTCGTGTGTCACCCTAAGTACGCGTACTTGGGGTGACACACGAGCGAAAAGGTCGTCGAGCCACAAGTTCGCGTACTTACTCGCAGGTCTATCAGCCACTATACGAATTTTCGAATTGAGTTTAACATTTTTACCCAAAAAAGTGCACAACGCCGTTAAAGAAGTTTTCACTTCAAAAATAACAGATAGGTAGGTACTTATGCACGAACCATATCTCATCGTTGTTGGCAATCTCTCTGAAGGTGGCTTCAAGGCACTGAGGGCTACAGACGCACTTGTTCGCTTCGTTCTTGACCAGCTGTGCGGCGTACAGCGACAGGCAGCGCATGCCCGACGCGGTGCACTGCGGGCCCTCTGTCAGAAAGGAGTTTAAATGAGATTGATCAGTCTTGAGGTTGGGCCTGGCCACGACCGTGCTGGCGAGCGATTTGCGCATCAGTTAGTTCGTCACATGTACACACGGCGGCACAACAGGCTATACATGTTGACCTTGAGACCGCCTTTATGCCCTACGTAATAAAAGCGGTTATCGCAGTTCAACTGTTTAACCTGATGTGCTGTCGAGATGTACATATGTCTGTCGCAAATCCTGTATATCTCTTGATTTGTGTGTAAGTGAACAGTAACATGACATAGTTGAATTGTGTGTAAAGCATTAATTCGAATGCCATTTTTAGAGAAATATTTAACCTAATCTAGGTACCTTTGTAATCGTTTCAATGATCAATGGATTTCCTATTAGTGAGACTCTAAAGTGAGAAAAAATTGTTACCTTCATATAATATGTAGTAGAAGGGTTTGCATCCGCACAGCTCTATCGCCAGCTTGTTCCTGCAGGACAGGCGGCAGGTGTTGGTGCTGTACACCTGCAAAACATGGCATTATATACACCCTGGTATGTTACTAGTGTGAATCCACATCAGGTCGCGCACGCCGCGCCCACACCTTGTCTCCATAACGCTCGGCTCCGTGATACGGTTGAGGGACGAGAAGAAGAAAGACGCGCCACTGGCGGGATGGGCACATTCTACACGTAGCATCTTATCTCAGTTACAGTGGTTATATTGTAAGGCTAGTGGGGCTTACCGTCTGCCCCTTGTCGGTGGCCTCGTCCGTGAACAGACAGGCGAGCCGCTGCGGCGACAGGCCCACACCCCGTCTTTATCACGCTTCGCTCTGTGATGCGGTTGAGGGACGGGAAGAAGAAAAACGCGCCGCTCTGGCGGGATGGGCACACTCAACACGTAGCATCTGATCTCAGTTACTATGGTTATATTGTGAGGCTGGTGAGGTATACCGTCTGCCCCTTGTCCGTGGCTCGTCCGTGAACAGACAGGTGCGCCGCTGCGGCGACAGTTCGCGCACGCCGCACGCCGCACCCATACCCCGTCTCCATCACGCTCAGCTCCGTAGTATCTAATCTCAGTTACAGTGATTATATTGTGAGGCTGGTGAGGCTTACCGTCTGCCCCTTGTCGGTGGCCTCGTCCGTAAACAGACAGGTGCGCCGCTGCGGCGACAGGTCGCGCACGCCGCACGCCGCACCCATACCCCGTCTCCATCACGCTCAGCTCCGTAGCATCTAATCTCAGTTACAGTGATTATATTGTGAGGCTGGTGAGGTATACCGTCTGCCCCTTGTCCGTGGCTCGTCCGTGAACAGACAGGTGCGCCGCTGCGGCGACAGTTCGCGCACGCCGCACGCCGCACCCATACCCCGTCTCCATCACGCTCAGCTCCGTAGCATCTAATCTCAGTTACAGTGATTATATTGTGAGGCTGGTGAGGTATACCGTCTGCCCCTTGTCCGTGGCTCGTCCGTGAACAGACAGGTGCGCCGCTGCGGCGACAGTTCGCGCACGCCGCACGCCGCACCCATACCCCGTCTCCATCACGCTCAGCTCCGTAGCATCTAATCTCAGTTACAGTGCTTATATTGTGGAGGCTGGTGAGGTGAGGCATACCGTCTGCCCCTTGTCAGTGGCCTCGTCCGTGAACAGACAGGCGCGCCGCTGCGGCGACAGGTCGCGCACGCCGCACCCACACCCCGTCTCCATCACGCTCAGCTCCGTAGCATCTAATCTCAGTTACAGTGCTTATATTGTGGAGGCTGGTGAGGTGAGGCATACCGTCTGCCCCTTGTCAGTGGCCTCGTCCGTGAACAGACAGGCGCGCCGCTGCGGCGACAGGTCGCGCACGCCGCACCCACACCCCGTCTCCATCACGCTCAGCTCCGTAGCATCTAATCTCAGTTACAGTGCTTATATTGTGGAGGCTGGTGAGGTGAGGCATACCGTCTGCCCCTTGTCAGTGGCCTCGTCCGTGAACAGACAGGCGCGCCGCTGCGGCGACAGGTCGCGCACGCCGCGCCCGCACCCCGTCTCCATCACGCTCAGCTCTGTGATGCGGTTGAGGGACGGGAAGACGAAGGACGCGCCACTCGTGATGTCCATCACGTCGTAGGGAGAGTGGATGTAGAACTGGATGCAAATATTGATTAAGTGTTAATTAATATCTAAGGTGAGGAGTTTGTGGCGCAGTGGTTACCGCGCTCGGCCTGCGATCGTTGATGTTAAGCAATCTTCGCAATGGTCGGTCACGGGATGGGTGACCAAAAATGACAAAAGTACTTAAGGCTGTGCAGTCAGCACACTATCGTTTGAAGGATATTTGTTAACCTGTCGTTTAGTTTCAGTTTTTTTGCGAAAAGTGGCAACTTCTAGCAATAAATCTCCATTAAATTAAACGACAAGCTATAAAATATAGATAAGAAAGCACCACAAAGCTTCTTCGGAGTGCACTGCAGAGAGATAATTTACAATTTCGTTTTTATTTAACAATTTCGATGATTTTTTTTTTAATGGCGGCGGTAGTGTGCAGACTGCACAGCCTTAAGTGTGTAACTAATTTTTTTAACTATAGGTTTTGATGTAAAATAAAAGAAATGGAAATATAATGAAATGTGAAGTTTTATTTTTATAACATGTAAAGTTAGGTCCTTACAAGAAATACAGGGCGTGGGGATAAATATTCTACTTTGCAGCTCACTTGTTGCACTGTCAGAGGGACTTAAATTACAATATTCTCACTGAGTTGGAAATTACATAAACAGGTAATGAAGTTTAAACTAGACAAATAAAGTTTCAAAAGAAATTTATATGAATAGGAGACCTAGGCTATCGCTATCCTTAAAATAGGTTTACAACGTGTCAGACTGGATATTACAAATACAAACACAAATTAAAATATGGTTGTTATTCAATATTAAACGTTTTATAAGTTCACAAGTGTAGTTTAAATCAAGTTGGGAGTGTTACAAAATTGAAAGGTAGGTAGGTAATACTTATATGTATGTAGTTAAGTTAAACTTATAAGAGAGGAGAAGATTAGAGACAATTAATGGGCGCCACGTTTATGAACAGCTCATAAACGAAGAGAGTATGGAGAGATGTAGTTAAGAGATAAAGATATAAGAACGATTACACCTGAGACTTATGTTCCGAGGAGGGGTTGCGAACGCCGGTCTCTCAAGGCCTAAGGTCAGCGAACGAGGGCTCGCCGGTATGATGTCAGCTTCGCAGGTGCTCGCTCCGGACAGGTAGTCCAGTCAATAATAAGAACTGTCGAGGAAGAAGAAAACACAGCGTTATGCCAAAGCAGTGACATAAAGAGATGTTGGTAATTTGTTTGCCATTTAGCAGATCGACTTACCCGGACGCTGAAGATCGAGGACGAATCAAGAAAATTGCAGTGTTCACACAATGATGCAGCTTAGGACAGTTAGGTTTATCAGGAATAAACTACGTAGGTAAAAAAATGTCTATGCAATAACAGTTCACAGTGACTTTGCTTCACAGTCTTTCTCACAGTCAGTTAAGTAGCGGTTATCGAGAGAAAAAAACACTGGGGCCAGACGGGCCCTATTTATATGTTCTGCCACGACTTTTCTAGAATCTTGTTTTTAATTCATATTGCTTTACCATCAATCTCGAATTTTCCAAGGTAAGTAGCATAGACAATGCTCACTTGTACATTTCTAGAATGATCCGAATATAGTCTATGGTTAAGAAAATTAGCTAAAGATAAATGAAGAATTATATAAAATCAAATAAAGGCAGATTTGTAGAATATGAATAACTAATTACTTTCATTGTAAATTAGATATTCATAATGTTATTGATAAAAGTTTTTAGGTACCATAGATAATCTGGACTCAATATGTAGAAGTTCAATTATTAAAGCAAGAGAGCTACTCTACGCCAGATGTCAGTTTCGGTGCTGTTGCATGAACGAGATGACAGGATGGCTATGCATTTAGGTGTGAGAGAGATGACAATATATGTGCGGCATACTTTGCCACTATTTGACACCAGATGGCGCTAAAGTTTGATGAAGTGTGGACTCTCAACGCAAGGTGTCTTTATAAGAAAACTAGCGGCCTCCCGCGGTTTCACCCGCGTGGTTCCCGTTCCCGTGGGAATATCGGGATAAAAAGTACATATAAACCTTCCTCTTGAATCACTCTATCTATTAAAAAAAATCGCATCAAAATCCGTTGCGTAGTTTCAAAGATTTAAGCATACAAAGGGACATAGGGACAGAGAAAGCGACTTTGTTTTATACTATGTAGTGATAGTGAAGAGATGGAAATAGCTGGACATCCATGCAAGAATGAGAAGACGTATATCTCTGGATAATTGCTCGTGGAAATAGTTCTGCTGTTCCTCACAAGATTGAGCCAGTGGTTCAAAAATTATGATGTTTACTCTGATAAAATTAAATGTCAAACGTCAGACGTGATAGATGTTTGTTGACAAATATAAGTGTACCTAAGATATAAAAATTAGCAATTATTGTTTGGAATTGAGTTAATGAGAATGTATGTACTTTGCAATAAGGGATGTATAAAAACTGTGTTGTGTAAAGGTACAAAATATTGGATAAAAAACAGGAATGAAGGTTAGTACTATCATAGTTTATTATGAATGTAACATATTAAAAAATGATATGTTACAATACCTCATTAGTTGAGAAAAAAAAGAAAAAAATAAAGAAAGGAACTGGGATGAGGTGAGTGAAGGACAGGTCACTATCCCCACACAGTAAAGAAAAGAAAGCGAAAGCGTGAGGAAACATGAAGGGAATAGATAAAACAAGAATAGAGCAAGAGGAGAAAAAAATTGTAGAGAAAGGAAAGTTGTGTAGAAAAAGAAAAGGTTGTGTAGAGAAAGAAGGAATGGATAGCACGGTATAGTAGAGTGGGAAAGTAAAGAAAGTTGTAGGTTGGGTATCAAGTAAGGAAAGGAAAAGGGCAAAAGGAAACAAAACAAAAACAAAAAAAATAATCTATATACGTATACTACATGCCAGCTGTAAACAAATAAGTTATATAAATAAACGGAATACATAAACAATACAGATAATTGATATCGACGGTGGGTCTTACTTCTGGCCTATGTACCATGCGCCCTTGCCGAAAATTTAAAGTGTGCGTATACTAGATAAATATGGATATACATAAATAAATGGAGTGCCGATGGCCTATTTTAAGAGTCGCTGCCGCTC
The DNA here is from genome assembly GCA_949710035.1 of Crambus lathoniellus. Taxonomy (NCBI): domain Eukaryota; kingdom Metazoa; phylum Arthropoda; class Insecta; order Lepidoptera; family Crambidae; genus Crambus; species Crambus lathoniellus. The sequence continues at coordinate 7,008,264 of OX453319.1, forward strand.
TGATATATAGATGAGTATAATATACTAGTGTGATAAGAATAATCTGTTGTCGTTAAGGCATATTTATACAGAGTTACAATCCGCTCTGAGTAGTAAGGCTTTTGATTTTTCATTTATGGGATTACCAGCCGTCCCATAGAATAAACTAGATACTATAAAATTAATATGTATATAATAAAAACCATACAAAAAAAAATAAAGTACATAAAAGAATATATATAATAGGGTTTGGGAATGGGTATGAAGATGAGGGAAAATTTGGGATGGGAAAATGGGACTTTTGGTCGGCTCTTACGACGCGCAAGGGGAGAGCGATGGTACTATTCTTTCTCCGGCAACCATACGGATATGGTAAGGGAATGGGTGTCATGATGAAGGAAAATATGGGATGGGAAAATGGGACTTTTGGTCGGCTCTTACGACGCGCAAGGGGAGAGCGATGGTACTATTCTTTCTCCGGCAACCATACGGATAAGGTAAGTAGGAGATAGTACCTAGATGCAGAGCAAGAGAGAAAAGAGAAAAATACATATAGATAATCACATACATAAATAAAATGAAATAAGCAAAATATAGGTGTAGTTATATAGGTACAGATTTTAAAATGTCCTTAATGTGCCAAGTGCCTAAATCCTTGGATGTGTGAAAGTCCTTCAGAATGTATGTAAGAGGAGAGATCTTCTTTTTCACAATACATTTAGTGAATTTAGGAGCAAGTTTTGCAGTGAAAAATTTACTAGCATCAGAAAGTGGATATTCTTTCTTCCATACAGTCTGGCCCTCCTGATATTCAATATCACGCCTATTTTTGTTGTAATGAATTTTATATTTGGAGTAGGCTTTGGACATGTTCAAGTTTACTTTAATAAAAATGTCTTTAAGATGAGGTAGAGTAGATGAGTATGAAGTCCTGTCGGTAAACAAAATATCTTCTTCTTTAAGTGGAGAGTTAGGGTACCAGTCACCAGAGAGTACAGCTTCGCGGCCATGATTTAGAAAGTATGGGCTAAAACCAGTGGATTCACTAACGGCTGTGTTGATTGCAAACTCAATTTTTGGTAATTCTTCAGCCCATTTTCTGTGGTCTGTACCTACATAGGAAGATATGGCAGTGACAATGACACGATTAGTCCTTTCAGAAGGGTTGTTTTGTGGCAGGAACCTACAGTTATAAAAAGAATTAGGAACTTTATACTTCGCAACTAAATCCTTCATGGCATTAGAGATATACTGGGGACCGTTGTCCATGACAATTGTTTGAGGAATCCCATATTTCATAAATATATTGTTTTCAATAATGGAAACTACTGTCTTGGCAAGTGAGTTCCTCATAGGAAATATGCATGTATACTTAGTGAAAACGTCAGTAACTACTAGAATGAATTTGTAGCCCTGATAAGATCGAGGTAAAGGACCCATTATGTCTGTAGATATCATTTGGAAGGGACGTTGGACCTGTTTGGGATTTTTCATGATGCCTGGGGGACCTTCATTCGTGCTCTTATACGCCAAGCAAACTTGACAATTTTTGATGTATTTCTTGACATCTCTATGTAGAGATGGCCAATAATAAGATTGAGTAAGACGTTTCAAAGTCTTAAAGATGCCTAAATGGGCTGCACTCGGGTGGTCATGACATTTAGCTATGACGTCATGCCGCGATTCGAAAGGAACCACGAGTTTCCACTCACAGTCAGCAGAGAGAGGGTTGGAATTTTTCATCCTTTTATAGAGACGATCAGAAATTAGTTTCCAATCAGAGAACTTGTGGGGAGAAGATTTGACGTCTTGTACTTTCTTGAGGTACCAAGAGTCTTTGGTAGTAGAAGAAGAAGAAGGGGAGTTTTGAGATGGATCGTCATCAGAAGTGACATTTACGGGAAATGAACGAGAAAGAGCGTCGGCCAAGGCATTATCAGAGCCCCTACGATACTCAATTTTAAGATTAAATTGAGAAAGCCGGACTGCCCATCTCGCCAATCTTCCTGTAGGAGATTTAAGACTGACAAGCCATTTCAGACTACTATGATCTGTATAAATCGTAGTGGGGAAGGGAGAGCCTTCAATATAACCCCTAAATTTTTCTAGAGCAAAGATTAAAGCATTTAGTTCCTTTTCAGTAGTAGCATGGTTTCTTTCTGGTTTAGTAAGAGAACGGCTAGCGAAGGCGACAGGATGTTCTTTACCCTCGTCGTCCTTTTGAGAGAGGACACAACCGAGACCTAAATCAGAGGCATCGGTAGAGATGATAAAAGGCTTATCAAATTTAGGTATAGAAAGAATGGGTGCAGATACCAAACGTTGCTTAATCTCGTTAAAGGCAAGGAGAGCTTCCTGCGGAAAACTAAAAGCTTTGCCCTTGGGCTGTTTTTTAATTAGGTTGTTTATAGGAGCAGTTACTAAAGAAAAGTTTTGGATAAAACGCCTATACCATGACGCCATGCCTAGAAAACGTCTGACTTCTTTTTGGTTAGTAGGGACAGGGTATTCCAAAATGGCCTTAACCTTGTCACTGTCAGTGCGTAGTCCGTGTCGGTCGACGATGAACCCTAGAAACTTAAGGGAAGATCTGCAGAAAACTGATTTGTCAAAATTGATGGTGAGACCTACTTCTTTTAAACGTTGATAGACACGCTTCAATAACTCGACGTGTTCGTCATATGAATTACTGACCAGTATTACGTCATCCACGTAGGTAAACAGACGGCCAGCAAACTCTGGTCCAAAGACTTTATCCATAAGTCTCATCATTCTAGCAGATGCATTGACAAGTCCGAAAGGCATGCGGCAAAATTGGAAAGCCCCAACCCCAGGAATGGAGAAACTAGTCTTCTCCCGCGAGTCTGGGTGTAAATTAATTTGAAAAAATAAGCTTTTCAGGTCAATAGAGCTTAGAAATTTAGCATTATTAAGAGAATCAAGTATGTCTTGGATACGCGGCATAGGATATGAATCTATTTTGGTGACACTATTCAGTTTTCTACTGTCTAGGCAGATCCTTAAGTCTCCGTTAGGTTTGGGAACTACTAAGAGAGGGGAATTCCAGGGTGAATTACTTTTTTCAATAATACCCATTCTTAACATATCATTAATTTCAGCCTCGACCCGCTGTTTATAGTGAACTGGTATAGGGTAGTATTTTTGTTTCACTGGGGGATGATCACCAGTGTCAATGACATGTTCTTCAAGATCAGTGAGACCTAAGTTGTTAGAATCAGCAGAAATTTTTTTAAAATCAGTGATAATGTTATCAATCTGAGATTTTTGTACAACCGACAGATCCTCATAAGTATGTAAGTGTGTGTTTGCGTCAATTAAAGAGTTGAAAGCAGAGGTACACTGAGAGTCGGTCGTATATTCCAGAATATCCTGACATAGGTTAAATGCCCTAAGAAAATTTACACCTAAAATAAGAGGACTGTTGATATCTGTGCATACATTGAGAGTAATTAGTCTTAGATTGGACTTGTAAGTAATAGGTATCGTAATGGATCCCAAAATATTAAGTTTAGCGTTATTGCCAACTTTAAGAGTTTTAGAAGATGGCTGAAGATGAGTCTGTAAACCTAATTCCCTAAGCGTTCCTAGCGCATCATTGCTGAGTATAGAAGTTGATGCACCAGAATCGGCCAAGGCCAAGCACTCTGTTCCCAAAATGTTGACTTTGATAAACGCACGGTTGTCAGGCAAGTTTGACTCAAAAAGTGGAGCTATCTTCTGAGAGGAGAAAAAGTTTTTTAAGAAAGTTAGATATTCCTGCCATTCCCGGTCAGTAGTATGTTTAGTTAGTTTTGAAGGTTCAGGTTTAAGAGAGAGAGAACATGCTACTGACCGCTTATTCAGTTTTTTGAACAAGTACAGTCGCGAGTAAGCACATTAGGTTTTTTACATTTAAAACATATAGGTGTATTGTATACATTACACTTTGAATAGTGATGTTTGCCACTACACTTTAAACAAGTGACACTATCTTTTTGTAGCATGGCGGAATTATAAGCATTATGGGAGATGGTAGCAACATTTCCCGATAAAGGTTTTTGTTTAATAAACGGTTGATTTACCGATTTAGTAAGATTAGATTTCACTGTGAAACCGGGAACAATAGCAGTATTGCCAGGATTTAAGGCACCTCTATTCTCACATCTGTGCTTTGCTATGTCTAGCCTGGAGCACACTGATTTGAGTTCCGCAGTCGAAGAGAAATCATGGAGAGCTAATTTTGCAATATAAAAAGTGTTCATATTTGATAATATTATATCCAACTTCTCAGTTTCAGAGAGTGGTTTAGATAGTTTAGACATCTCATAAAGCATGAGATTGATATAAATTTTTATGTCTTCAGATTTATCTTGCAATCTGCCTTTTATTTGCAGTAGAAGTCGTCTGTCATAATCAACAGGTATAAATTCCTCTTTTAGATAATCAAAAAGTTGAGCCATAGAAGTTATATTGTCCCTGTAACCGCGGAACCACACCAATGCATCACCAGTAAGCAGATGTGAGAAGTTTGAGAGCAGTTCATGGTCTTGGGCAGAGCAGGAGGCAGCTAATTCTTTAATTTTAGTAATAAATTCTAAGACACAGGTGTGTCCGTCAAAAGTTACACCCCACTTCAATATAGGAGAATTTCTGAGAAAAGGAGAGGAGTGAGAGGGATGAGGAGGAGGGACAGGGATAGATGCTCCCTCAGAGTGTACATCCCCATCGACACCGTTCTTCCGAACGTCTGTGATGCGGTTTTCTTCATCACGGGAAGCAGTCGGATGTAGGTGTTGTCTTGACGGGGAAGGACCTCTACTGCGCGGTGGATTATTTGACATCCAAAAGCGGAGTCTGTATAACTCCTCCAGTGACGAAGATTTTATACGCCTTTGCTCCCTGGTCTGCCCGGTCAGTCTGTCTAGTCGGTCTATAACGTGAGTCAACCTTGCCCAGCATTTTTGGAAATGTGTAGTGGTAGAATACTTGGGGACAAGAGCGCTTAGTTCGGCCAACTTCCGTGCACATACCTCTATTTCTATTCCCGTATCAAGGGAATCAATAAATTTGTCCTCGACCTCTACAGCGGCCGGTTCAGCTTTCTCTAGCAGGGCAGCCAACGTCTCCGCTGTGGCACCACGCTCGTGTTCCACTCCCCGCAGGTTGAGCTCATAGCTGACCTCGTCCTTGAGGAGACCGTAGAACGCAGTATGCTCCATCACTGAAATTGATACAGGTACAATTTGAGAGAGAGATACAACAAATAAATATAAAAGAGGTAGAAACCCAGTGAGAAACTGTCAACAAAGAATTGAGTGCAAACTACGTTGGGCGCTAAATGTAACTAATTTTTTTTAACTATAGGTTTTGATGTAAAATAAAAGAAATGGAAATATAATGAAATGTGAAGTTTTATTTTTATAACATGTAAAGTTAGGTCCTTACAAGAAATACAGGGCGTGGGGATAAATATTCTACTTTGCAGCTCACTTGTTGCACTGTCAGAGGGACTTAAATTACAATATTCTCACTGAGTTGGAAATTACATAAACAGGTAATGAAGTTTAAACTAGACAAATAAAGTTTCAAAAGAAATTTATATGAATAGGAGACCTAGGCTATCGCTATCCTTAAAATAGGTTTACAACGTGTCAGACTGGATATACAAATACAAACACAAATTAAAATATGGTTGTTATTCAATATTAAACGTTTTATAAGTTCACAAGTGTAGTTTAAATCAAGTTGGGAGTGTTACAAAATTGAAAGGTAGGTAGGTAATACTTATATGTATGTAGTTAAGTTAAACTTATAAGAGAGGAGAAGATTAGAGACAATTAATGGGCGCCACGTTTATGAACAGCTCATAAACGAAGAGAGTATGGAGAGATGTAGTTAAGAGATAAAGATATAAGAACGATTACACCTGAGACTTATGTTCCGAGGAGGGGTTGCGAACGCCGGTCTCTCAAGGCCTAAGGTCAGCGAACGAGGGCTCGCCGGTATGATGTCAGCTTCGCAGGTGCTCGCTCCGGACAGGTAGTCCAGTCAATAATAAGAACTGTCGAGGAAGAAGAAAACACAGCGTTATGCCAAAGCAGTGACATAAAGAGATGTTGGTAATTTGTTTGCCATTTAGCAGATCGACTTACCCGGACGCTGAAGATCGAGGACGAATCAAGAAAATTGCAGTGTTCACACAATGATGCAGCTTAGGACAGTTAGGTTTATCAGGAATAAACTACGTAGGTAAAAAAATGTCTATGCAATAACAGTTCACAGTGACTTTGCTTCACAGTCTTTCTCACAGTCAGTTAAGTAGCGGTTATCGAGAGAAAAAAACACTGGGGCCAGACGGGCCCTATTTATATGTTCTGCCACGACTTTTCTAGAATCTTGTTTTTAATTCATATTGCTTTACCATCAATCTCGAATTTTCCAAGGTAAGTAGCATAGACAATGCTCACTTGTACATTTCTAGAATGATCCGAATATAGTCTATGGTTAAGAAAATTAGCTAAAGATAAATGAAGAATTATATAAAATCAAATAAAGGCAGATTTGTAGAATATGAATAACTAATTACTTTCATTGTAAATTAGATATTCATAATGTTATTGATAAAAGTTTTTAGGTACCATAGATAATCTGGACTCAATATGTAGAAGTTCAATTATTAAAGCAAGAGAGCTACTCTACGCCAGATGTCAGTTTCGGTGCTGTTGCATGAACGAGATGACAGGATGGCTATGCATTTAGGTGTGAGAGAGATGACAATATATGTGCGGCATACTTTGCCACTATTTGACACCAGATGGCGCTAAAGTTTGATGAAGTGTGGACTCTCAACGCAAGGTGTCTTTATAAGAAAAAGAGATGGAAATAGCTGGACATCCATGCAAGAATGAGAAGACGTATATCTCTGGATAATTGCTCGTGGAAATAGTTCTGCTGTTCCTCACAAGATTGAGCCAGTGGTTCAAAAATTATGATGTTTACTCTGATAAAATTAAATGTCAAACGTCAGACGTGATAGATGTTTGTTGACAAATATAAGTGTACCTAAGATATAAAAATTAGCAATTATTGTTTGGAATTGAGTTAATGAGAATGTATGTACTTTGCAATAAGGGATGTATAAAAACTGTGTTGTGTAAAGGTACAAAATATTGGATAAAAAACAGGAATGAAGGTTAGTACTATCATTGTTCGCGCCGCGCTGCGAGCGGTCCGTTGTTATTATCAAGGTCACGAGACAATACGCTCGCGCCGGGTGTGTAGGATTCGTACCTCAGTTGGCCGTAAGCAGCCGTGAGACAAGTTCGTGTGTTTCTGTAGCGACGTGCCGCGCAAGTTACCTACCCATATTGGGACCGAGATTTCGTTTTGCACCTACTAGGGCTCCGGTCGGGGTACGGACTTGTAACCCGTGTGTGTTCGCTTTGAAAAGCGCCGGGAAAGTTTTAGCAGCCTATTAGGGCATTGTGTAGTATAAGAGTGTTAGCTGTAAGAGTATCCCATCGGGGGTTGTGTGGAGATCGTTTTGCCCGCGCGCGCGCCGGCGAGACAACGTTCAGCCCCCCTGGATTACGGACACTATTTTCTAGTAAGGTAGGATTAGCTTAATTTACTTAATTTTGCATGAGAAACCTTCGTTTCAATAAACTGTGGAACACAGTAGATGTGGTCATCACAATTGTGCGTGATCATATTTTTGGTAGCAGAGCGTACCTAGTTGATATAATTAGTTAATTTTCATATTAAAATTAACTAGGTACATAAAATTTCATAGTAAAAATAAAAAGCGTACCTAAAAAGCGTACCTAAAAATTATTTTTTTTTGTTGAAATCTCGAGGGTATGCCGAGACGATTGAAGTACTAAGAAATTGTTCTAGTAAATTCTCGAAGCGAATGTTTCTCACTTGGTGGATCCGATAATAGATAGACACTTATATAATTGTTGTCACATACTAGTGTTTTGATACGAGTTTACTCGCCTTGATGTGTATATTTTTTTTTGTGTGTCCGGATTTATTTGACGAATAGTTCGTTCGAAAGTGTGTTTATTAGTACCACATACTAGTGATTTGATACGAGTCCACTCGCCTAGATGTGTATATTTTTTTTTGTGTGTCCGGATTTATTTGACGAATAGTTTCGTTCGAAAGTGTTGTTTATTAGTACCACATACTAGTGTTTGTTCCGAGTCCGCTTGCCTAGTTAAAAAAGAGGAAAGTGGTTTTAATTATTAGTAGTATTAAATTACGAGTATTATTATTAAAAATAGTTTTGTTTTTGTTTGTTGATAACGGTTTAGTAGTTGATTTGCGAGGTTGACTTGGCCGTGCCGTGTATGCCATATCGTTAATCCTATACGTTTTGTTTATACCGTTATATTGTTAGCCCTTGAAATTGGTAAGTTGCTAATAATTTATGAAAATAGTAGGGTCCGTGTATGTCGTCCGAATTTTAATTGTGTTTTATATTATCGTGACGCGACCTATTTCTATTGTTTTTTTTTTTTTGTTGATGTTTACCACCTTTATATTTCTTTGTTTGCTTGTTTATTAAACGGAATATAAATGGCTCCTACGAATCCGACCGCCGTATCCAGGGCTGGCATCCAAGGAGCTTTGCGTTGGCTTGCTTGTGCGGTCACATTAATAGACCGAGCCGACCGGGTAGGCGCGTTGCTAGCTCGGTATGGCGGGCTGGCAGCTCGGCTGCAAGACCTGGAGCGCCACGCCATGGAGTGTCGCGCGCATTATTTGGAGAACCCCCCAGCTGATGATGCCGTGTCGGAACAGCTGGAGCAGGATGTAGCCCAGGCCTATGAGCTGGCTGACCAGTTCACGGAGGCGGCTGAGAGGGCCCTGGCTGTTCGGAAGGGGGAGCCGGTTTTGAGCGGGGAGGTCAAACCTACCCCGACGGCGTTGCTAGGCCGATTGCCTACTTTGGAGATTCCCACTTTTAATGGGGATCTGTCAGCCTGGATGGGCTTCATTAATTTGTTTGACAGTTTGGTGGATTCACGACGGGACTTATCCCCTAGTGAGAAGTTGGCCTATTTGCGCTCCTCCCTGCGAGGAGAGGCCAGCGCGGTAGTCCAGCACCTGCTCATCAGTGACGACAACTACCAGGTGGCTCGCCAGCTTCTGGTTAGCAGGTACCAGAATGTCCGGTTACTGGCGGACACCCACGTGGCCACGATTTTGGCCCTCCCGCGAATCACGCGGGTACACCTGTTACGGAGGGAGTTGCTGAACCCGCTACTGTCAGCGGTCAACTCCCTAAGGCGATTGGACCTGCCGGTGGATCAGTGGTCCTTTGTACTGCTGCACATAGTCCTCGCCAAATTGCCCGCTGAAATGAAGGGGCGTTTCGAGCAGAGGTACGGAGGCGACAGCGCCTCGTATCTCCCGCCCTTCGCGGACCTCCTTCGTTTTTTGGAGGACGAATGTAGGGTGACGGACCACCTGGAGCCCGCCCCGGTTCCAGGTGTTGGTCGTATGGTGGCGGCGAGGGAACAGCCCCGTCGCCCGACCAATCGATATGCTGCCTTCCAGCAGTCCCCTCCCCCCGCACCGAGTGAGCGGTGCAGGTATTGCAGGGGAGATAGGCATGTGGTGCACGAATGTGCCAAATTTAGAGGCCTCCGCCCAGAGGGACGGAGGGCCGTTGCGAAACAGCGCCAATGGTGCTATAGGTGTTTGGGGGGACACATGCAGTCGGCGTGTCCCCAGACCGAGGATTGTCGTCTTTGCGGAGGGAGGCATCACCCCCTCCTTTGTTTGGACCGCAAGGACGCCGGGAGCGACCGGGGTTCGAATTCCTCGCGCACGGGCGGGGGCCCGGCAGCCCGGAACCGGTCCCCTAGAGATTCGGCGGGGCTTAGCCCCCCCGTTCAGTCCCCCCCGGAGAGGGGGAACTATAGGAGAGACGCCCCCGCCACGGGCGGGGGTAGGGGGGTACCACAAGAGTACGCCACGGTGGCGATGGGCACGGGCCCTATTTGCTACTCCCCCCCCCTAATGGAGAGGCCTCGATTGGGGTACTATGTACCGAGGCACGCCCCACACGGGTATTACCCTGCACCTAGGAGTGCTGTTGGTCGGGGCCAGTATGTACCCGATTGGGACCCGCTCGCCCGGTACGAGCGTCCCACATTTGGCGCGCCGACTCAGGCGCGAGGGGGACAAGTACCCCCCCAAAATTTTTAATGACGCCCCTGTCGGACCCAACCACCCCTCCGGAGCTTGTGCTGTTGCCAACAGCCTCCGTGAATGTTTGGGGACCTAAGGGCAATGTTGTCACGGTGCGTGCCCTTTTGGACTCAGGTGCCCAGGGGTGCATAATGTCCAGGTGGCTTGTCCGACAGCTGGGTCTTTTGCTTGTGCCGCATCACGAAGCGGTACGGGGGGTGGGAGACTCGCGGATCCCTGATCCGATTGGTCGAGTTGAGTTCTCCTTCTCCCCCCACTTCACGCCAAGGCCGAAGATCGGTGCTTCGGCGATAGTATTTGATAAGGTGGTTGGACCACTCCCGCAAGTGCGAGTGCCGCCATCCACGATTGAGCTGACGTCTGGACTGGCTTTGGCTGATCCTTCCTTCCACCGACCGGGCCCAATACACTTGTTGATTGGTGCGGATGTCCTCGGTCGTGTACTGTGTGGAAGCAAGCGAGTTTTGCAGACAGCCGATCTTGTCGCCTTGTCCTCGTCGCTGGGTCATGTGGTGATGGGAAAGGTACCACAGACACCAGAGACCCCGTCGGTAGACCGCCAGACCATTGTCGGTTCTACTTTGTCCGACGTTCTCCAAAAGTTTTGGGAGGTGGAGGAACCTCCCACTGCCAAGCGGTTGGATCCGTTAGCGGAGGAGTGCGAATTGTTCTACCAGAACAACACTGGGCGCCTCCTCTCGGGTCGCTTGATTACCCGCTTGCCCTTCTTGGCGGTTCGCCCTCCTTTAGGGAGCTCCCGGCCGATGGCCGAGAAGAGATTGTTGTCCATGGAGCGTAGGATGGCCAGGGATCCCGCATTCAAGGAGAAGTATATAGACTTCATGCGGGAGTATTTGGACCTTGGGCACATGTCCATCTCGCAGTTGGACTGGCGTAATGTGGAACATTACTTCCTGCCACACCACGCTGTTTTGAAGACTTCCAATGGGAAGATCCGCGTGGTCTTTGATGGTTCAGCGCCCACGTCAACCGGAGTGTCGTTGAATCAGTGTCTGCATGCGGGGCCGAAGTTGCATCACGATGTCTGTGATGTTTTGACCAACTTCCGCCGGCACGCTGTCGTCTTTGTGGCCGATATCCGCATGATGTTCAGACAGACCGTGATTCACCCGGAGGATAGACGATACCAGCTCATCCTTTGGCGTGATGATCCCCAGGATCCGATGTTGGCTTACGAGCTGAACACCAACACCTATGGTTTGCGGTCGAGCCCCTTTGTGGCGATCCGTTCGCTTTTGGAGCTCGCAGAGCGCGAACGGCTACGCTATCCCCGGGCATCTGCTCTTATTGAGGGGGGGGCCTTATTTGTCGACGATATCTGCACGGGGGCCTCGAGCTTAGATGAGGCTCTCGTCTTACGTGATGAGCTGATTGCGCTCTTGAGGGCTGGTGGCTATGAGTTGCGGAAGTGGCTGTCTAACTCACCGGACCTATTGGCAGATTTGCCTAAGGACCACCAGCAAGAGCCGCTCCTCTTTGAAAATCCGGAGACTCCAGACATGCTGTCTGTTTTGGGAGTCCAGTATCGACCAGTCCCGGATTTGTTCACATATAAATTGGAACTGCCAGACCCAAAGGTCTGGACTAAACGCACGGTGCTGTCCACTGTAGCCCGTACCTTTGATCCGAACGGTTGGCTCAGCCCTGTAGTGTTTTCGATGAAGTGCTTCCTACAGGAGCTCTGGGCTGCGGAATTGTCATGGGATGAGCCCCTCTCTGGTAGCCTCCTACGAGAGTGGGTGAGGTTCGTGTCATCCCTACCCGACGTCAATCGGGTTTGTATACCGAGGCAAATGCTGCCTTCGGGAAAGTTTAAAGCCTCCCTGCACGGCTTTTGTGACGCGTCCGAAAGCGGATACGCGGCAGCCGTTTACATCCGAACGGTGGATGCAGCAGGCGTTGTCGCCGTACACTTAGTTACGGCCAAGAGTAAGGTCGCCCCCCTTCGGACTAGGCTAACCATTCCGAAGTTGGAGTTGTCCGGCGCCACTCTCTTAGTACGGCTACTCAATCATGTTGCCGACACCTTGGGAAACGGTGTCGACTTGGAGTCGATATTTGCGTGGTCTGACAGCCAGGTCGTCCTTTGTTGGCTGAAGAGTTCAGTCCACACCCTTGAGGTTTTTGTGGCCAACCGGGTCTCACAAATTCAGACTTCAAAGGCCCCGTTGATTTGGCGCCACGTACCGGGCGAATTGAACCCCGCAGATTGTGCCTCCCGCGGCTGCGAGGCGCCTGAGTTAGTGGACCACCACCTATGGTGGAGTCCATCATGGTTGTTACGGCCTGAGCGCTCATGGCCTGCCACCCCGGCTGTGGCCAGAGTCCCAGACCTAGGCATGCGTGTTCACGCCGTGGAGACGGTGGCGGCTCCGCAGATGGAGTTTTTGTTAGACCGCTACAGTTCTTTGGATAAGTTGCTCGGCGTGACTGCTTGGATGAGGCGCTTTGTGCGAAATTGTCGCCAGCCTCAGGAGAAATTGTTGTCTCCGGTCCTCGCCCCACAAGAGCGGCAAGACGCTCTGTTGCATTGGTTGCGAGTGACGCAACAGCGAGAGTTTGAACCGGAGCTGAAAGCCCTGCGCTCAAGTAAGCCCAAGCTGAAGGGAACCTTGGTGCGGTTGAATCCCTTCTTGGACAGTACCGGATTGCTGCGTGTCGGAGGTAGGCTCAGACATGCCAACCTGCCGTACGGATCACGCCACCCTTTGTTGCTCCCCAAGGATGGACCGTTAGTTAGACTGTTGATTACAGACCGACATGTAAAGAATGCTCATGCCGGTTGTAATGCTTTGACCGCGCTCCTCCAACGAGAGTTCTGGATTTTGTCAGCGCGGAGAATAATCCGATCCGTTATTTTTCGTTGTCTCCCGTGTTATCGTTTGCGCGCCGATACGATGCAGCCCCAGATGGGTGATTTGCCTGCCGATCGAGTGAACGAATCGATGCCCTTCTCAGGAGTTGGAACGGATTTTGCGGGGCCATTTACCGTTAAGACATCGCGGCTTCGTAATGCTAGAACGGAAAAGGCTTACTTGTGTGTATTTGTTTGTTTGGCCACTAAAGCGGTCCACCTGGAGGTGGTTAGTGCCCTCACCACAGAAGCCTTTGTAGCCACGTTGAATCGTTTTGTGTCTCGCCGCGGAATGCCGTCGTTAATAAGGTCCGATTGTGGAACCAATTTCAAGGGCACCGATAGGTATTTAAAGGAAGTTTGTGAATTTTTGGATAGGAATAATTTTGAGATCGGATCCACACTCTCTCGCAGAGGGGTACGATGGCAGTACTCCCCGCCATCCTGCCCCCACTGGGGAGGGATTTTTGAAGCAACTGTAAAGGCCGCTAAAACTCACCTTCGTCGCGTTATTGGGGAGACGGTCCTCACGTTTGAGGAACTCGCGACCGTATTTTGTAAGGTTGAGGCGGTCCTCAACTCGCGTCCGTTGTGTCCGTTGTCTTCGGACGCGAATGATTTAGAGGCCCTTACGCCGGGCCATTTTTTGATTGGCAGACCGCTTAACGCCTTGCCGGAATATCCTTATTCCGAAGTGCCCTCCGGACGGCTCTCGCGATTTGAATTGCTCCAGCAGCTTACGCAGAGTTTTTGGCGCCGTTGGCATCTGGAGTATTTGCACATTTTGCAGCAACGCGTTAAGTGGTCGGATAGGACGACCCCACCCAAGACTGGAGACCTCGTGTTGGTAAAGGATCCAAACCTGCCGCCCCTCCGCTGGCGTTTAGGACGCATTGTTCAGCTTCATCCGGGGTCGGATGGTGTGCCCAGGTTTGCCGAGGTCCTGGTGGGGGACTCTGTTTTGAAGCGAGCGATCGCTACCCTCTCTCGCCTGCCCTTAGATTGAGTTGGCGGACAGTTTGCTACTGTCCGGGGCGGGGGGATGTTCGCGCCGCGCTGCGAGCGGTCCGTTGTTATTATCAAGGTCACGAGACAATACGCTCGCGCCGGGTGTGTAGGATTCGTACCTCAGTTGGCCGTAAGCAGCCGTGAGACAAGTTCGTGTGTTTCTGTAGCGACGTGCCGCGCAAGTTACCTACCCATATTGGGACCGAGATTTCGTTTTGCACCTACTAGGGCTCCGGTCGGGGTACGGACTTGTAACCCGTGTGTGTTCGCTTTGAAAAGCGCCGGGAAAGTTTTAGCAGCCTATTAGGGCATTGTGTAGTATAAGAGTGTTAGCTGTAAGAGTATCCCATCGGGGGTTGTGTGGAGATCGTTTTGCCCGCGCGCGCGCCGGCGAGACAACGTTCAGCCCCCCTGGATTACGGACACTATTTTCTAGTAAGGTAGGATTAGCTTAATTTACTTAATTTTGCATGAGAAACCTTCGTTTCAATAAACTGTGGAACACAGTAGATGTGGTCATCACAATTGTGCGTGATCAATCATAGTTTATTATGAATGTAACATATTAAAAAATGATATGTTACAAGTGGAGGTAGCTAGTAGTGGAGGACTTGATTATGGTAATGTTCAACTTAACTGTGCCCTTGGTTTCAATTTCGAGGATCATATAGCAGCTGAGTGCGGAGTACTGGCAAGTGACGGGGAACTTCTTCGTGTCGTTTATTGTCGGCTTCCTGCGGATACAAAAGTAAAAAAAAGGTTATCTCAGTCTATACTTTTAAGCTGACACACACCAAAAAGTATCGCAGACGTGCTGCATTGCGTCTGCGTGCGTCATGATTTGTAATATATGAATTTGTACGTGTAGGTTCACATCGACCGACGGTGTCGCAGACGCATTGCGATGATTGTAAAATTAGGTGTAGGTATCCTTACTTGTCAGCTAAGGCGAGGGAGTTGGTGGCGTAGCAGGCGCCCGCCTCAGTGACGACGGGGAACCAGCCGTCCACCTGCGTGATCGGCCAGGTCTTTACCTGGAGCGCTGGCATCACTGATCACGGCCAAGGTAGCCCCTAGCTAAGGTAGCCTCTGAGTACTTCAGGGAGATTTAATCTTGGCTCGCCGTCGAGACCTTCACACTGGGTTGGGGATCAGAAGTAAGGGTAGCACCATAGCACATTTCTCCCAAGGCGATACTACCATCCAGCGGAACAAGCGGCGGACAGTAGTGGGTTTTTAAATTCCCTGTTGCCACCTTTGGGGACGATACTAGTGGTGGCAACTGGGAATGACCAGTCTTTACCTCAAGCGCTGGCATCTCCTGATTACGGGTACTTTTGATATGGACTCTTCTAGAAATGTATTGGATAACTCACTCATAAGCGACGTCAGCTAAAGCCAAGGAGTTGGTGGCGTAGCAGGCACCCGCCTCAGTGATGACGGGGAACCAGCGGATCACCTGCGTGATCGACCAGGTCTTTACCTGGAGCGCTGGCATCACTGATCATGGCCAAGGTAGCCCCTAGCCACGGTAGCCTCTGTAAGTACTTTAGGGGAGATTTAATCCTCCTGGATCTTCGTCGCGGCCTTCACACTGGGTTGGGGATCAGAAGTAAGGATAGCACCATAGCACATTCCTCCCTTGGCGAGTCCTGTTACTACCATCCAGTGCACCAAGCGGCGGACAGTAGTGTTGCCACCTTTGGGGACGATCCTAGTGGTGGCAACTGGGAATGACCAGTCTTTACCTGAAGCGCTGGCATCTCCTGATTACGGGTACTTTTGACATGGACTCTTTTAGAAATGTATTGGATAACTCACTCATTGGCGACGTCAGCTAAGGCCAGGGAGTTGGTGGCGTAGCAGGCACCTGCCTCAGTTACGACGGGGAACCAGCGGACCACCTGCGTGATCGACCAGGTCGTCTTCACCTGGAGCGCTGGCATCACCTGTAACACTTTTAGTTCTGAAATTGAACGAAGTCAGTGAAGTTTAGTTCTAAAATTGAACGAAGTCAGTGAAGCGGGTCTTTAAGGGTTCGAAGATAGAAGACCCTTAGAAGACAGTGAAGCGAGACACCTTCAAATAATAAAATACAAAAAGATGTTGATAATAAGGGAATCTAATAATATTAATATTATAAAGAGGAAAGATTTGATTGTTTGTTTGTTTGCATCGAATAGGCTCCGAAACTACTGGACCGATTTAGAAAATTCTTTGACCAAGAAAGCTACATTCATCCCGAGTAACATACGAACGGGTACCACGCGGGCAAAACCGCTAGTATGATATAAAAAAACTTAGTCCTAGCGAAAACTGTACCCTACCATCGACCATAAAATACCTAACTCTCCTCTAAATTCTTTGTAGGTGAGATTTTTGTTTTAAAAGTCTTATTATACCCAGGTAGACCTAGATAGATTCTGCATTTGTGAATTACCTATGGAAAATGGAAGAGAACTCACCTCAAACACCAGCTTATACAAATCCACATCCAGGCTAGGATCATCCTTGAACTCGTCATACCCTTCCAGATGGAAGAAGTCAGAGTTGGCGACGGTGGTCACGAACTTTGCGTAGTAGGGGTACTTCTCATCATCAGGGCCCACCTTCCAGCGAGTGGAAATGGCGCTTGGAAGCTTGGCTGGGTCTACTCTATCCTGCATTGAAATAATAAATAAACATCGTAACAATAAACAAAGTGGCGGCGATAGGAATACTTTTTTGCAAGTTTTTAGGAACTACGTAGTTCCGCGGCCGTCTGTCTACACGATCACCATCAGCCCCTAGGGGCCATAATATGATTGCCACTGATGAGCATATGCCTCCCCCAAAGATCTCTACAACGATCGGCCCAGTACTTCCCAATTGCAGCGGTTTCTTGCGACAGTCACCAGGGGGGCAATTGTCTAACTCAACATCAATCGCAATCGCTTTCAGTTTGAAAGATATTGCACGGCCATTGCTGCTTATGTCAACAAAAATTTTGACAACTTTCTTCAACAACAAGTGATGGATGCATGATGGATGTCAAACTGAAAGCGATTGCGATTGCGATTGATGTTGAGTTAGACAATTACCCCCCAGATCTTTGGTCCACCTTGTAGGGGGCCTGCCCACGGAATGTTATCCAGTGAGCGGCCGCCAATTAAGAACCTTTCCACGCTCAATGGACAAGATAGCGATAGCATTATAGCGCTATGTGTCCCGCTAAGCCACTTCAACAGCGAAATCCTTCTAGCGACGTCAGTTGTCGTTGTCAGTCTTTACAATAGTGGTCCTTTAAAAGTTTAAAGTCCAAGCAAACGAACGGGTGGTTGCTAGTCGTCACCCCTCACTCACAGCATTGCAGTAGGTGACCGCTGGCAAGCTGAACAGCCAAGTCCTGAAATCCTTCTCCAGGGTGATGACGGTTGGACTGTCCTGTGAAGTATGATTGCAAAATTAATGTTGGTTTTAATTTCGGTTGGTGGTAGGACTTGCTCTAAGTCCGCCTGGCTAGCTACCTATCTTATCTAAGTCTGACGCCATAACAATGTTTTCAGCTTTGTTGTGTTCCGGCAGTTAGAGATACCTAACGGACTGGCCACAGCCAGGGCGGCGGCGGCGGGCGGCTGCGGTGGCGACGAGCGAATTGCGCATCAGTTGGTGCGTTTCATTGGCCTATTTGAAACATTAGACGTCTGCCGCGAGCGCGCAATGATTGCGCAATCCGCTCGTCGCCGCCGCCGCCGCCACCGCCCGCCGCCGCGCTGGCTGTGGCCAGTTCGTAAGGCAGCCAGTTTCTCAGTGGTTGAGGGTTCCGGGAGTAGTACACCCACCTTCAGCCTTATCACTGTAACGATGCCGTTTCGTTCCGGTCTCATGGATGGTTAGATAGAACCTTAATGATGGCTGGAAACTTAACGCACTAAACACCAGTAAGCCCAGCATGACCGCCCCAAACGTGATATCACAGTCTACTTACTACGTACAGTCAGTCATCGCGTTTAACATTGGCGAAAATGCCGCCGATGTCCAGACAGTTGTAATACTGTAAGGGTTGTCACGCGTATAGTTGTAAGACTTCGCCGAAAAAAAGGAGTTACATTTTATACATCTTGACTAACTTACTAAAAAGGTATATAGATATGGCGAAGTTCACAGGTTTATATTGTGACTAGCCTTCCGCCCGCGGTTTCGACCGCGTGGACTGCACGAGAACGAGACGTTATCCTATGGGAATAATATGATGGCGGCCAACTTTTTTGTTTGAGGGTCGATTTTGATGAAACTCAGTTTTTGGTACTATTTTGACAAGAAAACAGCAACACAATGTTAAAATAATTAAAAATCCAAGATGGCGGCCAACTTTTTTGTTTCTTGGCCGATTTCGATGAAACTCGGTTTCTGGTACTATTTTGACAAGAAAACAGCAACGCAATGATAAAAATATTAGAAATCCAAGATGGCGGCTAACTTTTTTGTTTGTTGGCCGATTTTGATGAAACTCAGTTTTCCTTCAGTCGCAGAATGTACCTTTCGCAAAATGTACCGCGTGCGCAAAACGTTCCTTTCTCATATTGCACCTTTCGCAAAACGTACCTTTCTCATAATGCACCATTCGCAAAATGCACCATTCGCAAAATGTACCTTTCGCAAAATGCACCATTCGCAAAATGTACCTTTCGCAAAATGCACCTTTCGCAAAAAGCACCTTTCGCAAAATGTACCTTTCGCAAAACGTACCTTTTTTAGTAAAGCTTCCAAAAGCATTTTCATGGAGAATGTTCAGATTTTTTAATTTATTTGTAATAGCAAATAATGCACAACTTAAGCATTAAAAAGTTTTTAGGGG
Organism: Crambus lathoniellus; assembly: GCA_949710035.1. NCBI lineage: Eukaryota > Metazoa > Arthropoda > Insecta > Lepidoptera > Crambidae > Crambus > Crambus lathoniellus. Next base: position 7,027,187 of record OX453319.1, read on the forward strand.
AGAAGTCTTTTGAGAAAAAATAAAACTACTCATCTCATAAAATCTTTTTACCATTTAAAATTTAGTAGTGCATTATTTGCTTTAACAAGTAAGTAAATTAAACAACCTGAACATAATATATTTGTTTTATTGAAAAAAAAAAACTAAAATACACACAAGCAGATTACGAAACCCAAGCCCCCTTATTACAAAACGTGGACTAAAGTTAGACCTGGTTTAAATTTCATGCTAATTCTGTCTTTCATTTGAAAAATGAAAGTGACAGCACCAGTTTAGTACCAGTTTTAAACCAGGACTATTTTAGTCCACGTTTTGTAATAAGGGGGAAGGAGATTATGAAATCTGAATATTGTTTAAAAAACTAGTATACACACAAGCAGATAATAAAATTCGAACATTGTTTAATTAAAAAAAAACTAAAACACCTACACACAAGCAGATTACGAAACCTGAATATTGTTTTATAAAAAAAAAATATACAAGCAGATTATTAAGTCCGAACATTGTTTTATAATAAAATACCTACCTACACACAAGCAGGTAACGAAATCTTAACCTCTCGACTCTCCGGGGTATCAAAAAAAATTTTTTTTTTTCGAAAAGTATAATATTATTGGTTTTCCATATATTATAATTTTATCCGATAGGTTTTTTCATTATTATTATTATACTCTTTATTGCACATAAAAAAAACACATATAAACAAATATAATTAAAACATGTGAGCAAAGATGAACTTATCTCTAAAAGAGATCTCTTCCAGTCAACCCAGAACGTGTAAGAGATAGATAAATAAGCAGGTGACGTAAAGTGCAAAACTACCTATATGAAATAAATAAATACAATACAATACCTATTTCATGTACACACGGCCGCACATCAGACTACACATGTTGACCTTGAGACCGCCTTTATGCCCTACGTATTAAAAGCTGTTATCGCAGTTCAACTGTATAACTTGATGTGCTGCCGACTGTACGTTCTAAATAAATATTCTTTTTATGTTATTAAAATTTCATCGATAACTATGTGAAAAAAAATTATTTCGATATTGACTTTTGTTTACACAAAAGTTGAGTTTGAACGTCGATTATAAAAACAAAACATCTCGTTAAAGTGTGGGATAAGTTTTATCCGCTGCTATGACTCATATGCTGCTCATAAATGTAACTTCCGTCGTCGTGCGCACAAACAGATGTTTGGGAGAGCCCAAACGCGCGCTAAGATGCTTTGTTTACGTAAAAAATTAGCCTGTAATTTGATATACCCCTGAGAGTCGAGAGGTTAAGATTTCGTTACCTGCTTGTGTGTAGGTAGGTATTTTATTATAAAACAATGTTCAGACTTAATAATCTGCTTGTGTATATTTTTTTTTTATAAAACAATATTCAGATTTCGTAATCTGCTTGTGTGTAGTTGTTTTAGTTTTTTTTTAATTAAACAATGTTCAAATTTCATTATCTGCTTGTGTGTATACTAGTTTTTTTAAACAATATTCAGATTTCATAATCTCCTTGGGTTTCGTAATCTGCTTGTAGGTATTTTAGTTTTTTTTTTCAATAAAACAAATATATTATGTTCAGGTTGTTTAATTTACTTACCTACTTGTTAAAGCAAATAATGCACTACTAAATTTTAAATGGTAAAAAGATTTTATGAGATGAGTTGTTTTATTTTTTCTCAAAAGACTTATCCCCTAAAAACTTTTTAATGCTTAAGTAGTGCATTATTTGCTATTACAAATAAATTAAAAAATCTGAACATTCTCCATGAAAATGCTCTTGGAAGTTTTACTAAAAAAGGTACGTTTTGCGAAAGGTATATTTTGCGAAAGGTGCATTTTGCGAAAGGTACATTTTGCGAATGGTGCATTTTGCGAAAGGTACATTTTGCGAATGGTGCATTTTGCGAATGGTGCATTATGAGAAAGGTACGTTTTGCGAAAGGTGCAATATGAGAAAGGGACGTTTTGCGCACGCGGTACATTTTGCGAAAGGTACATTCTGCGACTGAAGGTCAGTTTTTGGTACTATTTTGACAAGAAAACTGCAACGCAATGATAAATTTTTTGAAAAATCCAAGATGGCTTCCAACTTTTTTGTTAGTGGGCTGATTCTGATGAAACTCGGTTTCTGGTACTATTTTGTCAAGAGAACAGCAACGCAATGTTAAAAATATTAAAAATCCAAGATGGCGGCCAACTTTTAAGTTTTTGGACCAATTTTGATGAAACTCGGTTTCTGGTACTATTTTGACAAGAAAACAGCAACGCAATGTAAAACATATTAAAAATCCAAGATAGCGGCCAACTTTTTTGTTTGTGGGCCGATTTTGATGAAACTCGGTTATTGGTACTATTTTGACAAGAAAATAGCAACGCAATGTCAAAAATGTAAAAAAATTAAAGATGGCGCCCAAATTTTTGTTTGTTGGCCGATTTTGATGAAACTCGGTTTCTGGTACTATTTTGACAAGAAAACAGCAAAGCAATTTTAAAAATGTAAGAAATACAAGATGGCGGCCAACTTTTTTGTTAGTGGGCCGATTTTGATGAAATTCGGTTTGTGGTACTAATAAGTAAGCAGCAACGCAATGTTAAAAATATTAAAAATCCAAGATGGCGGCCAACTTTTTTGTTTGTTGGCCGATTTTGATGAAACTCGGTTTTTGGTACTATTTTGACAAGAAAATAGCAACGCAATGTCAAAAATGTAAAAAATTTAAGATGGCGCCCAAATTTTTGTTTTCTGGCCGATTTTGATGAAACTCGGTTTTTGGTACAATTTTGACCAGAAAACAGCAACGCAATGTTAAAATTATAAAAAATCCAAGACGGCGGCCAATTTTTTTGTTTGTGGGACGATTTTGATGAAACTCGATTTTTGGTACTATTTTGACAAGAAATAAGAAACGCAATGTTAAAATTGACGAATTAAAATTAAATATAAGCATGTAAAATAATAAATTTTGAGACTTAGAATAGAATAGAATAGAAAATTATTTATTCCACACACTGTAACACATAACAATCAAAAACACAAGCAGGATAAAGATACATTGAACAACATAAAAAAAAAAATGAAAAAAACAAACACATACATTATCTAGAAACATACAGAGCACATTGTATCTAAGTGAGCAACGCCACAGCGGTGGAAAAGTCCCCGGCTCAGCATATGTCAGAGCGAAAACGAGTGTTCGCTTTGACGCTGTTTTTCAGACGGAGGCTAGGGGGGTACGAGTATGTATACACATACAATTACAGGAATCAGATGTGTACACATACATCATACGTCTTCGAGACACACTTTTTCGTCAGAGTATGTACTGGAATGCAAAAGATGTAAACTGTTAACAAGAATAAAAATAAATAATGTCAAAGATTAATATTGAATATATTACAATTGTATAACAAATAAATAAAATAATGTCAAAATGATTTTAATTTATATAATATTGCAACTAAAAATATATATAATTATGTGTAAAATTCAATAATCACTGGTGGGAACCAGAAGCTAGATAAAAGAAAAGCCATCGGCACATGCAACATTACGGTCTATCAAACTGGATGGACAACAGATATTTTTTTGGGCAGGCAGCATTGTGTTAGACTGTCTAATAGGTGGAGGGAGATTATTCCAGCATTTAGTTGCCGAGTACCGAAAGCTACCACAAAAAGCAGCTGTTTTATGTCTAGGCATCACCATCCTCCAAGAAGCACCACGAGTTCTAAGATTAACATTGGAATTGGCCCAGATAATCTTATTAGCCAGATATTCCGGTGCCTTGTTGACCACTACATCAAAAAGCAAACTAGCCAAATGCAAATCACATCTAGCGCTCATTTTCAGCAAGTTGGCCTCGTTAAGAAATGGGGTGACATGTGCTCTAGGTGGTACATTGAAACAAAATCTAGCACAAGCATTTTGTACGCGCTGTAGTGTCTTTTTTGTACGCTCCAGTAGACGAGGACCAAAGACAGGCAGACAATAACTTAACCTCGAGAGCACCAGTGCTTCACAAAGATTAATTCGAAGTTGTTCGCTAAGATGAGGTCGCATTCTGTACAAAACCCTAAGCTTGAAGAAACAGCTCCTAACCAAATCTGATACATGATCTTCAAAGCGAAGATCAGCATCCATTTTTATGCCTAAATTGCGAGCTATAAAGACCCTTTCAATTCGTTGAGACTCTATACAAACAGTGGGATCAGTATTCTCCACAGCTTTAATCTGAGATTTTGACCCTAGTATCATGAATTTAGACTTAGTTGGATTAAGTACCAAAGAATTCTGGTCAGCCCAAGTTTTAATCCTACATAAGTCTTCATTCAGCTCACGAACTTCCTGCCCCGAATTTTTTTTTTCACAATACCTTCGGGGTCCTAAAACATCTACCTTCACATTTTAAGACAACCCTTCCGTACTAACGTTAATACCTATACAGGTGTCGGTATCGCTCAACTTCAAGGGCCTACTGTATAGAAAAGTTGCTGTTTTCTTGTCAAAATACTACGAAATACCTAGTTTCATCAAAATCGTGCATATTTATTTATTTAATCTTTATTGCAAAATATATAACAAATGGCGGACTCAATGCTTATATGCATTCTCTTCCAGTCAACTGGAAAGAGTGTCAGGAAGAAAATGAACAGCAGCAATAAAAAAGTGACAGTTAAAAGAAAACAGAAGGAACTAATTAAATGCAAAAAAAAATAATACTAAAATTAAATAACAAATGAAAATTTATTTTAATTTTTAAATTTTTGCACTCACAATGCAATTTTTAATATAGAAAAATGGAAAATGAAGTATTTAGAAAAAATCGACCCGTCTCACAACTAGCTCCGATGGGACTCGAACCCACGACCTTTCGCTTTCCGGGCGACTGCTCTAACCACTGAGCTACGGAGTCGTTAAATCGACCCGTCTCACAACTAGCTCCGATGGGACTCGAACCCACGACCTTTCGCTTTCCGGGCGACTGCTGTAACCACTGAGCTACGGAGTCGTTACGAGAAGCGTCGAATTTATCCAATACTTCTTACTCGCTGTATAGTCAGCGTTAATTTCATCAATGTGGAGATATTACTACCCTCACACGCGAAAGAAATACCTTTCCAGGTATTTGGCAATCGCTAAAGATGAAATTACTATTGCAAGTTATTTTAATATTTAAATTTTTGCACTCACAATGCAATTTTTAATATAGAAAAATGGAAAATGAAGTATTTAGAAAAAATCGACCCGTCTCACAACTAGCTCCGATGGGACTCGAACCCACGACCTTTCGCTTTCGCGAAAGCAGTCGCCCGGAAAGCGAAAGGTCGTGGGTTCGAGTCCCATCGGAGCTAGTTGTGAGACGGGTCGATTTTTTCTAAATACCTACTTCATTTTCCAAATGAAAATTTGTAAATGCTTATAAATATATGAGTATTAAAAGGTATACATACTAAAGTAGCAATAACATGATATATAATTTATACATACACATATTATACATACAACTATAAATAAATAACACAAAGTCAGAACAGATCTATCAAGATAAGTGTAATCAGCTCGAGTAATGTTCGCGGACCATTTTCTTGAACACGCACTTGGGGCACTGCGGATATTTTAAGGGCAAATCGTTCCAAAGTTGTACAGGCGAAAAAGAGAATGATTGGGCGACGAAGCCAGAAGAGTGGGATGGTGTTTTCAGGAGAAAGTTGTCACTAGAGCGAAGGCTACGTTCATTAGAGTCGCCCAGAAACTGAAATCTGGATTTCAAGTAATCTGGGGTAAGTGGATCTAATAGAATATTGAAGAGCATGCAGACAACTCTAACGTTCCTACGCTCGCGAATAGGGAGCCAATTAAGCTGCTGACGGTGTTGAGAGATATCGTATTTACGTAATCGATGAATACAGTTTTTAAGGAAACGATCCAACTTACTGAGAAGGTTTTTTTCTTTTGAGGTTGGTACTACAGACATCAGCGTAGACAATTATAGGTAAGACAACCGTCTGTATTGGAGCAATCTTGATACTGGTAGGCAGAAAGAACTTAAACCTATAGAGAGATCGAAGTGGATTAGTGGCTCTGAGACATGCTTGTTCGATATGATCTTTCCAAGAGAGGCAGGCATCGATATAGTCAAACCGAAGTCCTTCACTTGTTGTGAGTAGAATATTATCACGCCGTTAAATACCAAATTGTAGAAACTATTCCAGTTTACGCATGACAGCTGTCGAGAACTACCCTACCAGCAATTAAAGATTGACATTTAGGCGCGTTAACTGATATGCCATAATTTGTCGACCACACAGAAATCTTCATCAAACCACAGCTGATTAGCGCGACAACATTATTTAAACTGTGGATATTATGTTGCGCATAAAGTTGTAGATCGTCGGCATAGAGATGGAAAGAAGAGGAGAAATGAGAGGTCAGAGAGTTGATAAACAAGGAAAAGAGAAGAGGGGAGAGTACACCGCCTTGTGGAACGCCAGCCTCCAAGTCGAGCCAGTCAGACAGCGTCCGATCTACTCGCACGGCTTGCTGGCAATCGCCAAGATAGGAAGAGAACCAAGTAGGTGCCATAGAAGAAATACCTAACCGACCGAGCATAGCTAGGAGAATTTCGTGACTAAGGCATTAAATGCGCTGGAAAAATCTATTAAAACTAGGACAGTTAATAATTGCTTAGCAGACCCAAAAATCCATTACATGACACCAATATCACAAAATAGAAAAAAAAGCGCAACCGCCATCTTGGATTCCAAAACACATCAAAATCGAGCTTAGCATCCCTAAAAAACCCTTACATGACACCAATATCACAAAATTTAAAAAAAAGCGCGGCCGCCATCTTGTATTCCAAAACGCACATCAAAATCGAGCTAAGAATCCCTAAAAACCATTTACATTACACCAATATCACAAAATTTAAAAAATAGCGCGGCCGCCATCTTGTATTCCAAAACGCACATCAAAATCGAGCTAAGAATCCCTAAAAACCATTTACATGACACCAATATCACAAAACTGAAAAAAAGTGCGGCCGCCATCTTGGATTCCAAAACTCACATCAAAATCGAGCTTAGCACCCCTAAAAACCCCTTACATGACACCAATATCACAAAACTGAAAAAAAAGCGCGGCCGCCATCTTGGATTCCAAAACATACATCAAAATCGAGCTTAGCATCCCTAAAAACCCTTTATTTGACACCAATATCACAAAACTAAAAAAAGTGCGGTCGTCATCTTGGATTCTAAAACTCACATCAAATTCGAGCTTAGCATCCCTAAAAACCCTTTACATGACACCAATATCACAAAACTGAAAAAAAGTGCGGCTGCCATCTTGGATTTCAAAACTCACATCAAAATCGAGCTTGGCATCCCTAAAAACCCCTTACATGACACCAATATCACAAAACTGAAAAAAAAGCGCGGCCGCCATCTTGGATTCCAAAACTCACATCAAAATCGAGCTTAGAACCCCTAAAAACCCCTTACATGACACCAATATCACAAAACTAAAAAAAGTGCGGCCGCCATCTTGGATTCCAAAACTCACATCAAATTCGAGCTAAGCATCCCTAAAAACCCTTTACATGACACCAATCAATATCACAAAATTGAATAAAAGTGCGGCCGCCATCTTGGATTCCAAAACTCACATCAAAATCGAGCTTAGCACCCCTAAAAACCCCTTACATGACACCAATATCACAAAACTGAAAAAAAAGCGCGGCCGCCATCTTGGATTCCAAAACTCACATCAAAATCGATCTTAGCATCCCTAAAAACCCCTTACATACCTAACACCAATATCACAAAATTGAAAAATCGTAATAAACACACGTAAAAAACGTTCCAAAAATCGTAATAAACACACTTAAAAACCCCCTACATAAAACCAATATAAAAGAAACAATATTTCAATATTTGAAATCAAATGCGAAAGCCCTGTCGCAAAGCTCCCATCTAGCTAACAAAATTTTGTATGGTAGATGGGAAGGACCCTCTCCCCTCCTGCCCCGCGTACCCCGCACGATTGCTCTGTCTAGACGCCTCCGATGAACGACTGTATGTAGTAAGTAGACTGTGGTGATATACTTAATAGCGTTTTATCGATACTCAAACGTCAAAACCCATTGTCTTTTGACAGTAAAACGCGATAAAGCGCTATATTATATCGCGTTTTGTTGGTCATGCTAGGGGAGCTGGTGCTACCCTGATGTGGATAAAAAAAGTACAGTTAAACTAATTGAATCGTAACCCACCATAAGTTCTTTTTATAACAAATACGGTCGAAATTCAAATATGTTGTTATAAGGCCTCATTTCCACCTGCAAGTAAGTCTTCTGCGATAAATGTCCGACAGTCTGTCAGATAGCAACTTGCAAGTGGGGCATCGAAACTCGGTTCAATTTTGAAAACCCGGGTTTTCGGGTCTAAGAGTAATCAAAACCCGGGTAGACCGGGTTTTTCGAGCTTTTCGATCTTTTTGTTATAATTTTATTAAATACAAGAAACTGTGTTATTATATCAATTTTTACATTGAGTACAAGATGTTAAGAATGTGGAAGGATTAAAATAAATGAAAAATAGTTCTTTCCAAATTACAAAAACAGTTGCCTATCTAATATAAAAAAGTCATCATAGATTTTAAATTTTTTCAGAATATCTTAAAACTAAGTAAGTATATATTACTAACATAGCGCCTTTACAGACTTGCAGGACTGGCCATCATAAATTTCGGGACGATTTTTTTTTTAAATATTTGTATAGGGTATGCAGTATGCATGCATTTGACCACCATCCAGCATAGCAGACAGTATGCAGTCTAGGATGTTGTATGCTTACCCAGGAGGTGCCCAATGCCCATTCACTCTTGCTTTGAAAAGGCCAAGATTATAATGGCCTGACGCGCATCCGGCTCGACCCCTGTTGGCCCAGAGCCGATCGCGCCTATCCCGCTGGTCTACAAGCTGGTTTGCAAAAAAGATCCGTGAACGCACTATAGAATTACACCAACTTAACTGGAGCTCGCTGGATTCGTGCAGACAGGCGAAACTCGCACAACCGAGCGTGGACGCGCGTCTATCCAGGGCCCTGATACAACTGTGCAGACCGCAACTTCGCCTTGTAACAGGTGCTAGTACTGGTCATGGACAATTTAACAGACATCTTTTTAATTTAGATATCACCGACAGTCCCCTATGCAGAGGGTGAATGGAGGTAGAAGAAACAGCTGCCCACGTACTGCTGGAATGCAGGGGGGTGGCCCCTACCGGGCGAGGTTCCTCGGCTCGCCGGGCAGCGTCCAGGAAGCGATCACGAATGTGAAAGCTCTTGGAGCGTTCCTGGCTGAGCTGCGCTGGCTGGAGTGTTCTGGCCGCGCACCCTCCGGACGCAAAATTGGCGCAATAGACGTCGAGTTGCAGAAACCGCCCGTATTGATAAGAAGAAGAAGAATGATCGGGGAACGCATTCGCAGGTAGCGCATTCCAATCTTTAGCAGCTTGCATTCAAAAAGTACTGGCGAAGCGCTTAGTACGGACAGGTGGTATGTCTACGATGTATGGATGGTAAGCTGACCTGCATCTGGTAACCCGATGGTGGAAAGGCGCTGAAGGAACAAGATTGTGCAGTTCCTGTGCGCACTCTCCAAAGTGAATCCGGTAAAACACCGACAGACCAGCAACAGCAACTCTACGGCGATGACTTTTAGCTGAAGTTTAGCTTTTACTAAAGTAACAGTTTTACAAAGTTGGAGACACTCCAATGAACTTCTTTGTGCGGTTTTCAAACGCATCTAAAACTGCCAGTAGGTACTTCAAAAATCTAATCAAAATTGTTTATTTGCTTGAAAACACGGGTAATGCAATAAGATACATGTGAAACTACTACTAAAACTTTAGCGGAGCCATCTCAAAGGTGACCGCAGTACTCCATGCACGGATGAATTTGTGCTTTGTAAAGAACTTTGAGAGGACACCCAGTTTTTTGGCAGCAGTTTTACCAATTGAGTCGATATACTCACCGAAGTTCAGGTCCGATTATAGAGTAACGCCAAGTTGCAGGTTCTCGGTTACTGGTAAGGATACACCCAAGAAAGTCGGAGCTAGTTGACTCCGTTTATCTGAGAAAAGACACGCCTGCGTGGCGAGGCGTTGAAACTGACAAGGTTGGCAATTTCCCAATCGGAAGTGCCTGAAGTGTCAGGTTCGTTTGCTCAACTAGTGACTCTCGACAAGGCTGAACTTCATCACTAGTAGCCCTTGCATCTGAAAGATATCTGCTAGACACCCTGGTGTCATCGTCATAACCAAATGTACCAGGCACCAACAGGTCGTTAATGTGGAGAAGAAATAGTGTTGCAGATAATACCGAACCTTGGGGAACCTCCAGCGTTGATGTTCTTCAAGTCAGATGTCTGACCATCCACAACGACTCGAATTGAACGGTTCCTAAGGAAGTCGGTAATCCAGATGCAGAGGCCGTCAGAGATTCCATATGAGGGAAGCTTGCCAATTCGGCTATCATGCCAGACCCTATCAAATGCTTTGGAAATATCAAGCGAGACAGCAAGTGCTTCGCCATGTCTTTCGAACGCTTGATTCCAAAGGTGGGTGGCGTACACGAGAAGATCTCCAGTCGACCGTCCGCGGCAAAAACCATACTGGAAGTCACTAGGGAGCTCGTTAGTTTCAAGTTACGCTAATAGATGTTTATTCAGTCATGTCATGTCATGCTCCGTAGTCTTGCAGAGTATGAACGTGACTGACATCAGCCTGTAGTTAGAGGGGTTGGCATGGCTACCTTTTTTAGGTATGGGCTGCACATTGGCACGCTTCCATGATTGAGGAACATGACAAGTCCTGTCTCAAATGAGAGGCGGCTCAAGATAGGAGACAACTAGGGTGCACAGTTACGCAGGACTATTGCCGGGATTCCATTAGAACCACTAACCTTATTTCCTAGATCACGGAGAGCTTTGAGAACCTCTTTGTGGCGAATGTGAATATTACCCATGGAAGAGCTAACACGAGGTATCTTCGGTGGAGTTTGGCGTGTAACATCTAGACGTGAATTCTCTGCAAAGAGAGACGAAAACAGACCGAAAATATGCTATATTTTCGCGGTCGTCTTCATGAGCAATATATGACAAACTAATCGAAAAGATCGGAGAACTAGTTCTAATTCCATGTGGTTCCATGGGGTGAAATGTGGAGTCCACATTTTATCCTCTCCATGTCCTAAGATGGACGCACCGCGCGCGTTCGATTTCACTTGCTTTGCTTGTTTTCTTGGTACGAACGCAGCAACAAAGCATCTTTTATTGTAATAATTTATCAAAGTGTCTTTTTATTCCATTTATTATTGCATTCAAAGTGGCTTGTACTTAATAACTAACAAAAAGAAAAGTATTAAAAATATTTGATTGAATTAGGCGTCACTTGGCGGAAGTCCCTAACCATTGTGAAAAACGAAATATATGTAGCTTACTTCCGCAAAAAAACACAAAATGCAAGATGCACCGCCCGCCCGCAAAAAATTGCACATGCGCACCACTAAAATACCAGTGCACAATACCTGCATTTAGCAAGACAGCAATACACCTTGCACCTTCACCGATTAGACTACTCTACACGTGTTTCGCCACAACAACCCGGGGCATCCTCAGGAAATAGTTCGTGCGATAACCAACACCAAATGTTGGTGTTGGTTAGTTGGTTGTTTTTTAGCGGAAGTAAGCTACATATATTTTGTTTTTCACAAAGTATTAAAAATACCCGAAAAACCCGGGTTTCGCCCCAACACGGGGCATCCTCAGGAGATAGTTCGTGCGAAAACCAACACCAAATCGACGCTAAAAAGCGGAACTGCTGTAACCCACAAAATGCAAAATGTTCACCAGAGCCGAAAAACTTTTGAGATTTCAGAAAAAAATTCATATCTCCTTAATTATTGAACCTACAAATGCCATTTTTTTAATCCAAATGTATTTTTTGATGTTTTGTCAATAAAAGTACCTAAAATATTCTAAAAGTTACTTTTATTGTATGTTTGTGTGGGTTACAGCAATTCCACATTTTTTTTGTTACGCAATAACGCTGTAAATGAGACAGGTAAATGTATGGGAAACTCCATAACAAGTGTATTTCTCTAAAGCAAAATTGCTGTAACTACCAATACAACACATTTTAATTTGGCTTAATTTTGCCTTTAATGAAATATTTATGTAACCAGGTGCACTAAATTGTTTTAACTGACAGAAGATAAAAAGGATAGTATAAAATTAAAACGATGTAAGGATGAAATGACATTTATTTAATAACTTTTTAAAATGTTTAAGACTAAAACTTTATACTTTAAAATCACACATAGGAAACAATCGTAGCTTAATCTTCTAATTAAACCACCTTTTGTTGGTTTTCTCTCAGCGGAAATATTATAATCATCCTTAGTTTCATTGTTTGTTTTTATTTTAACGTCCTTTTTTGTCTTTTTCTTGCATTTTTATTTTTCTTGCCTTCCTTATCTGTAATACATTAACCTAATTTAAATTATTATTACTTATTATGAGTAAGTAGGAAATATTTTTTGGAAGTAGGTTATTACGTGAACTAGTGTGATGTAAAAATAATATCAGAAAATTCCCCTAGAGTGCCGGAGTTTTAAGCCATTGCACCACGAAAGTTGTCAAACGAGATGTTTTGTAGAAAATAATACAAACCTTCATCTTCGATATGCAGTAAGTCTGAGTTTGAATCAGTATAATCTGCGCTAGAAGCTTTGGAAGGGAATGCCTCATTCAACAACAGTTCGTCAAGATCCTTTTCTGACATGTCTAGGTAAAATTTATTGTAATGAATGTGTCTTTTTGGTCTCATTTTCTTAAAGGTTTTGTGTTGTTTCATTTGCTGAAATATTTTTTTATTAGTTCATCATCATCATCATCATTTCAGCCGTACGATGCCCACTGCTGGGCATAGGCCTCCCCCAAGGATCTCCACAACGATCGGTCCTGCGCTGCCCGCATCCAGCGGCTTCCCGCGACCTTGGCCAGATCGTCGGTCCACCTTGTAGGGGGCCTGCCCACGGAACGTCGTCCAGTTTGCGGTCGCCATTCGAGAACCTTTCCGCCCCAACGGCCATCGGTTCTCCGCGCTATGTGTCCCGCCCACTGCCACTTCAACTGAGCAATCCTTCGAGCGATGTCGGTCGTTTTAGTTCTCCTGCGGATCTCATCATTTCTGATTCGATCGAGCAGGGAAATACCAAGCATCGCTCTCTCCATTGCTCGCTGGGTGACATTGAGCCTTCTTATGAGACCCATAGTAAAAGACCACGTCTCGCTTCCATAAGTCATTACTGGCAACACACACTGGTCAAAGACCTTAGTCTTGAGACATTGAGGAATTTTGGACGCAAATATATGACGGAGCTTCCCAAACGCTGCCCATCCGAGCTGGATTCGACGAGAGATCTCTTTCTCGAAGTTGGACTTACCTAATTGGATTGTTTGTCCTAGGTAAACATAGTGTTTAACAAGTTTGAGTGTAATATTCCCAACATTAACTGGAGCGGATGCAACATGGGCATTGGACATGATTTTCGTCTTATCCATGTTCATCTTCAGACCCACTCTTTGGGAAGCATTGCTGAGATCTTCGAGCATTGTGTTCAGGTCTTCCAAGGTCTCAGCCATGAGAACTACATCATCGGAAAACCACAGGTGTGTTAGGTACTCGCCATTGATGTTGATGCCGAATCCTTTTCAGTCCAGTAGCTTAAAAATATCCTCCAACGCAGCTGTGAACAGTTTCGGAGAAATGACGTCTCCCTGTCTCACACCTCGCTGTAGTTGGATAGGATTAGTTTTTTTTTATTTCTGTGGTGATAATTAATTAAAATTAAATGATATTTATAATTATCTACATTAAACACCCACATACTTTCTCATACACATACACAGAAACATAGACACACGTACACACTTTTAATAATTTAAAATATTCTTTACTTGCGTCAAGAGTTTCTTCTTCTTCAGTCTTACTTATCTTCAGTTTCAGTTCGAGTTTCTTCTTCTTCAGTTGTATCTTCAGTTTAAATTATTATTTCTTGTTATTACTATTTTATTCTCCTCAATAATATGGTCATGATTTAAAACAATTATTTCTCGTTATTACCATGATTCTTCATTCTAGGCTCATTAAGCATGTCGGGAATTATTATAATTCTCAAAAATGTTCTGGTCAACTTATTTGTCTTGTCGTTGGCTTGAACAACAACTACAACACTATTATTGTTGTTATCTATATTTATACTAATATTATAAAGAGGAAAGATTTGATTGTTAGTTTGTTTGCATCGAATAGGCTCCGAAACTACTGGACCGATTTCGAAAATTCTCGAGAGCTACATTCTTCACAAGTGAAATAGGCTATATTTTATCCCGCTATTCCCACGGGAACGGGTATCACGCGGGTAAAACCACGGGGATCCGCTAGTCCGTAATATTCTTAGATTCTGAAAAATAATAATGTTATAAGTAGGTAAGTAATACACAAAAAATAAGTCATGGGTTATTGTTATTGGACAAATTTGACTATTAGCTGTTAAGGAAATGTTTAGTATTATTTAAATTTTTACTTTTTTGCATTCACAATGCAATTTCTATTATCAAAAAATGGAAAATGAAGTATTTACAAAAAATCGACTCGTCTCACAACTAGCTCCGATGGGACTCGAACCCCCGGGTTGGGACGAAACACGTGTTGAGTAGTCTCTAATCGGTGAAGGTGCAAGGTGTATTGCTGTCTCGCTAAATGCAGGTATTGTGCACTGGTATTTTTGTGGTGTGCGTGTGCAATTTTTTGCGGGTGGGCGGGCGGTGTATCTTGCATGTTGTGTTTTTTGCGATAGTACCTAAACTACATATATTTCGATACAAGAATCAATTCTCCTTCCACATTTTTTAGGTTTTGTCTTTTAAAATTGTAATGTTTCCCCTTTTTTACCACACTTTTATTAGCTTCACATGTAACTAAGTCACAATGTAAGAAAATCTTGGAATTCAATTTTAACCTACTTCTAATTGTCGTATTAATTTGAAACTTTGCAAGTCTATATTAATCCGATGACAATACAATAATTTGCTACCATCGAGCTGATCTGATGATGGAGTCAAGAGGTGGGCAATAGAACTCTTCAATAACCACTAGGAAACCCCTCGAGTTTGGGTTCCGTTGTTTCGTTCTGATGAGACTTATTCGCTACACTTGGTGGTGAGGGTCTGATGATGGATCAGGGAGGAAGGCAGTGGCACTCCTTAATGACCAATAGGAAACACCTAGAGTTCTGGCTCATTTGTTTCGTTCTGATGAGACCTATTCACTACACTTAGTGGTGAGGGTCTGATGATGGAGCAGGAAACAAGCCAGTGACACTCCTTAATGACCAATAGGAAACCCCTCGAGTTTGGGCTCATTTGTTTTGTTGTGATAAAGACCTATTCGTTACACTTGGTGGTGAGGGTCTGATGATGGAGCTGGGAGAAGCCAGTGAAACTCCTTAATTACCACAAGAAAACCCCTCGAGTTTGGGCTCATTTGTTTCGTTCTGATGAGACCTATTCGCTACACTTGTTAATGAGGGTCTAATGATGTAGCAAGAAGGAAGCCAGTGACACTCCTTAATGACCAATAGGAAACCCCTCGAGTTTGGGCTCATAGGGATTTGTTTCGTTTTGATAAGACCTATTCGCTACACTTGGTGGTGAGGGTCTGATGATGGAGTAGGGAGGAAGCCAGTGGCACTTCTTAATGACCACTAGGAAACCCCACGTGTTTGGGCTCATTCGTTTCGTTCTGATGAGACCCATTCGCTACACTTGGTGGTGAGGGTCTGATGATGGAGCAGGGAGGAAGCCAGTGACACTCCTTAATGACCACTAGGAAACCCCTCGAGTTTGGGCTCATTTGTTTCATTCGGATGAGACCTATTTGCTACACTTGGTGGTGAGTGTCTGATGATGGAGCAGGGAGGAAGCCAGTGGCACTCCTTAATGACCACTAGGAAGCTCCTCGAGTTTGGGTTCATTTGTTTCATTCAGATAAGACCTATTCGCTACACTGGTGGTGAGGGTCTGATGATGGAGCAGGGAGGAAATAAGGGTTCGGCTTGCGCATCCGGTTACTAATAGACTCCACATACAATCACGCCTTTGAGTTATTATGTTTACGGGGTGGGCAGACACATAAATGGACTGTGAAATCCATTACCATCTATCCATGCCATGGCTTGCCATTTATTAAACTAAACTAAAAAGTAAAAAATAAATAAGTAGTTTAAAAAACTAAAAAAAACACACTTTTACAGGAACAGACTAAAAAGTACCAAATAACCGTCTATTCAGTAACTGAAATCAAAAAGCGTGGTGCGCCCTTTGCAAAGCATGCATTTCAAGTATAGGTACTTAATAGTGTTAATGCGCACCACGCTTTTTAATTTCAGTTACTGAATAGACGGTTATTTGGTACTTTTTAGTCTGTTCCTGTAAAAGTGTGTTTTTTTAGTTTTTTAAACTACTTATTTTAATGAAGTAATGTTTGGTCTTCAGCATCTGGCTAGAGTGACTTTTTCCACTCACTCGACAGCGTTTAGACATCTAAAACAAAATAAGAATAAGTCAATCACAATACATACAATACAGTCAATACATACTCAGATTTGAAACAATCACGGAACCCTAAAATAATTAAGTAGGAACCTAGTATTCTATTCTATGAACTCTGTACTTACATTTCATAACACCTCCAGACACGCAGCGAAATTTGGTTACCACAACACAACACACTGTGTCGACTATCACGTAGTGTTTGAGAAACGCAGTAAGCCGCAGCGCAGGTAGGCATAACTCGGCGCGAGCGCGGGTTTCAATGGCGGTGCAATTGCAGTAAACAACGCCGACTGTCAATTTATTATACAGTAAATGCAGTAAGTGTAGCTCGCTACTTAATTCTAATAAGCAAAAATGCTGTAATCCGCACTTTAACTGCCGGGGTCACATTATTTGCACAGAATGAATTGGCGTAAATGAAAAATTATAGAAAAATGCTGTTTTTTATGCTGTTTGCAGCAAATAACCAGAATTATTTCATATAAAGTAAGGAAAATTTGAACGCTGTACAAAATTTTCTATTGGTCGTAGAGCTACGGCAGTTGGACCATTCGACGCAGAAAAAAAAACTGAATCCGAATCAGCAATAAAAAAAATTTGACTGGGGTGCGGGTTACAGCAGTTCCGCTTTTTAGCGTCGAAATGTTGGTGTTGGTTTGTTGGTGATTTTTTTGCGGAAGTAAGCTACATATATTTCGTTTTTCACAAAGTATTATAAATACCCGAAAAACTCGAAAAACCCGGGTTTTTTTAAATCAAACCCGGGTTTTTTGTATTCCTTAAAACCCGGGTAAACCCGGGTTTTTCCGGACCGGGTAAACCCGGGTTCGATGCCCTGCAAGTGTAAACTAAAAGCCAAGGAGTTTATAAGTACTACGTAAAAAGCTGAGCTTTTAGTTTGACGCTTTCAAACAAATTTTTTGCAGAATGGGTGATGAATAGTCATGATTCAGTTGGTTCGACGGTAAGTTGATTGTATCTTTAATTTATATATTCTTCATTAAATAAACTTTAAGACACGATACATGTCACATTTCTTTTAATTCCAAGCCTCGTAAAGAGTCATAGTTACTTCACCTGGTACCGCTGCCACTGGCCCAGGGACAGGTTCGTGGCCCCCCATATCGCCGCAGCTGTGGTCACCACCCAGAGTAACCTGGTGGAGGAAAATGGTCACCCATCACGATCCAGGCCTTTGGGAACATTGCTTAAAAACTTCTGTATTAATTTATAGGAACTATTTCAATAATTTTATTTAGGTAGGTAGTTAGGTACCTACTTAAACTAGTTTATGTACTTACCTACAGGCTGTGCATGTGCAGTCTGCCGCACTAGCGCCGCCATTGAAAAAAAAATGATAGTGCCTAAATAAAGACGAAATTGTAAATTATCTCTCTGCAGTGCACTCCGAAGAAGCTTTGTGGTACTTTTTATCGCTTAAAGGACATTTGTTAGCCTATCGTTTAGTTTAATTAAGTTTTTTGAAAAGTTGCCACTTTTAGCAATAAAACCTAATTAAAATAAACGACAAGCTATAAAATATAGATAAAGCAATAGAAAGTACCACAAAGCTTCTTCGGAGTGCACTGCAGAAAGATAATTTACAATTTCGTCTTTATTTAAGCATTATGATTTTTTTTCAATGGCGGCGCTAGTGTGCAGAATGCACAGCCTTAATGGAAACTTCAAAAATATAGTACAGTGCCACAAACTTTTCTGTTCCGGTGGCCAAAATGTGAAACTAACGTGTTTTTTGAAATGTCATTCTGCGGTCAAGTTGATGTCCAACCATGAAGTTTGACTTAATACTCTGAGGTAACTGGAGCTCTCACCCTGAATAAAAAAGTGTCGCCAGCAAATTTGACATTTATGTATGTAGTGGCTGTCAGCTGTCTCATATGACCATGAAGCTCGACTTAATACTGAGGTAACTGGAGAGTGCAGTACGAACAATTTTTTGAATACCACAAATAACACAGTGGCTGTCTTCCGTCTCACCTACACTTTTAAAAAATACGTATGGTCATATGAGACAACTGACAGCCACTACCTGCCACTACATACATAAATGTCAAATTTGCTGGCGACACTTTTTTATTCAGGGTGAGAGCTCCAGTTACCTCAGAGTATTAAGTCAAACTTCATGCATATGACCATACGTATTTTTTTAAAGTGTAGGTGAGACGGAAGACAGCCACTGTGTTATTTGTGGTATTCAAAAAATTGTTCGTACTGCACTCTCCAGTTACCTCAGTATTAAGTCGAACTTCACGTGTCCAACCAAAGCGCTGCTGGCGGCTGAAGGTCTTAGAAGTCAGGGCTGGGTAAACTGCTACAAAAAAAAAAAAAAACCGTACGTAGCGTAAATACCTAGGTCCCTCCAGAATATCAGCGTTGCAGTGTCAGCCTCTTGCCGCTGCAACATTATGCTGAGGATGGGGCCTAGTTGGCGACATGCTGTTTTCCTGTCTCTATTCTTAATTTTTTTACTTAAAACGGTTTTTTTGTGTATGTCGTCAATAAAAATGTTTTCTTTCTTTCTTTCTTACGTAGCGCCGCTGTCACCGGAACAGAAAAGGTTGTGGCACGCTGTATTACACATTAGATGTCGAAAATGCTCAGACGAAGATTGGCGTGATTACGCCTGCAATCAGAATATATAATAGTACATTGCCTTGAATTTGAGGAGCACGTGGCCATGTGGCGCAGTGGTTAGCGCGCTCGGCCTGCGATCGTTGAGGTTAGCCAACTTTTGCAATGGTCGGTCACGGGATGGATGTCCAAAAACTTTTCATCTCAAGCTCTTCCGTGCTTTGGAAGGCACGATAAGCCGTTGGTCCCGGCTACATTTGCAGTCGTTAATACCCACCAATCCGCACTAGGCCCGCGTGGTGGGGCATGGCTCATTCTCCTAATCCATCCATAAGAAGGCCGGTGCCCAGCAAAATGGCTGATGATGGTGATGATGACGACACATTATGGCCGAAATTACGTCGCGATAAACCACTAAATACCACCAACCAACCAACAGATCAGCCGCGCAATTGCGATTGCGTATTTTATAGTGTATTTCAGGGGTTTCGACACTTCAGGGCCCCCGTGGTGGAGGAGCGCGCCACGTGTCCCCGGCGCGCCACGCCGATGGGCGTTTTCACATTGGACGATAACGGTAACGACACCGATATCGTCGGACTGGCAGTTTCATACAATCACTACTAAATGCTTTCACACTGTGTCGTTACCGTCTACGATATCGTCTGTCGTGCCGATATCGGTGACGACACAAATGCGGAAGATGCGAAGCCGGTTATTAACGAAAGTAACCAAGGGTAATTAACAGTTTATTTGTTATTTACTGCATTTTTGGGTTTTTACGCTAAAAGCCACCGCTAGGTAGCGCTTTTTTTCTTGATTTGCTAGGTGTGAGTTCCGCGACGATTATGCCTGCTTGCTGATTGGTGGAGAGGAGAGAGGAGGTGGATCTCCTCCCGCCTCACCTCTCCCTTCTATTTCGAGTATGTAATATCGACAATGACCGAACGATAGTAATAATTTTTAAGTGACTTCAAAAAAAAGAAGCTTCTCAGTTTGACCTGTATTTTTTTGTATGTATGTTTGTCCGCGATTATCTCTTTTTTGGCTGAACTGATTTTAATGCGGTTTTCAGGAAAGTATTTGTTACATTTAGGATAAGGTTTTAGTATTTTAACCGACTTCAAAAAAGGAGGTTCTCAGTTTGACCCGTATGTATGTATGAAGGTTTGTCCGCGAGATGCGGTTTTCAGAAAAGTATTTGTTACATTTAGGAGAAGGTTTTGGTATTACAACCACAGAACAGAAAAAAAGAGTAGAAGTCGCATGACACGGCATCTCCTATGAAAACCTGCGTACACCCAACTCACACAAGTAAATTATGCGTAATGATAGCGTTGTTGTTAGTACCCGCCACTGAGCACAAGATGGCGTTACAGACATCATTGCTTTTATTTAGCATGTTAAAGCTTTTACACAATAGATGGCGCTTTAAAGGGATATAGCCGCTACACACGCTCCTATCCGACCGCCGATTTGGTGCGGGCGAACTTCACTGCAGATCTGGGGGGCAATTGCGTAAGGTAATCGTATTAATTTGACAGTTCATATCGTATTCAATCGGCTGCAATTTTTATGGAATGACATTTATTATGATACGATATGAACTGTCAAATGAATACGATTGACTTTACGCAATTCCATAGCTGATCCGCGCCTACACACGTTCAAACCAAATCTGCCGCACCAAATCGGTCGGCGCTACACACGTTCCGATTTGGTCTGGCCGACCTCTAGCCGTTGTTGCAGTGTTGCCAGCCACTGCTAATCTCCCAATATTATTATTGTTTATAAATACTGAAAACATCAATTAATGTTTTATTACTATAAAAAACAATTTCATTATTTTTTAATTTTCTGTTATTTTCATTAAAATACTAAAACATGCTAAATATTTACTAAAAGCAGCACTTATTGATGAGATGTTATGCCCTTTTTATATATATTTAGTTTTACGACAAATTGCAATAAAATATTCTAAAAAAAAAACAAATTGATAAATAGAATCTTTTCATAAATGGCCATATTTAAACCTTTCGTTCGTTCAGTCCTACGTAAAACTCATGAACGAGCATTGAATTGAATCCTCTGAAAATCCCTTAAACGTAATTTACCTGCTTTAAATATTTCCGCTTTTACATATTTTCTCCCTAAATCTAGGGGAAAACCTCCAAAATTGTCAACACTGCCAAGTTGGTCTGGGGGGCTACCGGCTAAGAAATCTGGATATGGGTATGGGCTTCAACCACAGAATAATATTTGTAGCTTCAACTGTCATTTGAATTCCTTATTCTGATCGATTTTTGCTGCTTTGTTTTGTTGAACGTTGCTAGCTAGTTATCGTTATACCTGTCGTCACAAAACAAGGAACTGATAGCAGCTATTTTCTTTATAAAATTGACTTAAAGTTCCCAAAAACGTATGAAGTTCATACCCATAAAGTTACGCGGTAGCCCCCCAGGTCGGAAGCCTACACACGTTCCGATTTGGTAGGAAGTAAAGTTCGTGCGAACCAAATCCGGCCGACCGCGTCAAACACGAATAATAATAATTATGGTCGGACGACTACGCTACACACGTCCAGATTTGGTCTGGAGCAGACCAAATCGGCGGTCGGATCGGAACGTGTGTAGATGCTATAAGTGGCGTTGCATTTTGTATGCAAATCTGTACAGCGCCTCTAGTGGGCAGTAGCAGAACTACAGATTCTCATAATGCTGCGGCTACATTAGCGGGCTACGGCGAAGAATCGCTTGAACGCGCTAATGTAGCCGGGTACATCGCGACAAAGCTATTGCTACGGGCTACTTAACTACGGGCTATCGCGTTAAACCGTCAAAGTGCGAGCGAGATTTATTTATTTTACTTTTATTAACTTTGCTATTTTGTAGCTTTGTATGGAAATGAAATATCATAATCATAAAATGACGTTACTATAAATAAAAAAGTATTAAATTTAATAAATTACAATTCAATTCAGATAAATTAAATAATAATTAAGGGATTTCCTATAGGAATTATTATTATGTTTTGTAGCTGACTAACTATGTGACAGAAAGAAACAGATGTGACTTATGTGATAATGAATCTTATAAAAAATTAAACCGACAGTGAACTGAAAAGAAAAAAATATCTTTAAAGTAGGTACACTCAACAGCACATCAAGATAAACAGTAGAACTGCGATTATGCTATACTGCGTAGCTTTTATTACGTAGGGCATGTAACACCTACCTACGCTTTCTAATCGCTTAGCCTAAATAATAATAGATGACCTAAATATACTAACAAACCATTCTAGTATTTACTCTAAGCTAATACTGAACCTCTGTCAAGAATTCTATTAGTTACTAAAATACCTAGCTAGCTTGAACGCTGTAATACCTAACTGTTGTCCGATTAATATATAGATAACTACTATGGATGCTCTGAATCAAATCTGAAGTGGCCTGTGATGTCGTAATGGAGAACCCTGGTTGTAAAGCGTAGACCCATGATCTTTTAAATGAAGCGACAGAGACTAACCTTACTACTAACTAACTCATACTTTGAACTGCCTATATGCCTACATCAACTTAACAGCTGTTCATATTACATGGCCGTTGCTTCTAATTTTCTAACCTCATTTATAGCGACCAAGACACTCAAAATAAGTTAATACTCTTGTATAAATCTAACATTAGTTTACCCCTACATTGCTTGGACATTTAACAGTTAGGTCCTAACCGATTCCTAGGTCCAATATTCTTTGAAAACCTGGTGAGTTATTTTGCTGAGTCCACCATGCTAATTCTCTGGTTACTGACCCAAGGTTAACTGTCTATTAAAACTGGTGGAACTTAATAATTTAGGTTACAATGGAACTGAAACTAGTAACAGCATCCGGATTTGCTTGCAAGGTCTAAGGTGAAATTGGCATGTGTGGTTTGAAATGTAATTTGATATTCCTATATGAAGATGGAGACACAATTACTATAATAATACCTATTAGCTTAAGCATATGGTTTTGCTTGCAAATTAGAAATGAAAATTTGTTATATCTATTGGAAGACTGAGTCACTATATCAGATCTATAACCATACCTACTAGCTTAGGCATATGGCCTTGCTTGCAAAGTTAGAGATGAAAATTTGTTATATCTATTAGAAGATGGAAACACTACATCAATAATAGTACCTATTAGCTTCAGCATATGGTTTTGCTTGCAAAGTCAGAGATGGGAATTGGTATAATCATTAGGGTGAAGAGAGTCTATTGATCTTAATCACCATCTTGGCCTAATACAAATGCTCCAGCAATATTATTTAACCGGTAAAGTCAGGGCACCTCCGCCGCCCATAACAGTGGAACTCGTCACCAGACTTGGACATCCCTCCTCCGGCGCTGCTTTATTACATTTTCATATAAAAACAAACTTCAACATATAAAGTCAAGCTGTCATGTTCGTCAATTCTTTATATATATATATATATATAAGAGGACCAAGCTAAATGCTTCAAAGCGACTTGTTAGTCTACATGAAGAGATCTTTCTCCTTCATGGCAGCAGCAGTTAAAGTTAACGTTAATTGATATATCCTTTTCCTTTTGTTGAATAATCCTTATTGGGATAAATCCAACAGGTTGAGTGCTTAAATTAGGAGCACTAACAAGTCTCAATTCTAATTCATAGTAAGTACATATAAATATAGACTCTCCTAACCTTTTCTATGACCAAGTTTCCCCGTAGAACTAAATTCCCTAGTTATGTCTATGTGTCTGACTCGGATCTTATTGAACTTTTGCAACTTGTTGGTTAAAATTTGTCTCTAAAGAATCTCGCTCATGGTAATATATCCTTAATCTCACCATTGGACTGGTCTTGGAAATAACTTAAGAATCCAACCAAATTGGACAGAAGCTTTCGCCTCACCCCGATAGCTTTACATAATTTATGGCTAAAATAGAACCATGTTCCAACTCAATAGGTTAGTATCTGGAGAACCTTGAATCCACATCAGCTTCCACAAGACACTGGTCAACATTACACCGAGTTCCTTCGAGTTTAAACATCTTCTCCCGCCACCGAACAAAATCCTTTTCATACATTAATATAGCAGTAGTCTGATCCAGAGAACTCTTCCGCAACCAGCTCAATTTATAGATTATTATAGGTGCCTTTTGCATCATAGGAATATATTACCTTTTGTCAAGCCAAATATATAGGTAAATTTAGATTCTCCACTTATGTTTGATAGATTATTTCAACCTTCATATCTTTGCAATGCGTGAACCTATAAAGATTACTCTAATCAAGCTCTTTGGACTGTTCCACTAGTATTGTTACCTCACAAATCGTTTCCCAAATACTGAAAGCACTAGGTATCCATTGGTCACCTTTTCCTTTTCAAATCTATTAATTTCTTACATACCTCACTGAATATCATATAACTTGTAGACTACATGGCTACAACGCACTAATCATTGACCTAATCTCTCTTCTTAAGATGTAACATTATTTTTGTTAGATAAAGACAGCCATTTTTCTGGAAACTGTCAATCGGACTTTTCCCCACTATCTATAATCATTCTGTCAAATTGCCCGGGTTTGTTCGTCTATCACAAGAATCTATGGCTAGGGATGTCAACAAAATTCGGATTTGATCGTAGATATATTTGTGATAACACATAATGCTACTTATAGACCTAACAGCGACCCTACTCTTTCTACCTACTCTGTATACCAGACTCCCCTCGTAGCCTTGCCCCAGCAGACCTCCCCCTTTCTGCCAGAACAAAGGTCTTCGAGTTACCTAGCTCGTGATTCTAAGTAGGTACTTACCTGCCTAATTTCCGACTAAATGCGACTTTCCTAACAAACACAAACCTGGCGCCTGTATCGCCAGTTCTGACGCCCCAATTCTGTCAAGTTTGGGTGAGTGGGCCCCCTAAAATCCTATCGCTCATGCCGTGGTCCATCTGCTTGGGAAGGGAACAGATAGACACCCTTCAGGTAGGTATGGTTCAATCAGGCCGCAACTGCCTCCAAATCTGGGGCATACGCCCCGCGCCATCAGACGTGTTAACTGAAAAACTGTCAATGAAAACAGCCCGCCTGATCAAACCATGTGGAAATTACTAAGCGTTATCCAATGAACACTCATCTGACACTCCACAATGCCAGACTTTCTTTACCTAGCGACCTCCCGTGAGCCTTGCCTGGAGCCCGGAGACATAAAAATGTACTCCTGAAGAAACAAACTCTATGCTTCCAACCCTCTCTGACTCAAATTAAGCCCATTTCCTAGGATTTTACTTGGGAATAATTTACTTTAATTGAAATGCTTTCTGTAAACAAACTAGACCTTTTAATTTCGGATCCAATTTACCAGTCAGAATTCCAAAATTAAAACGTTTAAAAGATCGCGAACCCAATAAACGCCCTATGGTGCAAGGACTCACTGTACACTTGCTTGAAGACTACTTCTCGCTTGATTAAAAATGGAAACTTCTTCAAAAAGTGTTTCGTCTTCCATACGTGTTGCCTCGAAGTCGATCCCGGAGAAATAAGAGCGAGCGTCGCGTCGTTTTTGCTTATATAGGCCTACTCATACCGCGCCAAAAGTTAGCGTCCTTTTTTCTTTTTTTTTCTTTTACAACCTAGAAATTCTCCCCACTCTCAGGGAAATTTTACCCCTATGTTTAATGGAAACTTTTCAGTATATTTCTAATCCGTCTCTTAAATGTCTCATGTCTAATTATTTAACTTTGAAATACTAATTTGACTAAGGTTTATTAGTTTTAATGTCTTAATTGTACATTCTAGAATAATTATTATTCATTTTTCCAAATTTTATTTCCTATAAATATTTCTTTTTCCCCTTTACAACAATTAAGGTATTTTACTTTTAATCTTGTGTGAATACCATACATCAATAATTACCCCCTCTCTCTGTTTTATAAATAAGGTATTTATTTCTCACAACATGGCAACCCAACTATTCCTGCATCCCTATTCACCCCCCACAAAACTGATAGGCCATCTAGCGTCTAACGCCAAACCATTTCAAACCTCCTGAACGCCCAGCTTGGCTTTCGTTCAGAAACCTTTGATAGTTAAGTTATAGAATTTACTAAACTATTCAAAATATTACCTTCTCACATAATATAAACACATTATTTTGTATGATCCCTTTTTTTATTATTATTTATGAATGAAAACTATTATCAAAATGGTAATTGTTCGAACATAATTTCCGAACGTATCACCTCTAGCCAAAGAAACATATTTGAAACTTTGAACCTTATCTAAGATAGAAACCAATATTCTGTACTTTTGATTATTTAACCCATATTTTTATTTAAGTTTTACATAATGTTAATTTAACATTCTGTGAGTAAAAACTTCTCGCTATGTTTATGTGATGTCATTTGACTTGTCTTAGTTCTCAACTCTGCCGCTAGGAGCATCTATGTTTACCTGTCATAACCTATCAGTATTTTGCTAACATTGTATAAAATAAATATTTAGCTCCAAACATAATAATTAGACTGATGTGATGTAATTAACCAGAGTTCACATGTGTAACCAATAAATATGCCGAACACATATTGTGCCACTAACACGCCTGTAAACAAACATGCCTACAAACTCTGTTGCCTACAAACCTGTCAGTTTACAAATATGTCTAAAATAACATGCTCAAAGTTTATACAATCTGCACAGCTATTGTTTCAAGGTGAGATCCACTATAATCTCTAAATTGCTACCTCCAAGGTCAGATATAAATAAACACTATTGTTTTTATTTACTTTTAAACCTCTTCTTTTTTTCAGAAATCAATCCGTGCACATTTGAGAACAATTATTTAAGACTCAAGACTTCAAGAATGAATGTATACCCACTGAAGATATAATGCATTTCGCAAATAAAGCTAATTTTTGTTTCCTAAACCAATTTGTATCGAGCTTTCACCTCCAAAACATCAACCAATACTTCCCAAGGACCCAAGGTTAGCATTATCATTCTATTTTATACAAAAGCCAATAAATATTTGAAATATAATAACAAGTGCAATTCTGTACCGTTACAGCCGACCCCAAAATTCTTCAAAGGTGACAGTACCAAGTATTGGATCCGGAGTAGAATTTTCTTTCTATCCAAATCTCTAATATTTCTTTTTACACATATATTTATATATATATAGACATGTTTTTTTTTTATATCTATATATATATATATTATTATTATTTTTATATCAATATATATATATATATTTTTTTTTTTTTTTTATATATATATATATATCCCTTTCTCTTATTATTTTCCCAAAATCAAAGAATTGAATCAATTTGGACCAAGAAAAACACAATGCTCTTTGTCCTACCAAAGGACATTGCGGCCTCCGACCCCTATCGAATCAATTTTTAGTGAGCCCTAGTGATTATGTAATTAAGAGTGTAGAGTGTATTTAGACCAAAATAATATCAAAAGTTATCAAGCGAGCTTTAAGTGATTTTTATTGCTTTATCCAAATTCATCGTATGTATATCCGACACCAGAGACGTACAAAGCATGGTGAAAGGTACGGGTTGTGAATCCGCAGTTTAGAATAAACTCGCCTCGGTGTATAAAGAGTAATCCAACCTTACGATTACATGGCGTTCTAGCGCAGCAATTTATACTCCCAAAGTGCCCCTGCATATCTCTGTACGCCCCCTTCTAAATGAAGCATATACAAAGACCTTTTTGTCAAAAAGCTTACTCAAAACTCTGGAATAGCCTCCGATATCACTTTGGAGAGTGTATAGTTGTCGAGTTAAACATGGCCCGTCCTGACCCACGTAAAATGTAAATTTTGTACAGGCGTTTACACCGGGACAAGATACAAACATAAATAATGTTTGTTTATATATATATATATTTTTTTTTTTTTATCCTAACACCAAAGTCCCACTGTACAAAATTCAAGTCTGTTAACACGTGCTCTACGCCTATCCCTATCACGTGCTGTTGTGTGCGGATCTTATCTTTTGGGTTAATAATAATGGTTGTAATCAGGCTTCCCAATTTGTTTACACTCATGGCCTCATATTTTGAATCTTTTTTTTTTTCATATATAAAATAGATATATATATATATATATATATATACACTTACATTTTTTTTTTTTTTTTTTTATATATACAGATTCCACTCTTCTTCACTTTTTAACAATTCCGTCCTTCCTCAAACTCACATCCGCGCCACCATGAACATAACCAACGTTTCACCTGATTACTTGTAGTATATTGCCCTAAAAAGCTATTAACATTAATTTGTAAAATTAATACTACCGATCCTCATAATACTGTCACCTCTTCTATTTTCCTTTCCCCTCCCTATATATATAAGAACTCCTCTTTTGTTTAATTTATTAACAAAAACTTACGCTCAGATTTGTTCGAAATTAATATATTTTTTTTTTTTATAGTTAATCGGTTCATTGAAAATGCATGAATTGACTCCAACACATGATTGGACTATCTACCATAACCGAATACTATCCCTTTCCTTTGCTAATAATGACCCAAAGCCAAAATTGTACATGTTCGACCAACATTTCCTACCCGTTAGCAAATTTCAATTGTCCACCTAAAACATGACAATATTACACCAATTGAATTAAAACTCTGTAACAAAATTTAACAACCCAATCCTAACATTTACCATAATTAAGAACGTAAAACCCCTATCGTAATAACAATTTCAACCTTGAAACACATCACTACCATCACTGTTGCATCGAACTATAAAACCGACCTAAGTAAATATATAAATACCCCCAATATATATTAATATAGGTATATACCGCAGTACCGACCAACCTATCAAGGCTTACCCCTTTTTTTTTCCATCTAACAATTTCCCTAACCTAGCCAAACTACTAAAAGTCTATTCCCACTACTCTCTATCCGAATACCATCAGCGAATTTTGCTAACCTATCAACACTTATCACCTTCTTGCTACCATCTATTAAGTCCATTACGTGTCAGAGCTCAATTCATGTTAGGTACATAAAGATTACATTATTAACCAACTAACATCCCTATATAACTCTTTTAAATATTAATTGTAAAATTCACATTATTAACATAACTTTGACATTTTAATCCTGATAAGTAATATTAAGTTTTTTTTTTTCAAAAGTTCTACTAAGTGTCTTCCTTAACTATGTCTATAAAAAAAACTATAAAACCCCTTATTCCCTCAAATGACATATTTGGTTTTGGCTTATCCTATTTTTGGTTTTAACTCCAATTCACGTTTGGTGTTAACGTCTAATTTAATTTAGGGTCAAAGTTTATTCATAGAATTCAACTTTAACCTTTCGACCCCCCACTTTTAAATAGTACCTGACCTTATGACTGATGATAATTATTATTATATGATGAGAATTGACTTCCACTAAAAAGTGTATTTGTTTAACAATTAAATCCCTTCTACTTCAAATTCGCAACCAACCTTTACACTATAGTACAACCTATATTGGTTCCTTTAAGATTCCTATAACTATAACCTGCCTTTATCCTGTAAAACATATTCTTAACTTACTTAACTAATTGAAAAATACACCATATTTCAAAATTAGTAAATAAGTTTCCCCATTATAAACCCCGTTATCCATCTCTAACTTTGGTTACTAATAATGAAATTAATTAATAATGTTTATTTCACTTATCCCGCTCATATTCTTCTATGTTACAAAATAAGTAGGTACCTATATCATAAATACCAAACATCGACGGGTATCATCACACTTCCAAGCCCCAAAGCAACACTGAACAGTTTGTCTACGACAATCACCTGGGCAGGAATCGAACCCGAGACCTCTACATATAGTGACTTCCAACCCATTCGACCCCAGTGGTTGTTAACCTATCATATGGATGTCCCACTTAATATCATTTTCTATAGCTAATTTAATTCTAAGGTCTTAATACTAACCTAAATAGAATTCCTAGTAATTTTAATTACATTAATTCTAAACCCTACTAATTGATTAACCTGTAACTGTAGTTACACTTTTCCACGACCCCCAATCCAACATACTATAAAATTTAACTGCACTGTCTATACTGATATTATAAAAGGACAAAGTTGTTTGCCCACTAGTTCGTTCGTCTACGATAACCATGTCCGCAACCCCCCAGCTAGGCCGAACCAACAAAACTCTCCTTGACCATTAAGTGACATAAATTACCTCCCAAACCCCACTGGAACAGCCCCAACACGACACTAGCGGAACCCGTAACAATCCTCTAGCTATAATCATTTTGTATTAAAAATCATACACTTATAAATTACAAAAAAGATTATAACATTTAATTCGTTACATCAATTCAAATGTCTCATCGTTTGCCTAAACTGGAGCCATCATATATTTTTTTTCTTTCCCTATAATTGCAAGTACTAATCTCTACCCTATGGATGATAGCCGAGAATGATGTTCTCTCAATGCAACTAGTAAATTTTCAATTTAAAAAATTTATGTATGACTAACATTCTAATAAAATATTCCCCAGTGTCCACACAATGGTACTCTTAGCATAGCGACAATTTCCTTACTTTTTCTACCAGCATCTATCAGTTGTCTCACTGCTTATCCGAATAAATAAGAATAATAATAATAATAATCCCTAATAACACCCAAACCCTAGACCATATGTTATTTCTTTTCAACCATAACGTACCTATAGTCCTATCACAAAGTAATTTATTAAGATTAACCAATGGTTCAACTAAGAACGTATATCTAGTTACTAATATAGAACCAAGATTGATAAAAAGAACAACAAACCAATCACGTCGCCTGTATGAAAGTTCTTTTCCTTCTCCATTCACCACCCCCTATTCAACATCATCATGTCAAGTGAACGAGGACCACTGCTGGCATACTATATTTCAATTAAATCCATCCTTTTTTTTTTCTCTATAGAGAATATACAACTAGTCTATGAATATTCCCAGCATACCTGTAACACTAATGCTACCCATAACTAGTTAAAAATAGTCAACAGTTGTTCACTACATCACGCCAGCGACCCCAAACTGTCAGACAAACTGACCGACACACTTGGTTCTTACATTATTTACCTATTTAAGCTAATTTGTAATATTTACTACCTACTTTTAGACATAGCAACCTTTAAAACTTAACTGGATACCTAAGAGAAGCAATATTAGTTAGACAAGCAATCTCCTATAATTCTCATTGACTTAAGAATAGTTACTTGATTTATTTTATAACATTGTTGTATTCCTTCTTAAACCGTCGTTGAATTTTCTAACTCAAATTTCAACAAAAGGTAAAGAATTATTTAACACTATTTTATTCTTGTTAAATACCTATTTATCTATAATGTCTCGGACTAACACACCACCCCACCCTAGTCTACACTACTTATCCATCCAAACAACAACTCCTACTTGAAATCAAAACCACTGTAATTATAATAAAATTTCTGCAAGTCTTATAACCAACATCTAAGTTTCTTTTATGTTCCCGGATGAAAATTTTGATTACTTACCTAAACCAAGTAATTTTTCCCTTCTTGTTCATATATTAGATTGTTTAATAATTATGAAATTATCCTATTATGGTTTTTCCAAACTCACTGAACCATTTTAGATGAAATTCTCTCTACTTGCTGTTCAAATTAGAAACCATTGAATCTAATGTTTCTAATCTAGCCAATCCAAAATCTTCACTAACAAATTCCTTTTGGTTCATATTTCATGAATTCCAATACCTAACTATTAGTAAAAGAAACCATTCTTTTACCCAAATAGCTATTTTTCAAGTTTTAAGAAGTAAGAAATAATGTTACCTCATTGTCCTAACTTGATACAAAACCCACTAAATATTGGTACCTTACCTTTTAAATATATCCATAACTACATTTAACAAGCTAAGCTAACATTATTTTAGTTTGTAGCAATATAATTTTCTTCCACTAAGTTAGGAGTCTAATCATTACCCACTGACATATCTAATTTTGTTCTTTAAAACTTTATCACCGACCCCAAAATACAAACTAATAGTTCTATCATTCATCGAGGCAAGATTTCTCTTTAATTCTGAACTATTTTCAACTTTTAGGTTAACCGAGCGTTTGAAAAATCAAACCGTCCCTACTAAGTTATCCGTTGACTTATTTAGCATGGCAAATACCGTTCCCTTCAAACAAAATTACCCTCTTTGAGTCTAAGCTGTCCATATACAATTAGGTACTAATTGTGTCTAATTCTAAAAATTTTCAACAATTTAATTAAAACTAAATCTCTGATTAACTTACCAAAGTGGTTGTTATCCAATCTATAAGTCAAAAAGGGTCTTCCCTCTCTTATGTACACCATGAAAAGCCAGACCTCATAACACTTCTTCAGTTTTCATTATCCACTTATTTCCATGAGAAATCACTCTCATCAAGACACATTTTTCAACCAAGCCAAACTCTTTAATTATTTACCCCTTTGAAATACCTTGTACAAACTATAAATTAACTAAAATACTATTTTCTTACTTCAAATTCATAACTCTTACAATGATTTGCACTAAAACCTATTTGCATAACTATTTAATGTCCTTTTTTTTTAGGTTATATTTTCACAATAATGATAAACACAACCACAGATCTATCCTTCAGACAGTTTCAGCATTTTCAACAATTTCACAAACTTAGATGACACTCAACCTTTAATAATTCATAAATTTTCTTGATGAAAACAAAAACATTCCTAACAACATTTTTTTTTTTTTTTTTTTTTTTTTTTCCAATGTTTTTGGCTTGGATGCGAGTTCTTTAAGCCATGTCTGGATTTATATCCTAACAACAATAAAAATAGCGCACCACAGAACAACGTGATCGCCCCCCTCCCCAACTTCAACAAACCTGTCATCTGTCACTTTGACACCAATAACTAATATCTGATCTGTGCCAAACTATGGTCTCACACTGATGCACGGGTTTCACCTGCATATAATGCCACCAATTAGCGCGCCGTTTGATATAATACGTAGATGCGTTCGGGTTTTAGCGCACTAATTTGATACCATAAACGCGCCAGGACGTGCATGCCGTTATCAACGCCGTTAAGTATTACGCCCCGGTGTGTACTATTATTTACAAGGAAGGCAGACCCGCTAATTCACCTAATGTATGTCATTATCTATCCCAAACATTTTTAAACACGCCTTTAAACTACAATCTCGGACCGCACATCACATAGTCTATTAATTTACCTGATTCTGACACATAACATAACCCATTTTAATTAACATTAATAAGAACCACAATTTTTCGTAACCTACCGGTAGCGACATCTATCACGCAGTAGCGTAATTACCCTGTTAGCTAAAAGAATTTGCCCCTTTTAAAACAAAACAAGTTTTTGCTAGAACTCATTCATCAATAACATTCTGCCTTATTTATTATTATCATTAAAGTTACTAACCAAATTCCACTCGTTCGAAAATACCCGTGGCGACCTCCGTTGAGTAAAAATGTAACTACTGCCCTAACTTTCTTGTGATGCCGTGCTAATGGGCGATTTCCTAAAAGCTCGATCACTAGATGGCGCTGTCCCACCTATCTATGCAGTTAGAAGGTACGAAACATGAAATTTTACTTTGACCCCTTTTTTTTTTTGTAAAACGGAACGTCAGACAGAAGTTATTTATTTACCTTAATCTTTAAAATTTAACTATTTCGTTTCTGTTCCTCACAGTAGTACTTATTTAATTTATTATTAGTTTCCTTTGGGTTTTTAATTTAAATATGATTCATACCAAAATATACTAGCCGCTACACACTTCGTTCAACGCCATCTAGCGAAGCTTTTGGAAGCTAGAAAATCTATCCTGTCACTCATGTTCTTAAATATCGACCTTTCCAAGAAACAACCTCAAAATCTAATTTTGTGAACAGAGGGCTACCGGCTAAGAAATCTGGATATGGGTATGGGCTTCAACTGTCATTTGAATTCCCTATTCTGATAGATTTTTGTTGCTTTGTTCTGTTGAACGTTGCTAGCTAGTTATCGTTATACCCGACGTCACAAAACAAGGAACCGATAGCGACTATTTTCTTTATAAAATTGACTCAAAGTTTCCAAAAACGTATGAAGTTCATACCCATAAAGTTACGCGGTAGCTCCCAAAGTCTTTACTAAACATCAAAACCGTACTACTTTGACATATAACGTGTCTCTATAATTTATTTGTATACAAATATGCAAGCCCATACAAAGTATGTCAAAATTAACCAACGGATTAAACATTACGCTAGTAGGAACTACACTCAATTATGTTTTATGTTACCCACAAGAAAACAATAATCCTATCTCAAACCTTAACAAGGTCCATACAGTTTCCCATAATTTTTCCGTTCGCCTACCCAGAGCTAACAAACTAAGGAGGAAAACAAGGAGTCAATGACAAATGTCATTCTCCATACCTCTGAGTACTGAATCCTCCATACATGCTCTTTGATTAGCTCCATGCTCCATATAACCTCAAATTGTTTAATTATCTCTTTCAACTATACAAGTTGTAAATTCAACAATTTGCTTTCGACAATTAAGTTACCTAATTATTGACGAATTTCAACAGAGATAATATTGGTAATCTATGACACCACAATATGATGTTACTCAAGAATTATAACTATTGTTCTTTTTAATAAGAAGACAAATAATCGTAAGTAATTGTTTAATTAAGTGATTAATTATATATGTTTATTCTCTAACAGAATGCAACCCAACTTAGCATTTCATCTAACTAAAATTCAACATTACTACCTATGAAATCTCTGAAAAGATAAACATTTTCTTATTTTTGATTTTGCTAGCATATTACAATAATGAATTATTTCTTCCATTTCAGAAAACAAGTTGCTATACTTAACTAACCCTAATCAAGACCTATGAACAGTTCTCAAAAGACCCTTATTAAGAAACATTCTGCCCGAAGACGCTTAACAGACAAGTTTAATTAAATAATTAATATTAACCCCGTCGCTTCAGTTTTCCTTCTGCACTAAACAACAAATTGTGGCTATTCCAACTCAATGTAAACTAGCCACTTGGTACCTTCAGAAATACTCAGAGCTCCAATGTAATTTATATGCTAAACTCATTAAAAGGGTTTGTAAGTATTGTCTTATTTTCTTATTCCTATACAAGATTTGCTATAATATGTGTTAATTTTTAATCCTGGTAACGGCACTACTAAATTGTAACACCTACCTACGCTTTCTAATCGCTTAGCCTAAATAATAATAGATGACCTAAATATACTAACAAACCATTCTAGTATTTACTCTAAGCTAATACTGAACCTCTGTCAAGAATTCTATTAGTTACTAAAATACCTAGCTAGCTTGAACGCTGTAATACCTAACTGTTGTCCGATTAATATATAGATAACTACTATGGATGCTCTGAATCAAATCTGAAGTGGCCTGTGATGTCGTAATGGAGAACCCTGGTTGTAAAGCGTAGACCCATGATCTTTTAAATGAAGCGACAGAGACTAACCTTACTACTAACTAACTCATACTTTGAACTGCCTATATGCCTACATCAACTTAACAGCTGTTCATATTACATGGCCGTTGCTTCTAATTTTCTAACCTCATTTATAGCGACCAAGACACTCAAAATAAGTTAATACTCTTGTATAAATCTAACATTAGTTTACCCCTACATTGCTTGGACATTTAACAGTTAGGTCCTAACCGATTCCTAGGTCCAATATTCTTTGAAAACCTGGTGAGTTATTTTGCTGAGTCCACCATGCTAATTCTCTGGTTACTGACCCAAGGTTAACTGTCTATTAAAACTGGTGGAACTTAATAATTTAGGTTACAATGGAACTGAAACTAGTAACAGCATCCGGATTTGCTTGCAAGGTCTAAGGTGAAATTGGCATGTGTGGTTTGAAATGTAATTTGATATTCCTATATGAAGATGGAGACACAATTACTATAATAATACCTATTAGCTTAAGCATATGGTTTTGCTTGCAAATTAGAAATGAAAATTTGTTATATCTATTGGAAGACTGAGTCACTATATCAGATCTATAACCATACCTACTAGCTTAGGCATATGGCCTTGCTTGCAAAGTTAGAGATGAAAATTTGTTATATCTATTAGAAGATGGAAACACTACATCAATAATAGTACCTATTAGCTTCAGCATATGGTTTTGCTTGCAAAGTCAGAGATGGGAATTGGTATAATCATTAGGGTGAAGAGAGTCTATTGATCTTAATCACCATCTTGGCCTAATACAAATGCTCCAGCAATATTATTTAACCGGTAAAGTCAGGGCACCTCCGCCGCCCATAACAGTGGAACTCGTCACCAGACTTGGACATCCCTCCTCCGGCGCTGCTTTATTACATTTTCATATAAAAACAAACTTCAACATATAAAGTCAAGCTGTCATGTTCGTCAATTCTTTATATATATATATATATATAAGAGGACCAAGCTAAATGCTTCAAAGCGACTTGTTAGTCTACATGAAGAGATCTTTCTCCTTCATGGCAGCAGCAGTTAAAGTTAACGTTAATTGATATATCCTTTTCCTTTTGTTGAATAATCCTTATTGGGATAAATCCAACAGGTTGAGTGCTTAAATTAGGAGCACTAACAAGTCTCAATTCTAATTCATAGTAAGTACATATAAATATAGACTCTCCTAACCTTTTCTATGACCAAGTTTCCCCGTAGAACTAAATTCCCTAGTTATGTCTATGTGTCTGACTCGGATCTTATTGAACTTTTGCAACTTGTTGGTTAAAATTTGTCTCTAAAGAATCTCGCTCATGGTAATATATCCTTAATCTCACCATTGGACTGGTCTTGGAAATAACTTAAGAATCCAACCAAATTGGACAGAAGCTTTCGCCTCACCCCGATAGCTTTACATAATTTATGGCTAAAATAGAACCATGTTCCAACTCAATAGGTTAGTATCTGGAGAACCTTGAATCCACATCAGCTTCCATAAGACACTGGTCAACATTACACCGAGTTCCTTCGAGTTT
Organism: Crambus lathoniellus; assembly: GCA_949710035.1. NCBI lineage: Eukaryota > Metazoa > Arthropoda > Insecta > Lepidoptera > Crambidae > Crambus > Crambus lathoniellus. The sequence continues at coordinate 7,064,541 of OX453319.1, forward strand.
AAACATCTTCTCCCGCCACCGAACAAAATCCTTTTCATACATTAATATAGCAGTAGTCTGATCCAGAGAACTCTTCCGCAACCAGCTCAATTTATAGATTATTATAGGTGCCTTTTGCATCATAGGAATATATTACCTTTTGTCAAGCCAAATATATAGGTAAATTTAGATTCTCCACTTATGTTTGATAGATTATTTCAACCTTCATATCTTTGCAATGCGTGAACCTATAAAGATTACTCTAATCAAGCTCTTTGGACTGTTCCACTAGTATTGTTACCTCACAAATCGTTTCCCAAATACTGAAAGCACTAGGTATCCATTGGTCACCTTTTCCTTTTCAAATCTATTAATTTCTTACATACCTCACTGAATATCATATAACTTGTAGACTACATGGCTACAACGCACTAATCATTGACCTAATCTCTCTTCTTAAGATGTAACATTATTTTTGTTAGATAAAGACAGCCATTTTTCTGGAAACTGTCAATCGGACTTTTCCCCACTATCTATAATCATTCTGTCAAATTGCCCGGGTTTGTTCGTCTATCACAAGAATCTATGGCTAGGGATGTCAACAAAATTCGGATTTGATCGTAGATATATTTGTGATAACACATAATGCTACTTATAGACCTAACAGCGACCCTACTCTTTCTACCTACTCTGTATACCAGACTCCCCTCGTAGCCTTGCCCCAGCAGACCTCCCCCTTTCTGCCAGAACAAAGGTCTTCGAGTTACCTAGCTCGTGATTCTAAGTAGGTACTTACCTGCCTAATTTCCGACTAAATGCGACTTTCCTAACAAACACAAACCTGGCGCCTGTATCGCCAGTTCTGACGCCCCAATTCTGTCAAGTTTGGGTGAGTGGGCCCCCTAAAATCCTATCGCTCATGCCGTGGTCCATCTGCTTGGGAAGGGAACAGATAGACACCCTTCAGGTAGGTATGGTTCAATCAGGCCGCAACTGCCTCCAAATCTGGGGCATACGCCCCGCGCCATCAGACGTGTTAACTGAAAAACTGTCAATGAAAACAGCCCGCCTGATCAAACCATGTGGAAATTACTAAGCGTTATCCAATGAACACTCATCTGACACTCCACAATGCCAGACTTTCTTTACCTAGCGACCTCCCGTGAGCCTTGCCTGGAGCCCGGAGACATAAAAATGTACTCCTGAAGAAACAAACTCTATGCTTCCAACCCTCTCTGACTCAAATTAAGCCCATTTCCTAGGATTTTACTTGGGAATAATTTACTTTAATTGAAATGCTTTCTGTAAACAAACTAGACCTTTTAATTTCGGATCCAATTTACCAGTCAGAATTCCAAAATTAAAACGTTTAAAAGATCGCGAACCCAATAAACGCCCTATGGTGCAAGGACTCACTGTACACTTGCTTGAAGACTACTTCTCGCTTGATTAAAAATGGAAACTTCTTCAAAAAGTGTTTCGTCTTCCATACGTGTTGCCTCGAAGTCGATCCCGGAGAAATAAGAGCGAGCGTCGCGTCGTTTTTGCTTATATAGGCCTACTCATACCGCGCCAAAAGTTAGCGTCCTTTTTTCTTTTTTTTTCTTTTACAACCTAGAAATTCTCCCCACTCTCAGGGAAATTTTACCCCTATGTTTAATGGAAACTTTTCAGTATATTTCTAATCCGTCTCTTAAATGTCTCATGTCTAATTATTTAACTTTGAAATACTAATTTGACTAAGGTTTATTAGTTTTAATGTCTTAATTGTACATTCTAGAATAATTATTATTCATTTTTCCAAATTTTATTTCCTATAAATATTTCTTTTTCCCCTTTACAACAATTAAGGTATTTTACTTTTAATCTTGTGTGAATACCATACATCAATAATTACCCCCTCTCTCTGTTTTATAAATAAGGTATTTATTTCTCACAACATGGCAACCCAACTATTCCTGCATCCCTATTCACCCCCCACAAAACTGATAGGCCATCTAGCGTCTAACGCCAAACCATTTCAAACCTCCTGAACGCCCAGCTTGGCTTTCGTTCAGAAACCTTTGATAGTTAAGTTATAGAATTTACTAAACTATTCAAAATATTACCTTCTCACATAATATAAACACATTATTTTGTATGATCCCTTTTTTTATTATTATTTATGAATGAAAACTATTATCAAAATGGTAATTGTTCGAACATAATTTCCGAACGTATCACCTCTAGCCAAAGAAACATATTTGAAACTTTGAACCTTATCTAAGATAGAAACCAATATTCTGTACTTTTGATTATTTAACCCATATTTTTATTTAAGTTTTACATAATGTTAATTTAACATTCTGTGAGTAAAAACTTCTCGCTATGTTTATGTGATGTCATTTGACTTGTCTTAGTTCTCAACTCTGCCGCTAGGAGCATCTATGTTTACCTGTCATAACCTATCAGTATTTTGCTAACATTGTATAAAATAAATATTTAGCTCCAAACATAATAATTAGACTGATGTGATGTAATTAACCAGAGTTCACATGTGTAACCAATAAATATGCCGAACACATATTGTGCCACTAACACGCCTGTAAACAAACATGCCTACAAACTCTGTTGCCTACAAACCTGTCAGTTTACAAATATGTCTAAAATAACATGCTCAAAGTTTATACAATCTGCACAGCTATTGTTTCAAGGTGAGATCCACTATAATCTCTAAATTGCTACCTCCAAGGTCAGATATAAATAAACACTATTGTTTTTATTTACTTTTAAACCTCTTCTTTTTTTCAGAAATCAATCCGTGCACATTTGAGAACAATTATTTAAGACTCAAGACTTCAAGAATGAATGTATACCCACTGAAGATATAATGCATTTCGCAAATAAAGCTAATTTTTGTTTCCTAAACCAATTTGTATCGAGCTTTCACCTCCAAAACATCAACCAATACTTCCCAAGGACCCAAGGTTAGCATTATCATTCTATTTTATACAAAAGCCAATAAATATTTGAAATATAATAACAAGTGCAATTCTGTACCGTTACAGCCGACCCCAAAATTCTTCAAAGGTGACAGTACCAAGTATTGGATCCGGAGTAGAATTTTCTTTCTATCCAAATCTCTAATATTTCTTTTTACACATATATTTATATATATATAGACATGTTTTTTTTTTATATCTATATATATATATATTATTATTATTTTTATATCAATATATATATATATATATTTTTTTTTTTTTTTTATATATATATATATATCCCTTTCTCTTATTATTTTCCCAAAATCAAAGAATTGAATCAATTTGGACCAAGAAAAACACAATGCTCTTTGTCCTACCAAAGGACATTGCGGCCTCCGACCCCTATCGAATCAATTTTTAGTGAGCCCTAGTGATTATGTAATTAAGAGTGTAGAGTGTATTTAGACCAAAATAATATCAAAAGTTATCAAGCGAGCTTTAAGTGATTTTTATTGCTTTATCCAAATTCATCGTATGTATATCCGACACCAGAGACGTACAAAGCATGGTGAAAGGTACGGGTTGTGAATCCGCAGTTTAGAATAAACTCGCCTCGGTGTATAAAGAGTAATCCAACCTTACGATTACATGGCGTTCTAGCGCAGCAATTTATACTCCCAAAGTGCCCCTGCATATCTCTGTACGCCCCCTTCTAAATGAAGCATATACAAAGACCTTTTTGTCAAAAAGCTTACTCAAAACTCTGGAATAGCCTCCGATATCACTTTGGAGAGTGTATAGTTGTCGAGTTAAACATGGCCCGTCCTGACCCACGTAAAATGTAAATTTTGTACAGGCGTTTACACCGGGACAAGATACAAACATAAATAATGTTTGTTTATATATATATATATTTTTTTTTTTTTATCCTAACACCAAAGTCCCACTGTACAAAATTCAAGTCTGTTAACACGTGCTCTACGCCTATCCCTATCACGTGCTGTTGTGTGCGGATCTTATCTTTTGGGTTAATAATAATGGTTGTAATCAGGCTTCCCAATTTGTTTACACTCATGGCCTCATATTTTGAATCTTTTTTTTTTTCATATATAAAATAGATATATATATATATATATATATACACTTACATTTTTTTTTTTTTTTTTTTATATATACAGATTCCACTCTTCTTCACTTTTTAACAATTCCGTCCTTCCTCAAACTCACATCCGCGCCACCATGAACATAACCAACGTTTCACCTGATTACTTGTAGTATATTGCCCTAAAAAGCTATTAACATTAATTTGTAAAATTAATACTACCGATCCTCATAATACTGTCACCTCTTCTATTTTCCTTTCCCCTCCCTATATATATAAGAACTCCTCTTTTGTTTAATTTATTAACAAAAACTTACGCTCAGATTTGTTCGAAATTAATATATTTTTTTTTTTTATAGTTAATCGGTTCATTGAAAATGCATGAATTGACTCCAACACATGATTGGACTATCTACCATAACCGAATACTATCCCTTTCCTTTGCTAATAATGACCCAAAGCCAAAATTGTACATGTTCGACCAACATTTCCTACCCGTTAGCAAATTTCAATTGTCCACCTAAAACATGACAATATTACACCAATTGAATTAAAACTCTGTAACAAAATTTAACAACCCAATCCTAACATTTACCATAATTAAGAACGTAAAACCCCTATCGTAATAACAATTTCAACCTTGAAACACATCACTACCATCACTGTTGCATCGAACTATAAAACCGACCTAAGTAAATATATAAATACCCCCAATATATATTAATATAGGTATATACCGCAGTACCGACCAACCTATCAAGGCTTACCCCTTTTTTTTTCCATCTAACAATTTCCCTAACCTAGCCAAACTACTAAAAGTCTATTCCCACTACTCTCTATCCGAATACCATCAGCGAATTTTGCTAACCTATCAACACTTATCACCTTCTTGCTACCATCTATTAAGTCCATTACGTGTCAGAGCTCAATTCATGTTAGGTACATAAAGATTACATTATTAACCAACTAACATCCCTATATAACTCTTTTAAATATTAATTGTAAAATTCACATTATTAACATAACTTTGACATTTTAATCCTGATAAGTAATATTAAGTTTTTTTTTTTCAAAAGTTCTACTAAGTGTCTTCCTTAACTATGTCTATAAAAAAAACTATAAAACCCCTTATTCCCTCAAATGACATATTTGGTTTTGGCTTATCCTATTTTTGGTTTTAACTCCAATTCACGTTTGGTGTTAACGTCTAATTTAATTTAGGGTCAAAGTTTATTCATAGAATTCAACTTTAACCTTTCGACCCCCCACTTTTAAATAGTACCTGACCTTATGACTGATGATAATTATTATTATATGATGAGAATTGACTTCCACTAAAAAGTGTATTTGTTTAACAATTAAATCCCTTCTACTTCAAATTCGCAACCAACCTTTACACTATAGTACAACCTATATTGGTTCCTTTAAGATTCCTATAACTATAACCTGCCTTTATCCTGTAAAACATATTCTTAACTTACTTAACTAATTGAAAAATACACCATATTTCAAAATTAGTAAATAAGTTTCCCCATTATAAACCCCGTTATCCATCTCTAACTTTGGTTACTAATAATGAAATTAATTAATAATGTTTATTTCACTTATCCCGCTCATATTCTTCTATGTTACAAAATAAGTAGGTACCTATATCATAAATACCAAACATCGACGGGTATCATCACACTTCCAAGCCCCAAAGCAACACTGAACAGTTTGTCTACGACAATCACCTGGGCAGGAATCGAACCCGAGACCTCTACATATAGTGACTTCCAACCCATTCGACCCCAGTGGTTGTTAACCTATCATATGGATGTCCCACTTAATATCATTTTCTATAGCTAATTTAATTCTAAGGTCTTAATACTAACCTAAATAGAATTCCTAGTAATTTTAATTACATTAATTCTAAACCCTACTAATTGATTAACCTGTAACTGTAGTTACACTTTTCCACGACCCCCAATCCAACATACTATAAAATTTAACTGCACTGTCTATACTGATATTATAAAAGGACAAAGTTGTTTGCCCACTAGTTCGTTCGTCTACGATAACCATGTCCGCAACCCCCCAGCTAGGCCGAACCAACAAAACTCTCCTTGACCATTAAGTGACATAAATTACCTCCCAAACCCCACTGGAACAGCCCCAACACGACACTAGCGGAACCCGTAACAATCCTCTAGCTATAATCATTTTGTATTAAAAATCATACACTTATAAATTACAAAAAAGATTATAACATTTAATTCGTTACATCAATTCAAATGTCTCATCGTTTGCCTAAACTGGAGCCATCATATATTTTTTTTCTTTCCCTATAATTGCAAGTACTAATCTCTACCCTATGGATGATAGCCGAGAATGATGTTCTCTCAATGCAACTAGTAAATTTTCAATTTAAAAAATTTATGTATGACTAACATTCTAATAAAATATTCCCCAGTGTCCACACAATGGTACTCTTAGCATAGCGACAATTTCCTTACTTTTTCTACCAGCATCTATCAGTTGTCTCACTGCTTATCCGAATAAATAAGAATAATAATAATAATAATCCCTAATAACACCCAAACCCTAGACCATATGTTATTTCTTTTCAACCATAACGTACCTATAGTCCTATCACAAAGTAATTTATTAAGATTAACCAATGGTTCAACTAAGAACGTATATCTAGTTACTAATATAGAACCAAGATTGATAAAAAGAACAACAAACCAATCACGTCGCCTGTATGAAAGTTCTTTTCCTTCTCCATTCACCACCCCCTATTCAACATCATCATGTCAAGTGAACGAGGACCACTGCTGGCATACTATATTTCAATTAAATCCATCCTTTTTTTTTTCTCTATAGAGAATATACAACTAGTCTATGAATATTCCCAGCATACCTGTAACACTAATGCTACCCATAACTAGTTAAAAATAGTCAACAGTTGTTCACTACATCACGCCAGCGACCCCAAACTGTCAGACAAACTGACCGACACACTTGGTTCTTACATTATTTACCTATTTAAGCTAATTTGTAATATTTACTACCTACTTTTAGACATAGCAACCTTTAAAACTTAACTGGATACCTAAGAGAAGCAATATTAGTTAGACAAGCAATCTCCTATAATTCTCATTGACTTAAGAATAGTTACTTGATTTATTTTATAACATTGTTGTATTCCTTCTTAAACCGTCGTTGAATTTTCTAACTCAAATTTCAACAAAAGGTAAAGAATTATTTAACACTATTTTATTCTTGTTAAATACCTATTTATCTATAATGTCTCGGACTAACACACCACCCCACCCTAGTCTACACTACTTATCCATCCAAACAACAACTCCTACTTGAAATCAAAACCACTGTAATTATAATAAAATTTCTGCAAGTCTTATAACCAACATCTAAGTTTCTTTTATGTTCCCGGATGAAAATTTTGATTACTTACCTAAACCAAGTAATTTTTCCCTTCTTGTTCATATATTAGATTGTTTAATAATTATGAAATTATCCTATTATGGTTTTTCCAAACTCACTGAACCATTTTAGATGAAATTCTCTCTACTTGCTGTTCAAATTAGAAACCATTGAATCTAATGTTTCTAATCTAGCCAATCCAAAATCTTCACTAACAAATTCCTTTTGGTTCATATTTCATGAATTCCAATACCTAACTATTAGTAAAAGAAACCATTCTTTTACCCAAATAGCTATTTTTCAAGTTTTAAGAAGTAAGAAATAATGTTACCTCATTGTCCTAACTTGATACAAAACCCACTAAATATTGGTACCTTACCTTTTAAATATATCCATAACTACATTTAACAAGCTAAGCTAACATTATTTTAGTTTGTAGCAATATAATTTTCTTCCACTAAGTTAGGAGTCTAATCATTACCCACTGACATATCTAATTTTGTTCTTTAAAACTTTATCACCGACCCCAAAATACAAACTAATAGTTCTATCATTCATCGAGGCAAGATTTCTCTTTAATTCTGAACTATTTTCAACTTTTAGGTTAACCGAGCGTTTGAAAAATCAAACCGTCCCTACTAAGTTATCCGTTGACTTATTTAGCATGGCAAATACCGTTCCCTTCAAACAAAATTACCCTCTTTGAGTCTAAGCTGTCCATATACAATTAGGTACTAATTGTGTCTAATTCTAAAAATTTTCAACAATTTAATTAAAACTAAATCTCTGATTAACTTACCAAAGTGGTTGTTATCCAATCTATAAGTCAAAAAGGGTCTTCCCTCTCTTATGTACACCATGAAAAGCCAGACCTCATAACACTTCTTCAGTTTTCATTATCCACTTATTTCCATGAGAAATCACTCTCATCAAGACACATTTTTCAACCAAGCCAAACTCTTTAATTATTTACCCCTTTGAAATACCTTGTACAAACTATAAATTAACTAAAATACTATTTTCTTACTTCAAATTCATAACTCTTACAATGATTTGCACTAAAACCTATTTGCATAACTATTTAATGTCCTTTTTTTTTAGGTTATATTTTCACAATAATGATAAACACAACCACAGATCTATCCTTCAGACAGTTTCAGCATTTTCAACAATTTCACAAACTTAGATGACACTCAACCTTTAATAATTCATAAATTTTCTTGATGAAAACAAAAACATTCCTAACAACATTTTTTTTTTTTTTTTTTTTTTTTTTTCCAATGTTTTTGGCTTGGATGCGAGTTCTTTAAGCCATGTCTGGATTTATATCCTAACAACAATAAAAATAGCGCACCACAGAACAACGTGATCGCCCCCCTCCCCAACTTCAACAAACCTGTCATCTGTCACTTTGACACCAATAACTAATATCTGATCTGTGCCAAACTATGGTCTCACACTGATGCACGGGTTTCACCTGCATATAATGCCACCAATTAGCGCGCCGTTTGATATAATACGTAGATGCGTTCGGGTTTTAGCGCACTAATTTGATACCATAAACGCGCCAGGACGTGCATGCCGTTATCAACGCCGTTAAGTATTACGCCCCGGTGTGTACTATTATTTACAAGGAAGGCAGACCCGCTAATTCACCTAATGTATGTCATTATCTATCCCAAACATTTTTAAACACGCCTTTAAACTACAATCTCGGACCGCACATCACATAGTCTATTAATTTACCTGATTCTGACACATAACATAACCCATTTTAATTAACATTAATAAGAACCACAATTTTTCGTAACCTACCGGTAGCGACATCTATCACGCAGTAGCGTAATTACCCTGTTAGCTAAAAGAATTTGCCCCTTTTAAAACAAAACAAGTTTTTGCTAGAACTCATTCATCAATAACATTCTGCCTTATTTATTATTATCATTAAAGTTACTAACCAAATTCCACTCGTTCGAAAATACCCGTGGCGACCTCCGTTGAGTAAAAATGTAACTACTGCCCTAACTTTCTTGTGATGCCGTGCTAATGGGCGATTTCCTAAAAGCTCGATCACTAGATGGCGCTGTCCCACCTATCTATGCAGTTAGAAGGTACGAAACATGAAATTTTACTTTGACCCCTTTTTTTTTTTGTAAAACGGAACGTCAGACAGAAGTTATTTATTTACCTTAATCTTTAAAATTTAACTATTTCGTTTCTGTTCCTCACAGTAGTACTTATTTAATTTATTATTAGTTTCCTTTGGGTTTTTAATTTAAATATGATTCATACCAAAATATACTAGCCGCTACACACTTCGTTCAACGCCATCTAGCGAAGCTTTTGGAAGCTAGAAAATCTATCCTGTCACTCATGTTCTTAAATATCGACCTTTCCAAGAAACAACCTCAAAATCTAATTTTGTGAACAGAGGGCTACCGGCTAAGAAATCTGGATATGGGTATGGGCTTCAACTGTCATTTGAATTCCCTATTCTGATAGATTTTTGTTGCTTTGTTCTGTTGAACGTTGCTAGCTAGTTATCGTTATACCCGACGTCACAAAACAAGGAACCGATAGCGACTATTTTCTTTATAAAATTGACTCAAAGTTTCCAAAAACGTATGAAGTTCATACCCATAAAGTTACGCGGTAGCTCCCAAAGTCTTTACTAAACATCAAAACCGTACTACTTTGACATATAACGTGTCTCTATAATTTATTTGTATACAAATATGCAAGCCCATACAAAGTATGTCAAAATTAACCAACGGATTAAACATTACGCTAGTAGGAACTACACTCAATTATGTTTTATGTTACCCACAAGAAAACAATAATCCTATCTCAAACCTTAACAAGGTCCATACAGTTTCCCATAATTTTTCCGTTCGCCTACCCAGAGCTAACAAACTAAGGAGGAAAACAAGGAGTCAATGACAAATGTCATTCTCCATACCTCTGAGTACTGAATCCTCCATACATGCTCTTTGATTAGCTCCATGCTCCATATAACCTCAAATTGTTTAATTATCTCTTTCAACTATACAAGTTGTAAATTCAACAATTTGCTTTCGACAATTAAGTTACCTAATTATTGACGAATTTCAACAGAGATAATATTGGTAATCTATGACACCACAATATGATGTTACTCAAGAATTATAACTATTGTTCTTTTTAATAAGAAGACAAATAATCGTAAGTAATTGTTTAATTAAGTGATTAATTATATATGTTTATTCTCTAACAGAATGCAACCCAACTTAGCATTTCATCTAACTAAAATTCAACATTACTACCTATGAAATCTCTGAAAAGATAAACATTTTCTTATTTTTGATTTTGCTAGCATATTACAATAATGAATTATTTCTTCCATTTCAGAAAACAAGTTGCTATACTTAACTAACCCTAATCAAGACCTATGAACAGTTCTCAAAAGACCCTTATTAAGAAACATTCTGCCCGAAGACGCTTAACAGACAAGTTTAATTAAATAATTAATATTAACCCCGTCGCTTCAGTTTTCCTTCTGCACTAAACAACAAATTGTGGCTATTCCAACTCAATGTAAACTAGCCACTTGGTACCTTCAGAAATACTCAGAGCTCCAATGTAATTTATATGCTAAACTCATTAAAAGGGTTTGTAAGTATTGTCTTATTTTCTTATTCCTATACAAGATTTGCTATAATATGTGTTAATTTTTAATCCTGGTAACGGCACTACTAAATTGTAACACCTACCTACGCTTTCTAATCGCTTAGCCTAAATAATAATAGATGACCTAAATATACTAACAAACCATTCTAGTATTTACTCTAAGCTAATACTGAACCTCTGTCAAGAATTCTATTAGTTACTAAAATACCTAGCTAGCTTGAACGCTGTAATACCTAACTGTTGTCCGATTAATATATAGATAACTACTATGGATGCTCTGAATCAAATCTGAAGTGGCCTGTGATGTCGTAATGGAGAACCCTGGTTGTAAAGCGTAGACCCATGATCTTTTAAATGAAGCGACAGAGACTAACCTTACTACTAACTAACTCATACTTTGAACTGCCTATATGCCTACATCAACTTAACAGCTGTTCATATTACATGGCCGTTGCTTCTAATTTTCTAACCTCATTTATAGCGACCAAGACACTCAAAATAAGTTAATACTCTTGTATAAATCTAACATTAGTTTACCCCTACATTGCTTGGACATTTAACAGTTAGGTCCTAACCGATTCCTAGGTCCAATATTCTTTGAAAACCTGGTGAGTTATTTTGCTGAGTCCACCATGCTAATTCTCTGGTTACTGACCCAAGGTTAACTGTCTATTAAAACTGGTGGAACTTAATAATTTAGGTTACAATGGAACTGAAACTAGTAACAGCATCCGGATTTGCTTGCAAGGTCTAAGGTGAAATTGGCATGTGTGGTTTGAAATGTAATTTGATATTCCTATATGAAGATGGAGACACAATTACTATAATAATACCTATTAGCTTAAGCATATGGTTTTGCTTGCAAATTAGAAATGAAAATTTGTTATATCTATTGGAAGACTGAGTCACTATATCAGATCTATAACCATACCTACTAGCTTAGGCATATGGCCTTGCTTGCAAAGTTAGAGATGAAAATTTGTTATATCTATTAGAAGATGGAAACACTACATCAATAATAGTACCTATTAGCTTCAGCATATGGTTTTGCTTGCAAAGTCAGAGATGGGAATTGGTATAATCATTAGGGTGAAGAGAGTCTATTGATCTTAATCACCATCTTGGCCTAATACAAATGCTCCAGCAATATTATTTAACCGGTAAAGTCAGGGCACCTCCGCCGCCCATAACAGTGGAACTCGTCACCAGACTTGGACATCCCTCCTCCGGCGCTGCTTTATTACATTTTCATATAAAAACAAACTTCAACATATAAAGTCAAGCTGTCATGTTCGTCAATTCTTTATATATATATATATATATAAGAGGACCAAGCTAAATGCTTCAAAGCGACTTGTTAGTCTACATGAAGAGATCTTTCTCCTTCATGGCAGCAGCAGTTAAAGTTAACGTTAATTGATATATCCTTTTCCTTTTGTTGAATAATCCTTATTGGGATAAATCCAACAGGTTGAGTGCTTAAATTAGGAGCACTAACAAGTCTCAATTCTAATTCATAGTAAGTACATATAAATATAGACTCTCCTAACCTTTTCTATGACCAAGTTTCCCCGTAGAACTAAATTCCCTAGTTATGTCTATGTGTCTGACTCGGATCTTATTGAACTTTTGCAACTTGTTGGTTAAAATTTGTCTCTAAAGAATCTCGCTCATGGTAATATATCCTTAATCTCACCATTGGACTGGTCTTGGAAATAACTTAAGAATCCAACCAAATTGGACAGAAGCTTTCGCCTCACCCCGATAGCTTTACATAATTTATGGCTAAAATAGAACCATGTTCCAACTCAATAGGTTAGTATCTGGAGAACCTTGAATCCACATCAGCTTCCATAAGACACTGGTCAACATTACACCGAGTTCCTTCGAGTTTAAACATCTTCTCCCGCCACCGAACAAAATCCTTTTCATACATTAATATAGCAGTAGTCTGATCCAGAGAACTCTTCCGCAACCAGCTCAATTTATAGATTATTATAGGTGCCTTTTGCATCATAGGAATATATTACCTTTTGTCAAGCCAAATATATAGGTAAATTTAGATTCTCCACTTATGTTTGATAGATTATTTCAACCTTCATATCTTTGCAATGCGTGAACCTATAAAGATTACTCTAATCAAGCTCTTTGGACTGTTCCACTAGTATTGTTACCTCACAAATCGTTTCCCAAATACTGAAAGCACTAGGTATCCATTGGTCACCTTTTCCTTTTCAAATCTATTAATTTCTTACATACCTCACTGAATATCATATAACTTGTAGACTACATGGCTACAACGCACTAATCATTGACCTAATCTCTCTTCTTAAGATGTAACATTATTTTTGTTAGATAAAGACAGCCATTTTTCTGGAAACTGTCAATCGGACTTTTCCCCACTATCTATAATCATTCTGTCAAATTGCCCGGGTTTGTTCGTCTATCACAAGAATCTATGGCTAGGGATGTCAACAAAATTCGGATTTGATCGTAGATATATTTGTGATAACACATAATGCTACTTATAGACCTAACAGCGACCCTACTCTTTCTACCTACTCTGTATACCAGACTCCCCTCGTAGCCTTGCCCCAGCAGACCTCCCCCTTTCTGCCAGAACAAAGGTCTTCGAGTTACCTAGCTCGTGATTCTAAGTAGGTACTTACCTGCCTAATTTCCGACTAAATGCGACTTTCCTAACAAACACAAACCTGGCGCCTGTATCGCCAGTTCTGACGCCCCAATTCTGTCAAGTTTGGGTGAGTGGGCCCCCTAAAATCCTATCGCTCATGCCGTGGTCCATCTGCTTGGGAAGGGAACAGATAGACACCCTTCAGGTAGGTATGGTTCAATCAGGCCGCAACTGCCTCCAAATCTGGGGCATACGCCCCGCGCCATCAGACGTGTTAACTGAAAAACTGTCAATGAAAACAGCCCGCCTGATCAAACCATGTGGAAATTACTAAGCGTTATCCAATGAACACTCATCTGACACTCCACAATGCCAGACTTTCTTTACCTAGCGACCTCCCGTGAGCCTTGCCTGGAGCCCGGAGACATAAAAATGTACTCCTGAAGAAACAAACTCTATGCTTCCAACCCTCTCTGACTCAAATTAAGCCCATTTCCTAGGATTTTACTTGGGAATAATTTACTTTAATTGAAATGCTTTCTGTAAACAAACTAGACCTTTTAATTTCGGATCCAATTTACCAGTCAGAATTCCAAAATTAAAACGTTTAAAAGATCGCGAACCCAATAAACGCCCTATGGTGCAAGGACTCACTGTACACTTGCTTGAAGACTACTTCTCGCTTGATTAAAAATGGAAACTTCTTCAAAAAGTGTTTCGTCTTCCATACGTGTTGCCTCGAAGTCGATCCCGGAGAAATAAGAGCGAGCGTCGCGTCGTTTTTGCTTATATAGGCCTACTCATACCGCGCCAAAAGTTAGCGTCCTTTTTTCTTTTTTTTTCTTTTACAACCTAGAAATTCTCCCCACTCTCAGGGAAATTTTACCCCTATGTTTAATGGAAACTTTTCAGTATATTTCTAATCCGTCTCTTAAATGTCTCATGTCTAATTATTTAACTTTGAAATACTAATTTGACTAAGGTTTATTAGTTTTAATGTCTTAATTGTACATTCTAGAATAATTATTATTCATTTTTCCAAATTTTATTTCCTATAAATATTTCTTTTTCCCCTTTACAACAATTAAGGTATTTTACTTTTAATCTTGTGTGAATACCATACATCAATAATTACCCCCTCTCTCTGTTTTATAAATAAGGTATTTATTTCTCACAACATGGCAACCCAACTATTCCTGCATCCCTATTCACCCCCCACAAAACTGATAGGCCATCTAGCGTCTAACGCCAAACCATTTCAAACCTCCTGAACGCCCAGCTTGGCTTTCGTTCAGAAACCTTTGATAGTTAAGTTATAGAATTTACTAAACTATTCAAAATATTACCTTCTCACATAATATAAACACATTATTTTGTATGATCCCTTTTTTTATTATTATTTATGAATGAAAACTATTATCAAAATGGTAATTGTTCGAACATAATTTCCGAACGTATCACCTCTAGCCAAAGAAACATATTTGAAACTTTGAACCTTATCTAAGATAGAAACCAATATTCTGTACTTTTGATTATTTAACCCATATTTTTATTTAAGTTTTACATAATGTTAATTTAACATTCTTTGAGTAAAAACTTCTCGCTATGTTTATGTGATGTCATTTGACTTGTCTTAGTTCTCAACTCTGCCGCTAGGAGCATCTATGTTTACCTGTCATAACCTATCAGTATTTTGCTAACATTGTATAAAATAAATATTTAGCTCCAAACATAATAATTAGACTGATGTGATGTAATTAACCAGAGTTCACATGTGTAACCAATAAATATGCCGAACACATATTGTGCCACTAACACGCCTGTAAACAAACATGCCTACAAACTCTGTTGCCTACAAACCTGTCAGTTTACAAATATGTCTAAAATAACATGCTCAAAGTTTATACAATCTGCACAGCTATTGTTTCAAGGTGAGATCCACTATAATCTCTAAATTGCTACCTCCAAGGTCAGATATAAATAAACACTATTGTTTTTATTTACTTTTAAACCTCTTCTTTTTTTCAGAAATCAATCCGTGCACATTTGAGAACAATTATTTAAGACTCAAGACTTCAAGAATGAATGTATACCCACTGAAGATATAATGCATTTCGCAAATAAAGCTAATTTTTGTTTCCTAAACCAATTTGTATCGAGCTTTCACCTCCAAAACATCAACCAATACTTCCCAAGGACCCAAGGTTAGCATTATCATTCTATTTTATACAAAAGCCAATAAATATTTGAAATATAATAACAAGTGCAATTCTGTACCGTTACAGCCGACCCCAAAATTCTTCAAAGGTGACAGTACCAAGTATTGGATCCGGAGTAGAATTTTCTTTCTATCCAAATCTCTAATATTTCTTTTTACACATATATTTATATATATATAGACATGTTTTTTTTTTATATCTATATATATATATATTATTATTATTTTTATATCAATATATATATATATATTTTTTTTTTTTTTTTTATATATATATATATATCCCTTTCTCTTATTATTTTCCCAAAATCAAAGAATTGAATCAATTTGGACCAAGAAAAACACAATGCTCTTTGTCCTACCAAAGGACATTGCGGCCTCCGACCCCTATCGAATCAATTTTTAGTGAGCCCTAGTGATTATGTAATTAAGAGTGTAGAGTGTATTTAGACCAAAATAATATCAAAAGTTATCAAGCGAGCTTTAAGTGATTTTTATTGCTTTATCCAAATTCATCGTATGTATATCCGACACCAGAGACGTACAAAGCATGGTGAAAGGTACGGGTTGTGAATCCGCAGTTTAGAATAAACTCGCCTCGGTGTATAAAGAGTAATCCAACCTTACGATTACATGGCGTTCTAGCGCAGCAATTTATACTCCCAAAGTGCCCCTGCATATCTCTGTACGCCCCCTTCTAAATGAAGCATATACAAAGACCTTTTTGTCAAAAAGCTTACTCAAAACTCTGGAATAGCCTCCGATATCACTTTGGAGAGTGTATAGTTGTCGAGTTAAACATGGCCCGTCCTGACCCACGTAAAATGTAAATTTTGTACAGGCGTTTACACCGGGACAAGATACAAACATAAATAATGTTTGTTTATATATATATATATTTTTTTTTTTTTATCCTAACACCAAAGTCCCACTGTACAAAATTCAAGTCTGTTAACACGTGCTCTACGCCTATCCCTATCACGTGCTGTTGTGTGCGGATCTTATCTTTTGGGTTAATAATAATGGTTGTAATCAGGCTTCCCAATTTGTTTACACTCATGGCCTCATATTTTGAATCTTTTTTTTTTTCATATATAAAATAGATATATATATATATATATATACACTTACATTTTTTTTTTTTTTTTTTTATATATACAGATTCCACTCTTCTTCACTTTTTAACAATTCCGTCCTTCCTCAAACTCACATCCGCGCCACCATGAACATAACCAACGTTTCACCTGATTACTTGTAGTATATTGCCCTAAAAAGCTATTAACATTAATTTGTAAAATTAATACTACCGATCCTCATAATACTGTCACCTCTTCTATTTTCCTTTCCCCTCCCTATATATATAAGAACTCCTCTTTTGTTTAATTTATTAACAAAAACTTACGCTCAGATTTGTTCGAAATTAATATATTTTTTTTTTTTATAGTTAATCGGTTCATTGAAAATGCATGAATTGACTCCAACACATGATTGGACTATCTACCATAACCGAATACTATCCCTTTCCTTTGCTAATAATGACCCAAAGCCAAAATTGTACATGTTCGACCAACATTTCCTACCCGTTAGCAAATTTCAATTGTCCACCTAAAACATGACAATATTACACCAATTGAATTAAAACTCTGTAACAAAATTTAACAACCCAATCCTAACATTTACCATAATTAAGAACGTAAAACCCCTATCGTAATAACAATTTCAACCTTGAAACACATCACTACCATCACTGTTGCATCGAACTATAAAACCGACCTAAGTAAATATATAAATACCCCCAATATATATTAATATAGGTATATACCGCAGTACCGACCAACCTATCAAGGCTTACCCCTTTTTTTTTCCATCTAACAATTTCCCTAACCTAGCCAAACTACTAAAAGTCTATTCCCACTACTCTCTATCCGAATACCATCAGCGAATTTTGCTAACCTATCAACACTTATCACCTTCTTGCTACCATCTATTAAGTCCATTACGTGTCAGAGCTCAATTCATGTTAGGTACATAAAGATTACATTATTAACCAACTAACATCCCTATATAACTCTTTTAAATATTAATTGTAAAATTCACATTATTAACATAACTTTGACATTTTAATCCTGATAAGTAATATTAAGTTTTTTTTTTTCAAAAGTTCTACTAAGTGTCTTCCTTAACTATGTCTATAAAAAAAACTATAAAACCCCTTATTCCCTCAAATGACATATTTGGTTTTGGCTTATCCTATTTTTGGTTTTAACTCCAATTCACGTTTGGTGTTAACGTCTAATTTAATTTAGGGTCAAAGTTTATTCATAGAATTCAACTTTAACCTTTCGACCCCCCACTTTTAAATAGTACCTGACCTTATGACTGATGATAATTATTATTATATGATGAGAATTGACTTCCACTAAAAAGTGTATTTGTTTAACAATTAAATCCCTTCTACTTCAAATTCGCAACCAACCTTTACACTATAGTACAACCTATATTGGTTCCTTTAAGATTCCTATAACTATAACCTGCCTTTATCCTGTAAAACATATTCTTAACTTACTTAACTAATTGAAAAATACACCATATTTCAAAATTAGTAAATAAGTTTCCCCATTATAAACCCCGTTATCCATCTCTAACTTTGGTTACTAATAATGAAATTAATTAATAATGTTTATTTCACTTATCCCGCTCATATTCTTCTATGTTACAAAATAAGTAGGTACCTATATCATAAATACCAAACATCGACGGGTATCATCACACTTCCAAGCCCCAAAGCAACACTGAACAGTTTGTCTACGACAATCACCTGGGCAGGAATCGAACCCGAGACCTCTACATATAGTGACTTCCAACCCATTCGACCCCAGTGGTTGTTAACCTATCATATGGATGTCCCACTTAATATCATTTTCTATAGCTAATTTAATTCTAAGGTCTTAATACTAACCTAAATAGAATTCCTAGTAATTTTAATTACATTAATTCTAAACCCTACTAATTGATTAACCTGTAACTGTAGTTACACTTTTCCACGACCCCCAATCCAACATACTATAAAATTTAACTGCACTGTCTATACTGATATTATAAAAGGACAAAGTTGTTTGCCCACTAGTTCGTTCGTCTACGATAACCATGTCCGCAACCCCCCAGCTAGGCCGAACCAACAAAACTCTCCTTGACCATTAAGTGACATAAATTACCTCCCAAACCCCACTGGAACAGCCCCAACACGACACTAGCGGAACCCGTAACAATCCTCTAGCTATAATCATTTTGTATTAAAAATCATACACTTATAAATTACAAAAAAGATTATAACATTTAATTCGTTACATCAATTCAAATGTCTCATCGTTTGCCTAAACTGGAGCCATCATATATTTTTTTTCTTTCCCTATAATTGCAAGTACTAATCTCTACCCTATGGATGATAGCCGAGAATGATGTTCTCTCAATGCAACTAGTAAATTTTCAATTTAAAAAATTTATGTATGACTAACATTCTAATAAAATATTCCCCAGTGTCCACACAATGGTACTCTTAGCATAGCGACAATTTCCTTACTTTTTCTACCAGCATCTATCAGTTGTCTCACTGCTTATCCGAATAAATAAGAATAATAATAATAATAATCCCTAATAACACCCAAACCCTAGACCATATGTTATTTCTTTTCAACCATAACGTACCTATAGTCCTATCACAAAGTAATTTATTAAGATTAACCAATGGTTCAACTAAGAACGTATATCTAGTTACTAATATAGAACCAAGATTGATAAAAAGAACAACAAACCAATCACGTCGCCTGTATGAAAGTTCTTTTCCTTCTCCATTCACCACCCCCTATTCAACATCATCATGTCAAGTGAACGAGGACCACTGCTGGCATACTATATTTCAATTAAATCCATCCTTTTTTTTTTCTCTATAGAGAATATACAACTAGTCTATGAATATTCCCAGCATACCTGTAACACTAATGCTACCCATAACTAGTTAAAAATAGTCAACAGTTGTTCACTACATCACGCCAGCGACCCCAAACTGTCAGACAAACTGACCGACACACTTGGTTCTTACATTATTTACCTATTTAAGCTAATTTGTAATATTTACTACCTACTTTTAGACATAGCAACCTTTAAAACTTAACTGGATACCTAAGAGAAGCAATATTAGTTAGACAAGCAATCTCCTATAATTCTCATTGACTTAAGAATAGTTACTTGATTTATTTTATAACATTGTTGTATTCCTTCTTAAACCGTCGTTGAATTTTCTAACTCAAATTTCAACAAAAGGTAAAGAATTATTTAACACTATTTTATTCTTGTTAAATACCTATTTATCTATAATGTCTCGGACTAACACACCACCCCACCCTAGTCTACACTACTTATCCATCCAAACAACAACTCCTACTTGAAATCAAAACCACTGTAATTATAATAAAATTTCTGCAAGTCTTATAACCAACATCTAAGTTTCTTTTATGTTCCCGGATGAAAATTTTGATTACTTACCTAAACCAAGTAATTTTTCCCTTCTTGTTCATATATTAGATTGTTTAATAATTATGAAATTATCCTATTATGGTTTTTCCAAACTCACTGAACCATTTTAGATGAAATTCTCTCTACTTGCTGTTCAAATTAGAAACCATTGAATCTAATGTTTCTAATCTAGCCAATCCAAAATCTTCACTAACAAATTCCTTTTGGTTCATATTTCATGAATTCCAATACCTAACTATTAGTAAAAGAAACCATTCTTTTACCCAAATAGCTATTTTTCAAGTTTTAAGAAGTAAGAAATAATGTTACCTCATTGTCCTAACTTGATACAAAACCCACTAAATATTGGTACCTTACCTTTTAAATA
Source organism: Crambus lathoniellus (assembly GCA_949710035.1). NCBI lineage: Eukaryota > Metazoa > Arthropoda > Insecta > Lepidoptera > Crambidae > Crambus > Crambus lathoniellus. The sequence continues at coordinate 7,085,433 of OX453319.1, forward strand.
TATCCATAACTACATTTAACAAGCTAAGCTAACATTATTTTAGTTTGTAGCAATATAATTTTCTTCCACTAAGTTAGGAGTCTAATCATTACCCACTGACATATCTAATTTTGTTCTTTAAAACTTTATCACCGACCCCAAAATACAAACTAATAGTTCTATCATTCATCGAGGCAAGATTTCTCTTTAATTCTGAACTATTTTCAACTTTTAGGTTAACCGAGCGTTTGAAAAATCAAACCGTCCCTACTAAGTTATCCGTTGACTTATTTAGCATGGCAAATACCGTTCCCTTCAAACAAAATTACCCTCTTTGAGTCTAAGCTGTCCATATACAATTAGGTACTAATTGTGTCTAATTCTAAAAATTTTCAACAATTTAATTAAAACTAAATCTCTGATTAACTTACCAAAGTGGTTGTTATCCAATCTATAAGTCAAAAAGGGTCTTCCCTCTCTTATGTACACCATGAAAAGCCAGACCTCATAACACTTCTTCAGTTTTCATTATCCACTTATTTCCATGAGAAATCACTCTCATCAAGACACATTTTTCAACCAAGCCAAACTCTTTAATTATTTACCCCTTTGAAATACCTTGTACAAACTATAAATTAACTAAAATACTATTTTCTTACTTCAAATTCATAACTCTTACAATGATTTGCACTAAAACCTATTTGCATAACTATTTAATGTCCTTTTTTTTTAGGTTATATTTTCACAATAATGATAAACACAACCACAGATCTATCCTTCAGACAGTTTCAGCATTTTCAACAATTTCACAAACTTAGATGACACTCAACCTTTAATAATTCATAAATTTTCTTGATGAAAACAAAAACATTCCTAACAACATTTTTTTTTTTTTTTTTTTTTTTTTTTCCAATGTTTTTGGCTTGGATGCGAGTTCTTTAAGCCATGTCTGGATTTATATCCTAACAACAATAAAAATAGCGCACCACAGAACAACGTGATCGCCCCCCTCCCCAACTTCAACAAACCTGTCATCTGTCACTTTGACACCAATAACTAATATCTGATCTGTGCCAAACTATGGTCTCACACTGATGCACGGGTTTCACCTGCATATAATGCCACCAATTAGCGCGCCGTTTGATATAATACGTAGATGCGTTCGGGTTTTAGCGCACTAATTTGATACCATAAACGCGCCAGGACGTGCATGCCGTTATCAACGCCGTTAAGTATTACGCCCCGGTGTGTACTATTATTTACAAGGAAGGCAGACCCGCTAATTCACCTAATGTATGTCATTATCTATCCCAAACATTTTTAAACACGCCTTTAAACTACAATCTCGGACCGCACATCACATAGTCTATTAATTTACCTGATTCTGACACATAACATAACCCATTTTAATTAACATTAATAAGAACCACAATTTTTCGTAACCTACCGGTAGCGACATCTATCACGCAGTAGCGTAATTACCCTGTTAGCTAAAAGAATTTGCCCCTTTTAAAACAAAACAAGTTTTTGCTAGAACTCATTCATCAATAACATTCTGCCTTATTTATTATTATCATTAAAGTTACTAACCAAATTCCACTCGTTCGAAAATACCCGTGGCGACCTCCGTTGAGTAAAAATGTAACTACTGCCCTAACTTTCTTGTGATGCCGTGCTAATGGGCGATTTCCTAAAAGCTCGATCACTAGATGGCGCTGTCCCACCTATCTATGCAGTTAGAAGGTACGAAACATGAAATTTTACTTTGACCCCTTTTTTTTTTTGTAAAACGGAACGTCAGACAGAAGTTATTTATTTACCTTAATCTTTAAAATTTAACTATTTCGTTTCTGTTCCTCACAGTAGTACTTATTTAATTTATTATTAGTTTCCTTTGGGTTTTTAATTTAAATATGATTCATACCAAAATATACTAGCCGCTACACACTTCGTTCAACGCCATCTAGCGAAGCTTTTGGAAGCTAGAAAATCTATCCTGTCACTCATGTTCTTAAATATCGACCTTTCCAAGAAACAACCTCAAAATCTAATTTTGTGAACAGAGGGCTACCGGCTAAGAAATCTGGATATGGGTATGGGCTTCAACTGTCATTTGAATTCCCTATTCTGATAGATTTTTGTTGCTTTGTTCTGTTGAACGTTGCTAGCTAGTTATCGTTATACCCGACGTCACAAAACAAGGAACCGATAGCGACTATTTTCTTTATAAAATTGACTCAAAGTTTCCAAAAACGTATGAAGTTCATACCCATAAAGTTACGCGGTAGCTCCCAAAGTCTTTACTAAACATCAAAACCGTACTACTTTGACATATAACGTGTCTCTATAATTTATTTGTATACAAATATGCAAGCCCATACAAAGTATGTCAAAATTAACCAACGGATTAAACATTACGCTAGTAGGAACTACACTCAATTATGTTTTATGTTACCCACAAGAAAACAATAATCCTATCTCAAACCTTAACAAGGTCCATACAGTTTCCCATAATTTTTCCGTTCGCCTACCCAGAGCTAACAAACTAAGGAGGAAAACAAGGAGTCAATGACAAATGTCATTCTCCATACCTCTGAGTACTGAATCCTCCATACATGCTCTTTGATTAGCTCCATGCTCCATATAACCTCAAATTGTTTAATTATCTCTTTCAACTATACAAGTTGTAAATTCAACAATTTGCTTTCGACAATTAAGTTACCTAATTATTGACGAATTTCAACAGAGATAATATTGGTAATCTATGACACCACAATATGATGTTACTCAAGAATTATAACTATTGTTCTTTTTAATAAGAAGACAAATAATCGTAAGTAATTGTTTAATTAAGTGATTAATTATATATGTTTATTCTCTAACAGAATGCAACCCAACTTAGCATTTCATCTAACTAAAATTCAACATTACTACCTATGAAATCTCTGAAAAGATAAACATTTTCTTATTTTTGATTTTGCTAGCATATTACAATAATGAATTATTTCTTCCATTTCAGAAAACAAGTTGCTATACTTAACTAACCCTAATCAAGACCTATGAACAGTTCTCAAAAGACCCTTATTAAGAAACATTCTGCCCGAAGACGCTTAACAGACAAGTTTAATTAAATAATTAATATTAACCCCGTCGCTTCAGTTTTCCTTCTGCACTAAACAACAAATTGTGGCTATTCCAACTCAATGTAAACTAGCCACTTGGTACCTTCAGAAATACTCAGAGCTCCAATGTAATTTATATGCTAAACTCATTAAAAGGGTTTGTAAGTATTGTCTTATTTTCTTATTCCTATACAAGATTTGCTATAATATGTGTTAATTTTTAATCCTGGTAACGGCACTACTAAATTGTAACACCTACCTACGCTTTCTAATCGCTTAGCCTAAATAATAATAGATGACCTAAATATACTAACAAACCATTCTAGTATTTACTCTAAGCTAATACTGAACCTCTGTCAAGAATTCTATTAGTTACTAAAATACCTAGCTAGCTTGAACGCTGTAATACCTAACTGTTGTCCGATTAATATATAGATAACTACTATGGATGCTCTGAATCAAATCTGAAGTGGCCTGTGATGTCGTAATGGAGAACCCTGGTTGTAAAGCGTAGACCCATGATCTTTTAAATGAAGCGACAGAGACTAACCTTACTACTAACTAACTCATACTTTGAACTGCCTATATGCCTACATCAACTTAACAGCTGTTCATATTACATGGCCGTTGCTTCTAATTTTCTAACCTCATTTATAGCGACCAAGACACTCAAAATAAGTTAATACTCTTGTATAAATCTAACATTAGTTTACCCCTACATTGCTTGGACATTTAACAGTTAGGTCCTAACCGATTCCTAGGTCCAATATTCTTTGAAAACCTGGTGAGTTATTTTGCTGAGTCCACCATGCTAATTCTCTGGTTACTGACCCAAGGTTAACTGTCTATTAAAACTGGTGGAACTTAATAATTTAGGTTACAATGGAACTGAAACTAGTAACAGCATCCGGATTTGCTTGCAAGGTCTAAGGTGAAATTGGCATGTGTGGTTTGAAATGTAATTTGATATTCCTATATGAAGATGGAGACACAATTACTATAATAATACCTATTAGCTTAAGCATATGGTTTTGCTTGCAAATTAGAAATGAAAATTTGTTATATCTATTGGAAGACTGAGTCACTATATCAGATCTATAACCATACCTACTAGCTTAGGCATATGGCCTTGCTTGCAAAGTTAGAGATGAAAATTTGTTATATCTATTAGAAGATGGAAACACTACATCAATAATAGTACCTATTAGCTTCAGCATATGGTTTTGCTTGCAAAGTCAGAGATGGGAATTGGTATAATCATTAGGGTGAAGAGAGTCTATTGATCTTAATCACCATCTTGGCCTAATACAAATGCTCCAGCAATATTATTTAACCGGTAAAGTCAGGGCACCTCCGCCGCCCATAACAGTGGAACTCGTCACCAGACTTGGACATCCCTCCTCCGGCGCTGCTTTATTACATTTTCATATAAAAACAAACTTCAACATATAAAGTCAAGCTGTCATGTTCGTCAATTCTTTATATATATATATATATATAAGAGGACCAAGCTAAATGCTTCAAAGCGACTTGTTAGTCTACATGAAGAGATCTTTCTCCTTCATGGCAGCAGCAGTTAAAGTTAACGTTAATTGATATATCCTTTTCCTTTTGTTGAATAATCCTTATTGGGATAAATCCAACAGGTTGAGTGCTTAAATTAGGAGCACTAACAAGTCTCAATTCTAATTCATAGTAAGTACATATAAATATAGACTCTCCTAACCTTTTCTATGACCAAGTTTCCCCGTAGAACTAAATTCCCTAGTTATGTCTATGTGTCTGACTCGGATCTTATTGAACTTTTGCAACTTGTTGGTTAAAATTTGTCTCTAAAGAATCTCGCTCATGGTAATATATCCTTAATCTCACCATTGGACTGGTCTTGGAAATAACTTAAGAATCCAACCAAATTGGACAGAAGCTTTCGCCTCACCCCGATAGCTTTACATAATTTATGGCTAAAATAGAACCATGTTCCAACTCAATAGGTTAGTATCTGGAGAACCTTGAATCCACATCAGCTTCCATAAGACACTGGTCAACATTACACCGAGTTCCTTCGAGTTTAAACATCTTCTCCCGCCACCGAACAAAATCCTTTTCATACATTAATATAGCAGTAGTCTGATCCAGAGAACTCTTCCGCAACCAGCTCAATTTATAGATTATTATAGGTGCCTTTTGCATCATAGGAATATATTACCTTTTGTCAAGCCAAATATATAGGTAAATTTAGATTCTCCACTTATGTTTGATAGATTATTTCAACCTTCATATCTTTGCAATGCGTGAACCTATAAAGATTACTCTAATCAAGCTCTTTGGACTGTTCCACTAGTATTGTTACCTCACAAATCGTTTCCCAAATACTGAAAGCACTAGGTATCCATTGGTCACCTTTTCCTTTTCAAATCTATTAATTTCTTACATACCTCACTGAATATCATATAACTTGTAGACTACATGGCTACAACGCACTAATCATTGACCTAATCTCTCTTCTTAAGATGTAACATTATTTTTGTTAGATAAAGACAGCCATTTTTCTGGAAACTGTCAATCGGACTTTTCCCCACTATCTATAATCATTCTGTCAAATTGCCCGGGTTTGTTCGTCTATCACAAGAATCTATGGCTAGGGATGTCAACAAAATTCGGATTTGATCGTAGATATATTTGTGATAACACATAATGCTACTTATAGACCTAACAGCGACCCTACTCTTTCTACCTACTCTGTATACCAGACTCCCCTCGTAGCCTTGCCCCAGCAGACCTCCCCCTTTCTGCCAGAACAAAGGTCTTCGAGTTACCTAGCTCGTGATTCTAAGTAGGTACTTACCTGCCTAATTTCCGACTAAATGCGACTTTCCTAACAAACACAAACCTGGCGCCTGTATCGCCAGTTCTGACGCCCCAATTCTGTCAAGTTTGGGTGAGTGGGCCCCCTAAAATCCTATCGCTCATGCCGTGGTCCATCTGCTTGGGAAGGGAACAGATAGACACCCTTCAGGTAGGTATGGTTCAATCAGGCCGCAACTGCCTCCAAATCTGGGGCATACGCCCCGCGCCATCAGACGTGTTAACTGAAAAACTGTCAATGAAAACAGCCCGCCTGATCAAACCATGTGGAAATTACTAAGCGTTATCCAATGAACACTCATCTGACACTCCACAATGCCAGACTTTCTTTACCTAGCGACCTCCCGTGAGCCTTGCCTGGAGCCCGGAGACATAAAAATGTACTCCTGAAGAAACAAACTCTATGCTTCCAACCCTCTCTGACTCAAATTAAGCCCATTTCCTAGGATTTTACTTGGGAATAATTTACTTTAATTGAAATGCTTTCTGTAAACAAACTAGACCTTTTAATTTCGGATCCAATTTACCAGTCAGAATTCCAAAATTAAAACGTTTAAAAGATCGCGAACCCAATAAACGCCCTATGGTGCAAGGACTCACTGTACACTTGCTTGAAGACTACTTCTCGCTTGATTAAAAATGGAAACTTCTTCAAAAAGTGTTTCGTCTTCCATACGTGTTGCCTCGAAGTCGATCCCGGAGAAATAAGAGCGAGCGTCGCGTCGTTTTTGCTTATATAGGCCTACTCATACCGCGCCAAAAGTTAGCGTCCTTTTTTCTTTTTTTTTCTTTTACAACCTAGAAATTCTCCCCACTCTCAGGGAAATTTTACCCCTATGTTTAATGGAAACTTTTCAGTATATTTCTAATCCGTCTCTTAAATGTCTCATGTCTAATTATTTAACTTTGAAATACTAATTTGACTAAGGTTTATTAGTTTTAATGTCTTAATTGTACATTCTAGAATAATTATTATTCATTTTTCCAAATTTTATTTCCTATAAATATTTCTTTTTCCCCTTTACAACAATTAAGGTATTTTACTTTTAATCTTGTGTGAATACCATACATCAATAATTACCCCCTCTCTCTGTTTTATAAATAAGGTATTTATTTCTCACAACATGGCAACCCAACTATTCCTGCATCCCTATTCACCCCCCACAAAACTGATAGGCCATCTAGCGTCTAACGCCAAACCATTTCAAACCTCCTGAACGCCCAGCTTGGCTTTCGTTCAGAAACCTTTGATAGTTAAGTTATAGAATTTACTAAACTATTCAAAATATTACCTTCTCACATAATATAAACACATTATTTTGTATGATCCCTTTTTTTATTATTATTTATGAATGAAAACTATTATCAAAATGGTAATTGTTCGAACATAATTTCCGAACGTATCACCTCTAGCCAAAGAAACATATTTGAAACTTTGAACCTTATCTAAGATAGAAACCAATATTCTGTACTTTTGATTATTTAACCCATATTTTTATTTAAGTTTTACATAATGTTAATTTAACATTCTGTGAGTAAAAACTTCTCGCTATGTTTATGTGATGTCATTTGACTTGTCTTAGTTCTCAACTCTGCCGCTAGGAGCATCTATGTTTACCTGTCATAACCTATCAGTATTTTGCTAACATTGTATAAAATAAATATTTAGCTCCAAACATAATAATTAGACTGATGTGATGTAATTAACCAGAGTTCACATGTGTAACCAATAAATATGCCGAACACATATTGTGCCACTAACACGCCTGTAAACAAACATGCCTACAAACTCTGTTGCCTACAAACCTGTCAGTTTACAAATATGTCTAAAATAACATGCTCAAAGTTTATACAATCTGCACAGCTATTGTTTCAAGGTGAGATCCACTATAATCTCTAAATTGCTACCTCCAAGGTCAGATATAAATAAACACTATTGTTTTTATTTACTTTTAAACCTCTTCTTTTTTTCAGAAATCAATCCGTGCACATTTGAGAACAATTATTTAAGACTCAAGACTTCAAGAATGAATGTATACCCACTGAAGATATAATGCATTTCGCAAATAAAGCTAATTTTTGTTTCCTAAACCAATTTGTATCGAGCTTTCACCTCCAAAACATCAACCAATACTTCCCAAGGACCCAAGGTTAGCATTATCATTCTATTTTATACAAAAGCCAATAAATATTTGAAATATAATAACAAGTGCAATTCTGTACCGTTACAGCCATAAAGGCGGTCTCAAGGTCAACATGTTTATTTCAAATTTTTTTGATGTGTAGACTTTACCATATTATACTCGTATCTCAAAAACTACTGAAATAATTTTAAGAACATCGCGATAACAACAGAATATTTAGTAGTAGGTATATTCACTTTAAAAATAAATAATTAGAATTAAAATAAAATAAATATCGCTCGCACTTGACAGGTTTATCGCGATAGTTAGCGCGACAACGCAACACGAAGCTTTGCCCGCTAATGTAGACAAGAACATCGCGTATGCCCAACAATGAAAATTTTAGCGCGATAACTCGCACGAATTATCGGCCGCTAATGTAGCCGCAGCATAAAAAATGTAACGTCGTCGCTCGCCGAGCGCCCAGTGTGTACAGGCAGTAATTGAGTAGCACCAAAAATGCCAAAAGCATGCTCAATCAATTATTGCTTAAGACTAGTACACATGTTCCGTTCGGCGCCGCCGGCCGCCGGGGGCGGTCGGATCGGAACGTGTGTACGGGCTATTAGAAACTTCGAGACAACCAAAACTGCACATTAAATTGCGAACTAATATTGATATATCATTGTTTTATTATTTCATTATTAATTGGGCGCTCCACATTCGCGCGCGAACGCGCGATATCTATGCGTGAACGCGTGAAAGCGCGAGTGTTAGTAATAGTTGTAATGTAATAACACTAATAGTTGTTAGACACTAATAGTGGTTAACAAGGCACGAACCTGCGAAAAGCAAGTGACATGATTCCATCTGCGAATGTAGAGCCAAGAAGAGTTCACGCGTGATTATTACTGCGAAACGCACTGCGATTCACGCCCACGAATCGCGCGCGATTGTAGAGCGCCCATATTAATCTAAAGCCCTTAATAAACGGTACCTAATAGTAACAGTAATAGTTAGCAAAGGATGAATGATGCATTGCATGTATTTTTAACTATACTTGCGAAGAGATCTCCACTTGAGTGTTGTTCTTTAATACGGACCTGCATTTAGAACTATGGACCTAAGTTCCGCGTATCTGTAGACCACTACATTTTTTTGCAAAAAAAATTAGTTTGGTGGGTTGTGTTGTGTATGAAATCACACTTTGCAAACGTTTAGTAGGCATTTTATAAATTTACGAATTTGAATAGAAAGAAGTTGATAGCTATGTTCATTGTATTATTTATGTATGTACTTACTTATGTACAGGAAATGTAATAATCTGAATCCTTAATTAAAGTAGGTAGGTATTAACTTCCTATTTAGATATTATTAGTATTTATGCCGGGGCTTCACCTGCGTGACGCCTAACGGCGTTAATAACGGCATGCACGTCTTAGCGCGCTAATTGTATCAAATTAGTGCGCTAAAACCCGGCTACGCCTGCGTATTATATCAAATAGCGCGCTGATTAATGGCATTAGACGCAGGTGAAGCTCAGGCATTACGATTAACAGGCACATCACTACAGGAAACGGAAACAGATACATCACTAATTGAGTAGCAAAAGCATGCTATCAAAATTTTTATGTTGTGTAGAAACTTCGAGAAAATTAATATTGCACATTCAAATCTACACCTTAAAAATGAGTTTATAAGATTGATATCAGATTGTGTTTTTATTTTGAAGAATTCCATTTTATTATTTATTAATTTTAATTAAATAAACAGAATTTAGCACTTAACGGTGATATGTTATGCTTCGTTTAGATAAATTAGTCTGTCGACTATCATTTTATCACTCCAAAACTGCACAGTATGGCATCTTTCTATTTTTTTTCTATAACATTCCGTGAAGAGATTGATATTGCAACTGAGTAAGCAAAATACGCACACATGCACAGATAAGCGGAGCTCCGCATATCTTGGGGTACGCGGGTACCGCCCACTTGCGACTTCTACTCTTTTTTTCTGTTCTGTGATTACAACCGACTTTGAAAATGGAGGTTCTCAGTTTGACCCTTTATGTACATTATGTATGTTTGTCCGTGATTATCTCACGTTTGGCTGAATCGATTTTGATACCTTTTACATCAGATGAGTATTTGTGATTGATTGTGTTTATACTATAGGTACTATTTACCAAGATAATAGGTAGGTACACGAAAATTGCCTGCATGATGCACTTTTTTAATGACATAAAAATATTTTTATAAAAAATAAAAGTGCCTTCAAAAAAATGCCGCCAAAAAGTCAGAAATAATACCTCTAACTCTAATACTGTATTCACAACAAATAACTAAAGTAGTACTTTGAAGTGCCCGACGTCTTAAAAGTACTTAGGTAGGTACTTACGTTATTTGGTGTTAATCCAGTATAGAGGTATTATTTATTTCTTACTTTTTGGTGGCATTTTTTTAAAGGCGCTTTTTTTATATAGGTAAGTAATATGTGCATGTAAAAATAATGTGCCTTATTGGTGTGGATCTATAATTGGTTTACTGTAGCTATTAATAGTTTCATAATTGGTATTTTAACTGTTGATCCACCAAATAAATAAATGTCCTCGAAAGTGTCCTGGCTTATTTGAAAAAAATTATAAAACATTTTACTTCGCGCAGATAGTTTATCGAAGAGAAGGTAATATGTTCCCTCTAAATATCGCACTTGAAGAATAGGATCAACTCAAAATGTTCTTTGACGATATCGTTTTTTTCGCCGTAAATATAAAAGATAAAGCAAACGTAATTTGTTTACTGCTGCCATTATTACCTCGAATACCTATACTAGTATAATAACTAATATAAAACTTGGAGCCGCGCGGTTACTTTAGCTGGCGCATAGCAAGCTGCTGGTTATCGTTTCACACACCGATATCGTTCCGATATCGTGACGATATCGTGACGATATCGTGCCGATATCGGCGGACGATATCGGGACGATATCGGTGTAATATCGTGTCGTTACCGTTATCGTCCAGTGTGAAAACGCCCGATGGTGGGACGCAATGACGATGACGTCCCGGTGCAGAAGGAGCGTCGACCACGGACGCGGACACGGGGCTGAGGGCGCGGCGCTTAACACAAGTCCCGCAAACTTCGTCCGCGTGTGTAGGGACTCCCCGGGGGTTTTAGTGGGTTTAGCCCCACATATCCCCTTCGTCTCCCCGGGCGGGAGGGAACGAGTAAAAAAAGGGGTTCCGACACTTACGTTACAGTCGGCTTAACGGTTCGGTCGGTTGATGTCGGCTTAACGTACGTGATTGGTTAACCACCAACTAACCGATGGCTAACTAACGGTTAACGTAGGTAACCAACGTTTAGTGGACTCGGGGGCGACCGCCCGCCCGCGTAGTTACTTTGTGACTCGGGCCTAAATGTGTAGTAATAATTACAGTAACACGAAAAAAAAGCAGAACCAAACAAAAAAATTTTTTACCGTTCTATCCAGTGTCTTCTGGGTACTGCAATGTGGTTGAAACCGTGTATGCTAGTCTCCAGGCAGAAATCTCTACCTCCTCTGAAATAAAAAAAAAATCAATAAGTATTTAGGTAGGTAAGTATTAGTAAGTATAGTTAAATATTTCCTGATCTAATTGCATTTAAAACCTTTATTTATATTACCTATGACTGATTGGGAAGATATGTTTTCCCAACCAGTACGGTGAGTGTGACTGATTGGGAATCTTTTTCAAACAACTTTTACCCACAAAGTTACAGTATGACTGGTTGGGAATCTTTTTCAAAAAACTTTTACCCGGAAAGTTACAATATGACTGGTTGGGAATCTTTTTCCAAATAGTTACTTTGTCCCTGCGAGATTCAAGTGAGACTAGCTGGGAGCTGCCGATAGTTATATTTTGTAACCTAGAGGTTTCAATATGTGACGAAATGTGATTAAAAGGCCTTTTTTTGTCATAAGGCGATACTCGGAAAAATTATGCTGAAGCGAGATAGCAATGAGAAAACGTCGCGCGCAGGAGCGAGACCGATTTTGCAGATTAGGCAAAAAAAACACAAATTCACTTCGTATTAAAAAACTACAGCGATTTAAAAAAAATGCTTCTATACAATCCTAAATATTATTCAAATTCAAATTCAAATTCAAAGATATTTATTCAGTTCCACAAATATACAAAAACAATATTTCAAATTAACATGAAACTAAAATAATGTGAAACCAAAAAGGACCCTGCTCAGCACAAGTTGCAGCATGTACATCACCTGCAACGCTGATAATTCTGCAGAGCCCTAATAATACGTGTATGTGTGCATGTGTGGCAAGAAATTATACTAATAATCTAAATCAAATATTATTTGAAGAGAAAATATATATACTTATATATTATATACTTAATAATGCATAAATAAAATACATCGGTACTTACTTCAGATTATTTACCTAAAAATAAATATATTAACATTATTACAAACATAGTTGTCCTTTAATATTGCATCTGTTTACTAAGCAAAAACTTTTTGAGATTACGTTTGAAAGAGTAAATGGTTTGAGCTGATCTTATTGGAGGTGGTATATTATTCCAACATTTCGTGGCAGCATAACGGAAACTACCACGAAAAGCAGACGAACTATGTCTTGGACAAGTGAGTCTAGATGCCAATCTTATTTCGCGTTGGGAGAAAATAAGCTTTTCATACAGATAGCGTGGTCGACGAGACTGTATAATACCGAAGAGCAAAGAAGAGAAATGTAACGAGCGCAGTGCTTCCATCTTAATTATGCTCTTGCAGTTCAGAAAAGGTGTAACATGTGCACGTCGTGGAATTGGGAAGCAAAAACGCGCGCATGCGTTCTGTACGCGCTGTATTAGTGCTTTTGTTCTGGCTAACAAGCAATTACCGATCACAGTATCTGCGTAACTCAACTTGGATAATATTAAACTATCGCAAAGTTTTATCCTAATGTCAATGCTAAGGTGCTCGCGAACCTGATACAGCACCTTTAATCTGTAAAAACAGTTTCTGACAGTTTCAAGTACATGTTCTTCGAACCGCAGCTGACTGTCCATTAAAAGCCCCAAGTTTCGCGCTACTTGTACATTATCTAACAAGACTTCCCCCAATTTAACTCGGGGGTCATAGCTCATAATGTTACTTATCTGATACTTGGAACCAAGGACTAGAAACTTAGATTTTTTAGGATTAAGTACTAAACTATTTTGTTCAGACCATTTCGTTAACTGTTCTAAATCGTTGTTGATTAGGTTTACAGCAGCAGCAGTATCTTTAGGCTTAAAAGTTAGATATATCTGCAGATCATCAGCATAAAGATGATACCTACAGTTGGAAATACATTTTGTTATGTCCGCAATGTACAAGATAAACAAAATGGGGCCCAAAATAGAACCTTGTGGAACACCGTGTTTTAAAGATAACTTCTCAGAGGTGACGAGGATCCCAGCCCATTACAAAGTTCAACTCTTTGTGAACGCTCTTGAAGATAACTTGCGAACCATTTTATTGTACTAGAGTCAAACCCATAATAGGAAAGCTTGGATAAGAGGAGAGTGGTGTTAATCGTATCAAAGGCACGAGAGAAGTCCAATAACACAAGTATAGCCCCTTCACCTATGTCCTGACCCGACAAGACATCGTCAATTTCTATCGAGTAAGGCTGTTGCTGTACAGTGCGATTTCCTTAAACCTGATTGCTTTATGGATAATATATTATTTGATTCTAGATAACCAGTTATTTGCTCACATACAACCCTTTCCAGAACTTTAGACATTGTAGGTAAAATGCTAATTGGCCTAAGATCATTTAGGTCAACTGGGTCGGTTTTTTTAGGAATCGGTTTGACTATAGCCTCCTTCCAAAGATCAGGGAACACACTTGATTCAATGGATTTATTGATGATCGCAGTTATGATGCCAAAGTACTAGGTAAGGTCAGCAATAACATGTCTCTTGATATACTATCTACGCCCTGAGCATTAGTAGAAAAAGATTTAAAAATTTTTAAAACGGTGGTTTCATTAACAGACTTCAATGCAAAAGATGTAGAACCAAAACGATGAAACTCGAAAAACGTAAGAGTGGAAATGTCTAAATCCTGTTTAGAACCATTTTCTAGGAAGTGATAATTCATTTTGTCAGGATCATTAAAATGCGAAGGCAAATCTTCGTGTTTACTTTTGTTAAAATCTGCAACATTCCGTTTTATATTTTTCCATAAATTGCGTGGGTCATTGACGTTTTTATTTATGTAAGAATTATAATATGCAGATTTTTCCCTATACATGGATGCAGACACAATGCCTTTAAGTTCCTTGTAGTACTTCTTATGAACATCCAATTTAGTTTTACGACTTCTAGTATGAGCCTCATCCCGGAGTTTCATGATTTCTTTGATAGTATACGTAATCCAGGGGTATCCGTTTTCTTTAAAACATTTTGTTTTGCGAGGTGCAAAACGGTCAAACAAAATCAACATATACGCGTTAAAAGCACTCAATGCATCGTTCACATTTTCACAATTGATCAAGTTATTCCAATCAATTGATTCCACGTCAGTATTGAATTTTTTTATATCTAAATCTCGCAATGACCTATACGTTCGCCATTTTAGAGGTGGTTTGGTTTTTTTGATATTTAGCTCACATGATATGAAGGCATGACGACTTAAATCAGGTATGTAATTAACATTTACTTTGTTCATCCTGACATTAGAACATATTACGTCAATTAAAGACTCTGAATGGTCAGTAAAATGTGTAGACTCGGTAACAAATTGCTGTAAACTAAAACAACGTAAAAAATTAGCCATTTTTTTGGTATTAGACTCGTTTGTCTTCCAACAGTCAATGTTAAAATCGCCTAATAGCACAATATGGTCATACATTGAGAATGAACACAAAGATTCGGTGAGACTTTCAAAAAAGTTATCTACGTTAAACCAGGGTGGGCGGTAAGCCGTACCAACAGCTATCTTACGTCCGTTCACTTTGAGACCAAGCCACATTTGCTCAACAGAGTGGATGGGCGGATGGACTAACACTCGCGCAGTAATTCCACGGCGGATATAAAAGCCAACGCCGCCACCTCGCGAACGCAAGTTGGCGGGTCGTGGTACATGGCGTAGCCGATACCCGGGCAAAGTAGGCGCACGGCCGTCTTCGCCTGAGCGCAGCCACGTCTCATTTATGGCCATAATGTCTACCGGCTGTCGTTCCATGGCCGCAACGAATTCGTCGTGCCTTGTACCCAGAGATCCTGGATTAAGTAGACCTAATGATATATATTTTTTTGAAATAATATGAATAATAACAAAGGAGAAAAATATTTCAATGTATTTTGAATTATTAAGAAAAACTGTTAATAATGTGATATGGCGCCAGTCAACAAAAGTGGAATATGTATAACATATAGTTTGTGTATTATCATAATAAGTGCGAATAGTGTATGTTTTTATAATATTTAAGATACAATATGTGTGTATATGCCAAAAGTAACAACAACAAATATCATCGCATACTAAAAGGCTACACAATAAAAATATTTGCCAAAACACAACAGTACACGGGTCCAGAAATGGACGAAGTGTAAGTACTTCAAGGCCACCAAACCACGTACAAAACAATTCTAATACAAACAATAAAACACATATACATCCAATGCAGGAGCAATAAAAATCATCATATAATAGTAAGTCACATAAAAAGATTATTAGGCAAAATATAACACACGGGCACGGGATGCACATACACAAAAGCGCGTGTTCGATAAGTACTTTAAAGTTATTAAAGTACGCGCAAAACAACTCAAACAGTAACTTAGATAAAACAACTTTATAATAGCCACCAAAGCACGCACCAAACAATAGAAATACAAACATTAAAGTACAATTCCACCCATTGCAGGAGCAATAACATGTATCACAATATAAGAATAAGAAATGTAATAAGATTATCAGGCATAACATAACAAACATGTTGCATATACACAAAAATAAGCAATCGAAAAGTTCTTTATTACAATAAAAGTACACAATAAAAAACTTGAACAGAAACATAATTAAAACAATTTTATAATATGTTGGTATTACACCGACAATAATAAATAGACACAGCCAAAGATTGTTCATAGCAAACCAACTATTCACCAAAAACCCTCTTTATGTCGCTCTCGTTACGTATTCTCCACGCAGGTTTCTCGCTGTTCTGGCGAACGAAGAGACTGCCTTGGCGGGTCCATACGAAGCGCCACTGTAGCCGGCGCGCCTCCATGCGCACCTTGTGGAACAGCTCTCGGTTGTAACGTGTAAGCCGCTCGTTTACGTAAAGGCGGTGGGGGGCCCCAACGGCGGCGCCACCAGCGGCGCTGGGGAGGTCGAGACCAGAGGTGTCGATTGCGCGTCGCACGCGCGCGGCCTGCAGAAGCTCATCCCGAAGCACGCGCCTCACAAGGCGCACAGCCAATGGCCGTGGCCCTCCGCCCTCTTTGTCCTTACGTCGCACACCAACACGCGTAGCACTCGCTACTTCTTGCTCCGCCACAGTCAGGCCTAGCTTTTTGGCAACCAAAGCCACAAGATGAGTTGGATTTTCTGCGGGTATTTCGGGAAGACCGCTGATCTCCAGGTCGTTCAGAAGCAGCTCCTGGTCACGATCGTTCAATTGGGCCTTAAGCTGTACTATTTCCGCCGCTGTATCATCTCGTGAACCGGGCAGGTCGCAGGTGTCCAGCCGTTTTTCCAACACGGATAATCGTTCCTCGAAGTTTAATTATTGGTGTCCACTAATTAAACCAATTTCCAATAGGTAGTGTAAGTAACCCCATTTAAGAATAATCTTGAATTTTCGTATTTTTTCGAGGTCTTTTCGAAAAGAAAAAGTGTCGAGGCAAAGTCATAAAATCGTGTTTTTGAAATTATACGAATCCAGATAAAGGTATGAAGAAATATATATCTTATTAGGTACCAGATTTGTAACAACTGTAACCGTCCTATAGTTTTAAATCAAAAAGTCCATATTTTTTCCGAGTAGCGCCATAATTGCGGAGCTCCGCCCGCCCGCTTGTGTGTGACAAAATGTTCCTGAGCACGCTACGTGCAGCCAGGCCTGTCGCACTTCCATACAAGCGGCGCAAAATTCCCGAGATATTTACCTACTATTCTGGAAAACAACCAAATTTCAACCTTTTGCATTGCGTATAGCGTTCATAGTACAATAACTGTCTGCCGTCTGCGAGTGCCAGCCTATTGACTACAAATATTATTCTGTGCTATTGAGTCTAGTCCGGTGACCGGAAGCTTGCGTTTATCATACCCATGGAGCTAGACTACATACTGAGGTACCTAACTGGAGAGTGCAGTACTAACACTTTTTTGTGACCACAAATTACACTATGGCTGTCTTCCGTCTCACCTACACTTTGAAAAAATACGTACCTATGGTCATAATATGAGACAACTGACAGCCACTACATACTAAATGTCAAATTTGCTGGGCACACTTTTTTATTCAGGGTGAAAACTCCAGTTACCTCAGTATAGAGTCTGGCTCCATGATCATACCTAAACTTGGGAGTGAAATTTCTGTACCGTAAGGTAGGTACTAATATATAATTATATTCTGTGGTGCAGCCCGTGTGATGGGAAATATATGTACCTATGACAAATAAAGAACGTGCGAGGCTCGCATGCGGATCAGCCCCCTGGGGCCCGATTCTCAGGCATTCGAACTTTTTCAGTGTGGTAATTCGTATGTCGAACATTTTGTTTGTGGTTTCTATTGAAAAGTTAGAACGTTTCAAATAAACTAAGCTGTCTCAAATGTCAACAAATTCATTTTGACAGCTAAGTTCGTATACGAACATCTATTGGTTTTTACCATTCGTAGCGTTCGACTGGTTTTCGATCGAACTTTTTCGATTGTGAATTTCTGACGATACAAAAACTGTGTTATATTTGAATTTCGAACTATAAATGTGAACTTTTCTCGATTGCCTGAGAATCGGCCCCCTGATTCACGAACCGTCGGAAACGCTTCCGATAGCGGAATGTATGTCACTCACTATAGAATAGTCAAAAACAAAGTAGAAACCTACAGAGTTTCCTACTTCGGTATACCCGTTTCTAGTCGGGACAGAATCGAGTGAAATCGGCGGGGCTAACCGAAGTTTCGGATCTGAGGGCCTACCCAGAGGGCCTACTCTGAAACGCAAAACCCGAAACTTCGTACCTAATACCCGTCCCTCGCACGCTCGAGTCATGACTAGGGCTGCCACCTTTCAAAAACAGTAGACCCGGAGATTTCAGAAATATTGTTTTTTTATCGAGATATTTTTTTAGGTATGAATTATTTTAATTAATTTAGGTAACACTTGCAGCAATTTAACCAAAACTAGATTTAACCCACACAAAAATGTCAAAACGTTAAATCATAAATAAATAAAAAAATTGACATTTGTGAATGGGCTTAATTTATTTTTCGTAAAACTAAGATTAACTAATTTGCTGCAAGTGGACCTTAGGTAAAAGTGATGGTAAATTACCTACCATTGGTAATGGTAATGTATTTTATTATATAAATAACCTAGCTAGTGCTAGGCTGACTTGGACTAGCTTGACACTTTAAACAACTATATTTTTTATTCTGAAGAGATTGTTTAAGCATCTTGTTCAGGTTTCCTCCAAAACTTCAAATATTCTTGGGTTTTTTTTTCTATATAATTAATTCTGACCACTGAAAAGCAGTTTCGCTCGTCTGTCCGCGAATTTCCCATTAGAGAAAAGATGCATTCTGCAAAAGCATTGCTTAAAAGGGATTGAAAAAAATCCAATTATTTTTGGCAGTTCGGTGAAGATTGAGGTGACTTTGAGTAACTGAACCCATCGTAAATAGGCAAGCAATATTGCATTGTTGAATCACTAGATTGTACAAACTGAGGAAATACTTGGTCGTCCACATTTTTCATACCAAGTGATTTGACAGCTTCCACATCAGTAGGTATCTTCTTAACTTACCTACTGCACTTGTTACATCGAATTTGTAAAAGATTTTGAATACAGTGTCCTCAAAATCTTAATATTTTTGTGTTTTCAACAGTTCGACTATAAATTTCATTGGCTTCTTTTTTAAATTGATTCGCTGTCACCGCCCTGTCCGACCCGGAGATATCGATGCTAAACCCGTAGCCCGGACATGCACCATGCAAACCCGTAGACTCCGGGTCAAACCCGGAGAGGTGGCAGCCCTACATGACAGAATCGAGTGAAAGGGGCGGGGCTAACCGAAGTTTCGGATCTGAGGGCCTACTCTGAAACGCAAAACCCGAAACTTCGGTATACCTGCTGTCCCTCTCCCTCTCTAGTCAGGACAAAATCAAGTGTAAGGGGGCGGGGCTAACCGAAGTTTCGGATTAGCGTTTCAGAGTACGGTCCCTGATTCCGTTTCCGACGGTTCGTGAATCAGGGGGCAGAACCGCACGCGGGCGGCTATCCGCATGACAGGAAAGGGTCCCTAAGGTTGGTTGGTTGGTTATCGTGGCACGTGATCGGTGTTTGCATGGGTTAACCAACGCCTAACTAACGCTTAATTAGGCTTAGGTCCGGTTGCTCGAAGCTTGGTTACGTTAACTTTAGGGTTAAATTATGGTTAACTAGCCTTCCGCCCGCGGCTTCGCCCGCGTGTACTACACGACGTTATCCCGCGGGAAGGTGATATTTTTCAGGAATAAAAAGTAGCCTATGTCCTTTCTCAGGCTCTGGACTATCTCTATACCAAAATTCATTCAAATCGGTTCAGTAGTTTAGGTGTGATTGTGTAACACACAGACAGACAGAGACGCATTTATAATATAAGTATGGATTTCACCCGCGTGGTTCCCGTTCCCGTGGGAATATCGGGATAAAAAGTACATATAAACCTTCCTCTTGAATCACTCTATCTATTAAAAAAAAACGCATCAAAATCCGTTGCGTAGTTTCGAAGATTTAAGCATACAAAGGGACATAGGGACACAGAAAGCGACTTTGTTTTATACTATGTAGTGATGAAGTAAAATTAACCGGGGCGGTCAAATTTAAAAAGCGTTGTTGAGGCAGCGGTTACTTTAACGAGTAGTCAAATTACAGATTTAACGGTGCTTAAAATAACCGACAGGGTGGGGTGGTTTAAATTTTGACATTAGTAATTAAGGGAAGGTTAAAGAAATAGTACAGACAACACTTTTAACCCTAGATAGTATAGTATTATTATTATCTGTGCCCTAGATAACCAAGGTATTTTTCTTTTACCGATGTCAAAATTGACAACAGTTAAATTTTAACTTTAACGTTACTGTTTTGTACGAGCAACCGGACCTTACACACTTAATTTTAACCGCCTCTGTGGTCTAGTGGTTCATACCACCGATTTCAGACCCAGAGGTCCCGGGTTCGACTCCCAGTGGGGGTACATATATTGTAGGTAAGTATTCGGTTTGGTTGGTGGTAGGACTTGACTTGTTCTTAGTCCGCCTAGCTAGCTACCACCACCTTATCTAAGTCTGATGCCATAACAATGATGTTTTCACCATTATTGTGTTCCGACAGTCAGAGATAAGATAGCCAGTTCCTCAGTGATTGAGGATTCCGGGAGTAGTGCGCTTCCACCTTCAGCCTTATCACCCCTTATCATCAGGTGTGATGAAGGCTAAATGCTACCCCGTCAATCGAGGGCAATAAAAAAAAATAACGGAATGTTGGTGAACCCGGGCGTAAGTATGATAGTACCACAGTGTTAAGATATTTTAATACTGTGATAGTACCTACCTGAATAGAAGCCTGAAAAGAGATGTTGTTAATTTTGACAACGTAGATGGCTCGTTATCCGTATAGTTGTATTGCTTTGGAGAATACATTGTGAAATGACCATTTCTTTTCTAACAAAATGAATAAGTTTAAAATTAAATCATAAACAGTTAAGGGGTAGGTAGGTACTTTGTTCGTATAAGAAAAACTTTGAACTTTGAATAAGTACCTATTATTAATTAGTAGGTACCTACCTTTTTTACGACTGCGAGGAGTGTTATTGCTCAATCAAATACTCACTCCCTATCTCGTTTCTATGGTTCAGTTGCCGAATGGCAAAAAACGGAACCCTTATAGATTCGTCGTCAGTCTGTCTGTCTGTTCGTCCGTCCGTATGTTACAGCCACTTTGTTCTGTAAACCGCTTTTCGGTTTTTATAAAATATAAAAAAATAGACGGGCAACAGTACCTACATGGAAATGAATTATTCAAAATATTTTTTCTACAAACCTATTCGTGTCTATCGATAGGTCTTCAAAAATGATAAGTATTACGGTTTCTGTAACCATTTTTTCTCATAGTCAATATTTTAAAAGAGAGACACTTCTAAATTGGTAAAATGTGTGCATCCTCTAACTTTTAAAATAAGAGTGTTAAAAATCTAAATAAAAAACGATGTGTACTTTAATCTCATTTTTATCAAAAACCGCAGCACCTATGTATTAACAACTAGCGGATCCTAGTTGTTTTACCCGCGTGCTACCCGTACCCGTGGGAATATCGGGATAAAATATAGCCTATGTCACTCGGGAAGAATGTAGCTTTCTAATGGTGAAAGATTTTTCAAAATCGGTCCAGTAGTTTCGGAGCCTATTCGATGCAAACAAACAAACAAACAATCAAATCTTTCCTCTTTATAATATTAGTACTTATAGACAAAGTTATTTTTTGCTGGCGATAACTTTGTTTTTCATTTCGCTAGGTGTATCTTTCATGGACGAGCGAGTCCTTGGGTTTCCTGAGACATTTCGTCTCATTTCCGGTATCAGGGCAAACTCCCGTTATCAGTCAGTTTTTAGAAAACTAACTGTACCTACCTATACCATACCTTAAATTCTAATCTGTAGGTATATGACAAACATTGTGCATAATTACTTAGCCCAAAAGAAATAACTAGCATTTCAGTTTGGCCCCATTACCAGGCGGGCGTCGAATAGTTAATCTGGTTAAAATATTTATTTAATTGAATAGGTAGTTAGGTACTATATCATTTTCGGGGGTGTAAAACGCTTTTTCCTAAATTCAAGAAGTTCGCCCACCACCTGCTTTAGCCAATGTTTCGAGATTCTTATTTTCAACCCCTCTAGAATAGAAGATATATTTTCTTTCAAGGCATAAGCTGGACCAAACCCTTCATAAACCATTAATTTCTCGCGAATCTTGAAATCGATATCATCAATGTTTTTGATGATGTGTGGTATTTAATAAATATTTAATTATTATTCTCCTTAAAAGTATTATTGTGAAGTAATTAAACTGATTTCCACGATTAGGTGATAATGATCACATGACAACAGAATGCCATCAGTTAAATAATGCACCTAATTGCAGTGACGTGCAGAACTGTCGACATACGACTAGCATGATACTCTGCACTGTTATTAGGTAAGTTAATGAATAACATTTTAAGCTTTCATGGTTATCAGTAGGTAAAAAACAAAACCCCCCGTTTTGAAAGTGGCAATACCCAAACCGTACTCTGCCAAAATAAATAAATATAACTATTTTTTGCACGTTATTGGGATGGAATGGAAGCCAGCAGACGTCTCCAATGAAAAAAAAATAGACTATGGGCACTATGGTCTAGGAATGTTAGGTACCTATAGGTATTACGACAAGCGACTGTTTTTAAACCGACTTCTAAAACAAAAAGGAGGAGGTTCTCTATTCGTCTGTATGTATGTTTTTTCTCTTTTTTTTTTTTTTTTTTTTGTGTATGTCCACCGATTACTCGAAAACGGCTGAACCGATTGAAATAGTTCAAACCTTATTACATCAGGTTGGTTTCCAAGTTGGTCCCATTTTTTGAAATTTTGAAATCGGTTCAGTAGTTTTCAGGAAATCTTGAAAATACTGTCGTTTTCGTTACCACTTTATGTGAATTTAATACGTATCTTTAGGCAGAACTCCTTTGTTTATAAACCGATTTAGATGATTCTTGTTTTGTTTAAAAGGGGATACCTCAAGGTATTTTAACCGACTTCGAAAAAGGAGGTTTTCAGTTTGATCACATACCTATTTACCAGAAAACACGTAAATTGCCTGCACGATGCACTAAAAAGAGTGAAATAAAAATTATTTTTATAAAAAAATAAAACCGCCTTCAAAAAAACCACATCAAAAAAGTAAGAAATAATTCCTCACCAAATAAATAACGTAAGTACTTTGAAGTCGGGCGAGTTTTAACAAAAACAACAAAAAATTGTACATATTATGTAATATGTAATACAACTCGTAGCTCCACCTAGATAACGTGCGTAGTTCCTGTTTCACGCCCGACTTCAAAGTACTTACGTTATTTATTTGGTGAGGAATTATTTCTTACTTTTTTGATGTGGTTTTTTTACGTACATACATAAACATGGGAAAAATCTTGCCTTTCTTATTACTTCGTATTACGTAGTAGGTATTCTTTGTTTGTTGGTGGGTCCAAAGGAATGATAAGATAGCCAAGCCAGTTCCTCAGTAAGTAATTGAGGATTCCGGGAGTAGTGCGCTTCCACCTTGAGTCTTATCAACACTTACGGCGCTACTCGGAAAAATATGGAGTTTTTGATTTAAAACTATAGGACGGTTACAGTTGTTACAAATCTGGTAATAAGATATATGTTTCTTCATACCTTATAGTTTCAAAAACACGTTTTTATGATTTTGCATCGACACTTTTTCTTTTCGAAAAGACCTCTAAAAAATACGAAACGTCAAGATTATTCATAAATGGGGTTACTTACACTATTGGAAATTGGTTTAATTAGTGGACACCAATAATATTTAGGATCGTATAGAAGCATTTTTTTAAAATCGCTGTAGTTTTTTAATAGGTACGAAGTGAATTTGTGTTTTTTTTGCCTAATCTGCAAAATCGGTCTCGCTCCCGCGCGCGTCGTTTTCTCATTGCTCTCTCGCTTCAGCACATTTTTTCCGAGTATCGCCTTAACATCAGCCGGCCTAGCATGAGCGGCTTATATATAACGCGCGATATGATATGGTACGGCAAGTTGTCTTGCTTACTCCACTAAGGTGTAAGCAAGACGGCATGCCGTACCATATCATATCGCGCGTTATAAGCCGCTCATGCTAGGCCGGCAGGTGTGATAAAGGCAGAAGTGCTACACAGGCGTTGTGTATAAAAAAAATATAACACAGAGCAGGGGAACGGCCAGGCCCCTTATTCACCAACCGTCGGAAACTTTTCCGACAGCGGATTGTATGCATTGTCTTGTCACTGTCACTATCTCCGGTATAGACAAAGACAGAGCACAGAATTCGAATCCGATTCCATTTCCGACGGTTTGAGGAAAGGGGGGAAACCGCGTAAAGCCACCAGTACAGGATGGCCGATCATGTTGGCCGACCATGATGGGACATCGTGTACAGGGGCAGTGTTATGGACTTTTTGGTGAATAAGACGCTGGCCAGCGTGAGCGCCTAGACAAGTGGCTTTCTATTAGCGAATATTTATGGGATTGACATTAGCAATCGAAATGTCACGTGACCGCTAATGTCAGTCCCATAAATATTCGCTAGAGTGCTCGTCAGATAAGTCTGCGCGCGGTAAAAATCGAATACTAATCTTTTCTATAACATAAGAACAAAAAAATGCACTGTAACTAGCGCCAAAAACGCACCAGTCACGCGCAGAGTTATTTGACAAACACTCTAATAGAAAGCCACTTGTCTAGGGGGGCTGAACCGGACTTTTATGGAACTTTAAATAAATTTTATAATAAAAGGCCGCTTATTCAAATCAAATCATTTATTTGCATTAAATAGGGTTACATATCACAGTAATGTGGGTGTTATTTTAATTAAAGTTCTTATACCTATTTAGCTACAATTTTACATAGCATGCAAAATTTTATATATAATCCAACTAAGTAGTACATTGACATTTATGTTTTATAATCAAAGAAATCTTTCATAGAATAAAAACTCTGGTCAACTAGCCATTTTCTTAATACTATTATAAACTTATTATATGGCAATTGCTTAATATCATTAGGTATTTTGTTATATATTTTAATTGCCATCGCATAACCATTGTTAAGGAAGCGGGATGTCTTGGGAACAGTATTTAAAATAAGTTTGTTTACGTTTCTTAAATTTTTATTGGTTTTGTCTTTTGTTTGCTGATAGATGTGAGCATTTTGTTTTACAAATTTTCCCATTTCTAAAATATATAAACAAGGCAGTGGTAATATATTTAGCGTCTTGAAAAAAGGCCTACAAGAAACATCTGGTGCAATGTTGCAAATGGCTCGAATGCATCTCTTTTGAGCGACGAATGCTTTCTGTATATCTGTGCTATTTCCCCAGATTATCAGCCCATACCTAAGTGTTGATTCTATATATGCAAAGTAGGCTAATATTGCCGTCTTTTTATTTGATATATTTCTAAGGTTATATAAAGCATATACAAATCTATTAATTTTTCCGGCTACTTTCTCTATTTGACCTTTCCAGGTTAGTTTAGTGTCTATATTTAGGCCCAAAAACTTGGTTTCTGTATTCCATTTTATCTGCTCTCCCATTATGTCAATATTAGTCAATATATTATTTTTGAAATTATTAAAATTTATTACATTTGTTTTATTTACATTTATTATAAGATTGTTATTATTAAGCCAATTTATTATATATGTCAGAGTATTTATAATGTCATCTTTATGTTGTTCTATAGTGCTATCCTTATTAGTAGAGACTAGTACTGAAATATCGTCAGCAAATAAGGTGAACCGATTGTTTGAATCATCCATTATGTCATTTATGTAAAGGAGAAATAACAACGGTCCGATAATGCTTCCTTGCGGAACTCCAGTTTCGTTATGTTCAGTGTTAGATCTATATGTCTGTTTATTGTGTTTAGCATCTATTTGATCTATTTCAACAAATTGAACTCTATTTTCTAAGTAAGATCTTAACCAATTTTGCGCAGGCCCTCTTATTCCGTTAGATTCTAATTTGTCAAGTAGTTTCTTGTGAGATACGCGATCAAATGCTTTGGACATGTCGATAAAAACTACTGAAGTAAAGTTCTTGTCATTAAGGTTTTGTAGAATTTCATTAATTAAGTTATAAACTGCTTGTGTAGTAGACTTTTTTTTTTGAAAGCCATACTGTCGTTCACTGAGAATATTAAATTTATTGAAAAATGATGAAAGTTGGTCATACATAACCCTTTCAAAGATTTTTGAGAAAACAGAGTTTAACGTAACTGGTCTATAATTATCAATTTCAAAAGTGTCACCTTTCTTGTACAAAGGTCTTACAATAGATATTTTTAGTTTTTCTGGAAAGGATCCTGTTTCCATTGATAGATTTACTAGGTAAGTCAGTATTGGAATTAACTCTGATTTGCATGATTTTATTATTTTGGTGCTAATATAATCATAACCCTCCGATGGAGTGTTGTTCAAAGTTATAATTATCTTATTTATGTCATTTTCAGTAACTGGGGTCAAAAAAATAGAATGAGAAATTTTATGTCGAGTACATGTGTTTCCTGCTGTAATCTTGTTATTTTTGTTTATGTCAATGAAATATCTATTAAACTTTGAAGCTATTTCTGTTGGTGATTTTATCTCATTACCGTCCATTACTATTTTATTTATAATTTTTTTTGTTTCTACCTTATTGTTTTCTTTCTTTATAACTGTCCATGTTGCCCTACAAATGTTTTTGCTATTTGCAACATATTTTTTGTTAGTTATTCTTCTAGACTGATTCACACATTTTTTTAGTAACTTATTATATTTTAGGTATTTTTCTCGGTCCGTATCGGTTTTTTTTTTGTAATATTTGTGACGTAATAGTCTTTTTGTAGCGCAACTTTTTTGTAATCCTTTTGTTATCCAACGCGGTTTATTTGATAAGAATCTTCTCATTCTAATAATAGGATAACAAAGCTCATAAAGTAGACAAAACCTGTCATGAAACTCATTGAATGCTGTATTGATTTCAGAGTGTTCATATATATCATTAAATGGCATACATTTTAAATGCTTTTTAAATAATTCTATGTATTCATCTGAGTAACATCTCCTGTGGATAAAATATGTTTCCTTATTCTCTTGTTTGTTTGACACCGAAAATTTCAGAATTTGGGCTGTTTCGTGATCGGACAACCACAGAGGTAGGATAGTACCTACAGAATTATCATGTATGTTACTCATTATTAGATCTAGGCACGATTTCTTCCGAGTCGGTTCATTTATATGCATATTAAAATTATATTTAGTAAGAATTTCTTTTAAACGTGTCGCATTTTTACAATTATTGTCAATCATATTTATATTCATGTCACCAGTAATTACAATTTTTTTATTAGAATATTTTTTAAACATTTGTATAATAATAAATCAATTTTTTCTATAAAATTTGTAATATGTTTTTGTAGTTTTGATGGTGTTCTGTATATACAGATAATAATTATATTATTTTGAACTAGATTCACTGCACAGCATTCGAAGTGAAAAACCGTCGAGAGATCATCAAAACATGCAAGTTTTTTATACTCAATTCCCTTTTTAACCAAAATACAAGACCCTCCTCTTTTTTTTAGCCTTGAATAATTGGCAGCTAGTTCAAAATTATTTATATTGATATAATTCTCTTCATTAATTTTAATAAATGTTTCCGTGAAACACAAAACGTCAGGTTTTATATCTTTCTTAATTTCCGTTAACGTTATTTCTACAATCTCCCTTTTTGAACATAGACCTTGTATATTTTGGTGTAATATTGTAAAAACATTATTTACTTTATTTTCGAAAAAAAAGCTTTTTTTGTTGTGGTGACATGGCGGTGTGATTATGATGGTTATGCGATGTCTTATCACACTCTCCAACATTATTCTGTAATGCTAAAGACTCCGAAGTTTGTTTTGTTATTGGTTTAAAATAGTATGTTATAGTCCCCTTTTTACCCCGATCATTTTTATATATTTTTTTTATCTGCGTTTCACAGGTTTTCCTTAAGTAATTTTTAATTTTGTCTGTTGAAAGATATTCTTTTTTATATTGTTGAAAGTCAATGTAAATATTGATTTTAAATGTCAAAAAA
This sequence comes from Crambus lathoniellus, assembly GCA_949710035.1. NCBI lineage: Eukaryota > Metazoa > Arthropoda > Insecta > Lepidoptera > Crambidae > Crambus > Crambus lathoniellus. The sequence goes on from OX453319.1 coordinate 7,113,658, forward strand.
GTAATATAATTCATTTCATCATTATGTAAAAAATCTAATATGTCAATAGTATTACAATTCACAAAGTGTTTCGTCCATATCTTAATATTATAATTTAACATATTCTCATTTAAATAAGGATTTTGTATCACAGGTGCAATTAAAACTAAAGCTTTTGTATTTAACATGTTAACTGCTATACACAAATTAGAGTGAAATACATTTATATCCATATCATTACTACCGCAGCCTAATATAACAACGTCGTTACTATTTAATCTAGGCAAAATATTTTTACATTGTTCTAGTATGAATGAACTCGTTGCTCCGGTCATAATATTATTAGGTACCTACAGTTCCCTGTTTAGTGACGTGGGCTTTATTAATGAGTAAAACTGTTTAAACTGAGTTCTTGGACTCGGACGTATATAGGGGGGGGGGGGGGGGGGGCATTGCGGGTCCGGACCCCCCCATTCATATCCATCTTACTTTTCCAACAGAAAAAGAAAGCACCGGGCCGATTGTACAAAACGATAGCTACACGTCCTCAGATCATATAATACTATATATGATCTGAGTACACGTCCGTGCCGTTGGACGTTTCCACTTACAGGCACCCGTATGTCGTCCCTACTCTATTTTACGCGGTATCCTGCTACGCCAAGGTAGGTACTGAAATAACTTTATGCTCCAATATCTATCCTTAAATGGTGATACATATATTTCGTAGAAGGGTGCGTGTGTATGTTTGCTTATAATATCGATAAGGAAGCAGTATCAATGCTTAGTAACGGAAAAGTTGATATGATAACATTTTACAATCATCAAAAACAAGAGAGTTTGAATTCTATCACCTTTGAAATAAGCAATTGAATAAAGCTGGTTAAATATTAAATGTATACTGTTCACAGAATTTAGTTTATTGCAAATTGTTTACTCATAGTGGAAATATTGGTCATGAGCATTTCTTTTGTTTTCTGCTTAGACGGATATCCGAATGACATGATTGATGAGTTATGCTATGTATAAACCTAGTACAGTGCGAAAACGTTTTCTGTTCCGGTGATAATCCTTGGAACTAAAACAGTTTTCATACAACAGCCCATTTCGACAGTATTTGAAAAAAAATGGGATTTATTGAAAAAAAATCGTATGACTTATGGAATTCTAACGGTTGTTATTATTACCTTAAAATAGCTTATTTTAATCGCTTTTAGCAAAAATGGCAAAAAGTAGTTTAGAAAACTTTTAGACCAAAAAGTGGCTAAAACCGGTACAGTGGCCAAAACTGGGTCTTCTGCCCTACATTAATTTCACCTTTCACCACTTGTATTCTCGAAAATGATGACTGCATAGAAACCTGTAAATGGGTCAGGCCGTAGATTTTGCCACAAATAGCGCAATGGTGACGCAAAATTTTCTACGAGTCGGTCGCACAAAGTGGCGCGAAATGGTAGCGCAAAATTATTAAGGAGCACGTACATTAATGTGATTTTATTTAACAAACATGTACTAACAAGAGGAATTTCATCAAACTAGAAAAAGAAACACGATGTTGGTATGTAAGTATGTTTAATTAATAATTAACAATAATGTACCTATGAGTAATTCTTTTTTATATATTGCGCACAATGAAAAGTTAAACAGGATGACAAAAACTAGTAAGTATGTATGATTTGTTCAATTTACAAAAAAAATACATTTAATTTGTTAGATGGAGGTATTTGGTATTATTCATTGTTAATTATATGTATAAATATAATACAACTTTAAAATTTATTTCAACTCTTTTCAATGTTTGAGAGTCCATTACTTTGACTCTAGCAACAACCTGCTTGAAGTATCACTATTAAAAGGACCTGCCAACTATTAAGATGCCAAAAATAAAAAAAAATAGATCTATCAATAAAGAAAAAAGTTAGATGGGTTTAAAAGTTAGTATGAAAGTGACGAAATTCCAAAACTTATAAAATACAAAATAAAAAAACTTTGACCTAGGTAAAATCTTTGGGGCTGGTTAGGTAGCAGACCACCGCACCTACCCCTATTTTCGTATGTTTAACGTTCTGCCGAACACCCTGTACTTATAAAATATTAATAAAAGCTAACAAATCAATTAATAGTAATGCTAGTCATGTTTTTTAGCGGAATTACAGCTAAAAGTAATTTCAAAATAATAAAAACACTTGAAAACCTTGTGTGCATGCACTATTATTCAATAGCGTAAAATAAGTGGCGCAATTTCTACGCAACCGGTATCGCAAAGTGGCATAAAGGCAGTTTTGCGGAACCGAGGCGCAAATGAAATCGATTATAACTCTTAAAATATACTATTTTACAAGGCTAATTTAACATATACAGATCACACACATCTAATTAAACCATGCGCAACAACAATTATAAGTTTTTATCAAAAACTTACCTTGAAATCTCAAAAAATGCACTCTGCAAAGTAGGCGACACTTTTCACTTTGATCGGAGTTGACACCGAAATGTCAAAAAATATGGTCGTCAACGCTGCATTCAAGATTCAAGATTCAAGATTCAAATTTGTTTATTCAATTTAGATTGTTATTTACAATACTTGTGAACGTCATAGAAGCTACGCCATCGGTTCGCAAACCCTACAGCGGGAGGCCTTGGAGAAGAACCGGCAAGAAACTCCAAGGGTTGTTTTTTTCTCCCTGTCTTATTTCATACAGAGTCGTCAAATTGAAAAATGACCTTAACATGGTATGACTAAGGTCAGTTTCCATCACAATTACACAATGGGTTATGATAAATACAGTTAAGTATAGGCGAACTAATGATCATAGCGGTGAACAATTTTCAGTTACTTAGGAACTCTACTTAAAGCTTTAATATTAGTTTAAAACAAAAGACAATTCTACTATATACTGCAAGTTGCGCCATACATGTTTCAAATGTAATTCTTAATAAAATGAATAAAAACAAAAACAAAAGAAAACACATTTTAAGGCAAGCAGATAAGAGCAGACCCATTCCCACTGGCAGCACCCGTTCACGAGCATGACGCATGAACCAGCCATCGCTTCGCTCAACCATATTTTAGGGAACGTAACGACCCGCCTCACACGCCACCACCGTAGAAATGTTTTAGTGAGCATGACATACTCAAACTGCCTACCGTAAATGACCGAATTAAAAGCTTAACTAATATAAACGGTAATAATATAAAATATAGGACACGACTCACAATATCATACTAGGAACATTTGTTACGAGTGTTACGACCAAGGTGTTTTGTCGTTCAAATAATCATTTACAGTGTAATAGCCTTTTTTGAGGAGGCCACTCTTTATATGATTCTTAAACTCTAGATATGGTAAATCCAAGATATCACTTGGGATTTTGTTATATATGTGTATACCTTGACCAACGAAAGATCCGTGCACCTTTTCTAAACGGTACCGAGGCATTACGAGCTTGTTTCTATTTCTAGTATTACGATTGTGTAAATCACCATGTTTGGTATACAAGTTAATATTGCGACGTACAAAAAGAATGCAATTTAATATAAATTGAGATGCAGCTGTCAGTATACCTATTTCCTTGAACTTGTCTCTAAGCGAAGTTTTGGAGCCTAGTTTATAGATGGCTCTGATTGCTCGTTTTTGCAAGATGAATATAGCATTAATGCCAGCCGCTAATCCCCACAAAAGAATGCCATATGACATGATGCTATGGAAATAACTAAAGTATACAGTTCTAGCAGTATCAACATCTGTTAGCTGTCGTACTTTTCTAATAGCGTAGGAAGCAGAACTAAGCTTACCAGCTAATGTTGCGATATGCGCATGCCATTGAAGTTTCGAGTCTAAAGTTACACCCAGAAAGATCGTTGATTGTACTAAATCCAGTTTTTCGTTGTTGATTACAATTTCTACAGGTACCGTCTGTACATTTGGCAGAGAAAAAAGTACGCACTTTGTTTTCTTTGCATTAAGCTGCAAATTGTTAGAATTAAACCAACCGAGTACTTGTGACAGTGCTTTGTTTACATCGTCAAAATTGGTTTTGTTTCTGTCTATGTTAAATATTAAAGAAGTATCATCTGCAAACAACACAATATCACAGAAGTTTTTGGCAAAGAAAGGCAAATCATTAATATAAACCAAAAATAGAAAAGGGCCTAAAATAGAGCCTTGAGGTACGCCTAGTTTAATCTGAGAGCCGTTTGATTTCACTCCATTAATGTCAACTGTCTGAGTTCTGGAACTGAGATACGACAGTATTAGTTTCTGGGCATTATTTTTTACACCGTAATGATTTAGCTTCAACAGCAGCGTCCGGTGATCATTGACCATAGAATACGATTCTTTGGATCACCAAATGAGGATTTGAGTGCTGGCATCAGCCAGCACTCAAACAAAATCTTAATAAATGTTTTAAAACCATAATATGGGTGAAAATGGTTGCGCAATATAGGTAGCGCAAAGAAATGGTTTTTCAAAAAAAAAATCTTATTGCCGAAAACTTATCTTTTTTCTTAGGAAATACGCAAAAATATTAAAGGAATGGCAACCTTATTATTATTTTATTTCGTCAAATCAAACAGCTCATCAATAAGTTAAAAAATGATAATTTTATCGATGTTTAAGCTGGACACCTACCAATGCGGATTCGCGGTTTTTATAAAAAATCCGTCACTTTTGGGAGGGAAATGTCAAATAGTTTTCCAAATCTATCTGGACACCTACCAATGCGGATTCGCGGTTTTTATAAAAAATCCGTCACTTTTGGGAGGGAAATGTCAAATAGTTTTCCAAATCTATAAACTTATCCAAATATCTATATCTGCCTTGGTTTGCTATTTCTTAGGCAACACGATGATAAGATTGAGAAATTTCTAAGAGTACTATATTTAAAATTATATGAGGCGGAGACTTTTGTACCCTCGAATGTGGCAAAATCTACGGCCTGACCCAAATATAAAAAATATGACTGCATAGAAAACTATAAAAATATCTGACGATCAGTTTCATTGAGTGAGAGACCCACGACCACGAGGGAACTTTACTAGCTACGAACTGATAAGCAATGACTGGAAAATTATGAAAAAAAAAAAAAATTAAATGAAAAATTAATATTTCAACAAAAAAGGAAAATACAGGATAATACAGTGTACCTACCTTATAACAACATTACATTCTACTTTGTTGTTATAATAATATCAACAGTTACCGGTGATGTGACATCAACGCTATTTTTTTTGTATCGTTGATGTTAATGTTGTATTGTAAGCGAAACCGGAGATGTTAGCTCTGCCCTTTAGTCTACGTTATTCAGTGGAGTTGGATGTGGCATAGAATCGATTAAAGTCTGAAATAGGTAGCACATTAACTATTTTTCCCCTATATTTTTCTCATGAAAGGGAACTAACTAGGTACACTCGGGGACAAATTCGGTGAACCACCTCTTACTTCTTTTCGTGTGGCTGACAACTCACCGTTCACTTGCAGTCCGTATCCCTAATTGCTTAGGTATGCATTTTAGGTACTTCCCTAGTTTAATACTAAACCAAATAAAATAAGGGTCTGCGCGTGGATAGCAATGCACCAGCCACACAAAAAGAAGTAAGGGGTGGTTCACCGAATTTGTCCCCGATTGTACCTACGTGGACGTTAGTACTATTATATATTCTGTGCTTGAGGTACAGGCAGCTGCTAGCTGTACCTTAAACAATTTGCAGGTTGAAATGCAGTAGGTACCTACTGAAATGCAGGTCCTAACTAGTTAAATTTTATTTTTATTATTTAAATTTTCAATTTATAAACGTTGTATCATCAGGAAAACTTAAGAGATGACAAAGTTTTCCTTAACTCTTAAGGGGCTGACATGACGAGCTTACCAGCGCGCCGCCAATCGATTTTATTTTATTTCTTCTAAATAAGCCCAATTTATAAAAAACGGAACTAGCCAAGGTCATGTGCTCGTTTCATATTTATTTAATAGCTTTACATCATTATGAAAGGCGTTCAACAGTTTTAAAGATAAGATAAGATAAGATAAGATAAAAATATTCTTTATTCACTTAGACATAACAAATATGTACTTATGAATCGTCAATATTTTCCTACCACCCATTCAAGACTTTTTTAACTGACAAGAAGAATGGGCGCAAGAAACTTGCCAGCGTTTCTTAGTTAGGTAACGACATTTACAAAAAAAAACATATCGTTACTAATACAACAATTGCTTAGTATAAAAATACATCATATTAAACAGTGATTATGTTATGTGTTACATCATGACCATGCATTGCGGTCATTCAAATAATCGTCTACTTTATAGTATCCTTTGCTCATCAGCGACTCTTTAATGTAACATTTAAATTTATGTAACATTTACATTTCTCTTTAATGTAACATTTACATTTAATTTTAAAATGGTTTTGAACCAAAACGATACCCGTTTTAAAACTGTTTGAATGCTTTTGAAATTGTGTTAAGTTATTATTATTAAATATTAGACGTTATTCACAAGAAATATTAAAATAATATTATCCCAGAATTCCTACACATTTCAGGGATGTCGCCATAGTAAAAAGTTGTCACTATATTAATATCTTTCACCTGAGATACATTTCAAATCTGTTGGTTTTGGGGACGTTTTGACGCACCCAGTAGTTGCGGCTATACGTTGTTTGACTGATTTCTTTTTTTAGAAATTGGGCATAAAGAAATAAAATAAAATCCATTGGCAGCGCTAGTAGGCTTCTGATCATGACAGCCCCTTAAGTAGGGCAAAAAATATCTTGATCAAACATCTTAAGATATTGAAACAACAAGATAACCTACTCTTGAACTTGAGACAGTCTTATTTCTTAGAAATGTTTCATGTATTTTTATTTGACTAGCTAAAACAGCACGTATCTTTAATTTAATTAAATTATCTTTTATTATCTAATTTATAAATACAGACGTGATAAGAATCTATTTTTTAACAATACTGGTTTCTGTATAAGGAGGGATGAAAATAGAAATTTCTATGTAGGTAGTAGGTACCTACTACACTAAGAATACGAATACAAAAAAAGAGCTGCTAAAGAAAAAGTTATCTACCTATCATTTATGATTCTTAAAAAAGGTATAATTTTTACATCAATTCACTGTAATGATTTCGGAAATTCTAAATAAATGATATGTTTTTTTACATTTTAAAAGTCAATTTTTATTTTTGAAAATATTGAAAATGTTGTATTAGAAAAAAACGACCCATCTCACGTGATCTGTGTTAAATCCACTCACTAACGTTCGCCATTTTTTTCGGTAATTAAGTCATTATTTATTAAACAATTCTTAAATAAATCAGTTAATTATTGTGTAACATCAGCATCAATTGACAATATTCTGTTTGTATCACAGGATTCACAGGTAAAATGTAAATATTACTGACTACGAATAAGTAGCAACAAATTGAATGCTAGACGGTGACCAAAGTCACATCACATGACAAATACATTATTATCGATTAATCATAAAGTACGTGTACAGGAGGTGCCCCAGAACCGTTCCCTGCAGTACGCCGCGCCGGACATAACGCTTTTCGCTTATCTGATAACGTTACATCACCTACCTTTACGCTGAATTTCGAAACGTTGATAAGATAACCGATAATACAGTGATACTACAGTTTTTAAATAAGTTTCACATAAAGGTGTTACTTTATCGAACGCTTCAGTCTGATCTGGCGGAGTCTTAGTGGTGGTTTTTCATGTTGGTTTGAAAGTGAAGTGCAAAAATGGGTTTCAGAGAGTTTTTCACTCTGACGGTGCTTGTGATTGGCTGTGTAAATGCTCAGACTCCAAGTAAGTTTTTGTGAATTATAAAATATTTTTATTGTAACTTTACGTTAGGCGTGGCCGGTTTATTCGTGATTAGTCATTCACAATCGCTATCAATGTTAAGTTATTGGTTTATAGCTTTGAAGATTGAACTAGGTATTACTTTTTTTATGAAGGCTGTATTACAATTTCCAGAAGTACCTGAGCAAATTTACAATTTACGAAATTTTAAATGAGTTATCCTTCCGATTGTTTTGGTTTTGATATTCATTGACTTCGTATGTCTACTAGAGTGAGTTCCAGTTAACTCAGCGCGCGACGGGGGCGTTTTTGGCGCTAGTTACAGTACGTTTTTCTGTTCTGGGATTATTGAGAAGATTTCGACCGCGCGCAGACTTATTTGACGCGCATTCTAATTTGTATCTTTCACAAAATATGAAATCAGCCTGCCAACAAATTTTGATACAAGATAATGTTACCTATATCTCGAATATCTGTTAACCTAAATCGATTAATGTCAGTCTTCGAATTCGAGTGAAAATCTAATACTTACATTAGTCTTCCACGTTTCGATTTCTTATCAACAAAGTTGTAGATAGGTGCTTTACGTATTACGTATGTACAGTCGCGAGCACATCACCTGTTGGACTATGAAAACCACTCTTGTTAAGGACGCGTTATGTAAAGAAGCACTCAGTCTAACATGAAAAACTTGATTTGCTGCCTAATGTACAGAAGCCCTACCACAAGCTCTAATACGTGAGACGCCGCTATACTAGCGGCGTCTCACTCTCTTAACTTAAAAATAACTGCTATTAGAGCTTGTGGTAGGTAAGCCTCCAGTTGTAGTTTTTGGCAGTCTGGCAAATCGGTTCTGGCAAAAGTTGTATCGATCTTGGTATATTGATTTAAATTACTAGCGTGTCTATGGATGGACACAACCTTGCTTGATTAGGCATACACTCAGTTTGGTGAGCAGTTTAGATACGTTTTCGTACGAATCAGCATCGTACGAAAACGTTATTTTTGCTGTTCGTTAATCTCGCTAATACTAGGAAACTGCTTGACTTATTTTTACACGACTGCGAGGAGTGTTATGTTAATACTTGTTTTGTTTGCTATAGTGCTATAGTTCAGTTAGAAAATTCTAAAGAAAAGCTAAAAAATAGGTGTTATAAAAAAAAATTATGGAAGTTCGTTTAACTGTCGTGCTAGAATTCGCGCCACATAACTTGGCATTTCTCAGAGGGCGCTGATCGTCATGGTCGGTCGGAAAAATAAGCCCTATTTCCAAAGTCCTATTTTCAGTCCCTGGTATTGATACGCGCCAAGTTATGTGGCGCGTACTTCCTTTCATGGCCGCTTTCAAAGCGTCGGATTACTTTTTATATCTTTTTTAAGTGACATTTGTGGCAGGCAGTCAGATAAAACTTCTTTGGTGAATTTAGATGCGCTTTGCGATTATTCATTTTGTATCTGGCTAATAAAAAAAAAATGTTCGTCTCTAATACAGGTGATCTGTGTGTGACCCTAACCTAACAAGATCAGATTCCTACATTAGTATCTTGTAGAGTATAATTCAGCTCTGTTCAACGAGATAGGTAAGTACGCTTCGATCAACAATTAACGATCGACGTAGGTAAGTACGTCTTCTCTGAACAGCGTTACTGTCGCTAAATTATCGCAAACTGTATGGCGGCCGTCGCTTCTCTCTCGCTTTCCACGTATTTCATGGTAAGAGACACGGAGAGTTGTTTTCAACCGTGGCACAAAATAAAGTGGCCCGAACAGGCAAGCGGACACGGAGCAGCACGGCGGCAGACATTTTCCATTTTCTCTTTTGAATAGTTAGCGGGCCGCAATTAGCAATGAGTTCAGAAACCCTGAATTTATCGACTCGTGTTGAACAGAGTACCTACTACCTACCTATAGTAAAGTTTCGTTCCGCCACAGATTTTGATACACAGAATTGTGAGTGTGAATTTCACTGTGAGTCGCAGAATTTCGTATGCTTTATTTCTGCTACATTCGGTTTTTGCCACACGGCGACGCAAAATGAGTTGTCTGCCGACCAACAAAGTTTCTCCTAAGCAGAATTACGCGACTCACAACTCGAAAAATTACGCTCGTCTGGCATCACCCTTAATGTCAATAAAATAACTGTCGGCAAGGGTTAAAAGCTTATCTTCCTTCTTTTTATTAGTTTGTAAATGTTCCAAGTTCCTGTACGTGAATCAACTTAGACCACTTATTTGCACTTCTCGAAATATCTTATCAGATGCGAATGCGAAGTTGCCGTAATAATAACTATGTTGAACATTTATAACCTTGAGATTAAGGACAGTAGTTAAGAACTTAGTAACAGTGGCAGAACTGTAATTGGAGACTCCCGCGTCTAACTAGGTAGCTATTTCCCACATCTTTGTGTGTGGCTTTCAACTCGCTGATCAGGCGTAAACCCTACTCCTGATTGATAATGCAAAACCCAAAAAAGCTGTTAGAATTTAGGGTGGGCTCTGGAACGGCGCACGTGGAAAACCCTGTGCTCATTTTTTAAATCCACAACGAGCTAGCACTTGGCCTTCCTAAGTGAAGATAAGTCTGACGGTGGAAAAATATTTCGATTTTGGGCTGGTATTGGTCAGAGCGTGGATGGATGCATACCTTTGACGATCTAATGGACTAATACTTACTAATATTTATACGTAGTTGGGTGTTTCTTTATTGAAATTTAATGCTGATCCGAAATATTTGAGGATTTTGCCCGCTACGATATATCTGATGGCAACTGTACACTACCTTCTGTCAAATATGTGAATCACTGATAAAGTGCGGGTCAGATAACTCTGCGCGGGACTGGGGCGTTTTTGGCGCTAGTTACAGTAGGTACATTTTTCGTTCCAAGCTTATGGAAAATATTAGTCCTACTCGATTATGACCGCGCGCAGACTTATCTGGCGCACACTCTACATTCGGCGTCTACCTAAACTATCCAGAAGTAAGGTTTATGATCGACTCCGCAAAGGAAATAATAGGGGTTAAAGAATGAAATTGCCGTTTTTTCTTTTGTACATATAACTTAACAACTTTTATGATATTAAAAATACATAATTTTTTTTTTATTGCGTTACATTAAGACCGTATCGAGCAACTTTTGATAATCGAATAACCACGATATTTGATTATTTACATAGAAAAAACTTATCTCGAAAGTTACGACTATTTTTGTTTCCAGAATTTTGTACTTTATTAGTTGTAACTTAGTGAAAAGTTTAGGCGATAAGAATCGAATATGTCATTTAGTAGTTAAAATGTCCATAAATACGTGTGTAAAATTTTGTAAAGTTACAAAATATTAGTCGTTGAATAAATTACAAAAACGTTAGTATGGGAAAAAACAATTGTACAAAAATCTCCATACAAAACGGCAATTTGATACTTTAACCCCTAATACTAAAAACAGCTGCTGATTTTGATATTGAACACGAATTCACGGAAAAAGCCTGTAAATAAGAAACTGCAACAAAGGACCATATTTTTATGGAATAGCAATATAACAGATTATATTCAACACTGACCTCAATGATAAAGAAACAAAACAGGCAACATTTTAATCAGATCCGAGCAAACAAGATAAAATTTGAGTCATACTACCATCATACAACGATTATGCTATTAAATTAATATTGCAATAGTTATAATTTTTGTGAAAAGAATTGAGAAAATCATTCTTTGAAGGCTTATTAAACTTTTATTTTATCATATACCTATGTAGCGGCACATAACATACAATGTACCATTGTCTTAAGTAAGCTTATTTGTATGTAACAGGGACCGGCGAAGCCAGTCTCTCCCGGTTATTTGTGGGCGCAGCTCGCGTCCAATAAATTACTAATTAAATACCTTCTGAATTTCATTTAACCACCTCTTACCTAAATAGGCCAGGAGTCAGGACATTATTTATTAAAAGTGGTAAACCTATAAACATAGATTAATAACTCTTCGCTTGGCGTTATTATTCTAGCCTATAAACTTCTAAATGACAATAATAACACACAACAGTCCTGCTGCTGGGGATTTAGGTGTTAATTAATCTAGATCATTTTATTTTCAGCTAATGTGTGTGTATTGAATGACTCCATAAGATGTCAAAACTTAAACGCAGCCGGGAGCCAAGTGGCGTGCGTGAATGTGGTGGCAACCAAGTAAGTGAAATACAACAGATATCAGAAAAAGTCCCATTAAATTAAAGGTGCAAGTACACGAGCATTTTTGTGGCAATAATTGCTTGGCAACTGTACTGTACCTAATGGATTATATGTTGAAAAATGGAAAATGAAGTATTTAGAAAAAATCGACCCGTCTCACAACCAGCTCCGATGGGACTCCGATTATATGTTGCTCCATACTTCGTGGCATAGATTAATAACTCTTACTTCGTGGTACCTACCCATGAAGCTCGACTTAAAGTATTAAGTCAAACTTCATGGTGGTACCTAAGTATTGTTTAGCCGTATCTTAGCAACAGATTGTAACATTTTGATCGTCGGAATCGAATTTGATGCTTTGTCTTTGTCTATTCTATAGTGAGTGACAGAGACAGTGTATTCATTCCTCTGTCGAGAGCGTTTCCGATGGTTCGTGAATCAGGGGGCTGATGCTGAGATGGCACCTACATTAAGAACTTGTGTAGGTACTGATATCAAGCCTTGTTTCTTTTATTTTGAGTTGTACTATCCTCATATTATTATAATTGACATTTGCATGCCCACAAAATTAGAATAGAACATTGTTGTTCGTCTTAATATCATTTCTACGGAGACGACCGATTGACGTTCTGGGGCGAAAAAAGTACTTTTAAAATTGAATTAGGTACTTGAAAAAAATCACACATATTTATAGGACTCTTGACTTGATGGAGAGCATATCTAGAAGACCGCCAGGTTTTACATATCTCCTCCAAAAAATCAGAAAGTTCAAAAACGGGCAGAATTTCGCTTAAAATGGAGTGTCCGGTTTCCAGAATTTACTCATTATTGTTTCATAACTATTAAAACAATAACTTGCTTATTATAGTTCTCACATTCACAGAAAAAGGGATACACAATAAAGCCATATAAGTTATTATATTTATTGTACATCCTTGGGTTTTCATACAGTAACGCATTTAAATTTTGTCCGAGGGGTGTGCCTCAATTCGGTGAAATTTACTTTTGATTACCTATATCACTAACTAAGCGCAGTACGAATGCACACTACTGATTCTCGTCACCCGGGGGTTGCGCCCGAGCGGCCGAGGTGTGTGGATGGGGGACCTGTCGCATTGAGGAGCATTTTTCGAAGGTTCGAAATCTTTCGGTGTTTTTGGGGTCCGGTCATTTCTCAAACCGGTGTGCGCCATTAATCTTGTTTATGAAATATTTAATGAGAATTGTGGTAAATTAATTGAGTGTTTAGCTGATATCTGCCAGTATGTTTTATAGAAAATGTTGTAATTTATAATATTTTCGAGTAATTTGACGAATTGTAATATTTTCTGAATTCCGTGGATCTCAATTCCATGGAAAATGGGGCATCGAATTGAGAAAACTTACACCGAATTGAGATTTCACATATTATGAATGCAGAGCTAGAAGGGCCATTCGTAAATGATAATGGTAATCAATAGAGCACATCATAGTCGGTTACTTCCCTGGTTACGACTGCTTGAGCTGCCAGTAAAATGCCCATACACTCAGCTTGAAAGACAGTGTTGTATGAACTTAGTGGCAGCGCAATTTGTATGTTTTAGTCTTCTGAGACCTGTCCCCGCTCCATTAGAGGTCTTGGAGGCATTGGTGTATATCAGAAGCGCTCTGTGTTGTGCCTGAGAGCTTTGTAAGTCATCCAGTTGTATTTTGTATTTCTTATCAAGGATGAAGGATGGTTTGACCCTATCACACACCGCCTCCACAAGGAGTATGTCCAACCATTCCTCCAGTTGGCCCTTTATGTGTCTTACCTTTGGAAACCTGAGGGTACCTGGGTGTTTCAGTCTAAGTTCTGCTTTTGCCTCTTGTTGCACGTGAAGATGCAGTGGAGTAGGTTAAGCATTACCTCCAGCACTGCAATTGGAGCAGTGTTCATGCAGCCAGTGAGAGCACAGCAGGCCTGTCGTAGAAGACTCTGCATTTCTTTGCTCCTAGAGTCTGAGCAGCTTTGGGCCACCAGACTATGCTTGAGTACCCATTGTTAGGATGGTGACATCAGCGTAACCTATGCTGTAAAAGTGACTTGAGTTAAAGAGTGAGAGCAGGTCGTCTACTAACAACCAGGTTCCATATCAGTGGAGAGAGGACGCCTCCCTGGGGGCCTCCTCTTGCCACATGCGTCCTTTGGTTTCCATCACCGGATACCTGTATCAGTCTGTTGCAAAGTATGTTGACAATGCATCTGTTGACAACTCTCCTTACCAGCGCTTTCTCAATGCTGCTGAAGGTAGTCTTATCAACGGCCTCATTAATTTCGAGGAACGCACCAAGGCATATCAGTTTGTTTTGAATCTTACTGACAAGTTCATTGAGTGCCAATTCTGTGCATTTGCCAGCACTGTAGGCGTGCTGGTGCTTATGTAAAGGATGTACAGATTGTATTGTATCTCGTAAAAACCATTCACATACCTTTTCCATGGTCTTCAGCAGGAAGGAGGAAAGGCTAATGGGTTGTAAAGTTTTCAGGTTCGTGTAGTCGGACTTACCAGGTTTTGGTATGAATACTTCCCTGACTTCCCTCCAGGGGCGTGGGATGTAGCCATGCGCCAGGCAGGCTTGAAAAGGATGGGTAATGACTGCAACGAGTTGCTGATCCCCCTATTGTAGAAGGGCAGGAAAGATGTTGTCCGTCCCTGTTTACTTAAAAGGAAACTGTTTATTGCGCATCTTACCTTTTCTTTGTTATCACCCTTTTAGCGAAAGACCAGAGGTCATCTGTTGGGTGACTTGTTACGTCCTGCCACTCGATATGCTGTAGAGGCTGGCAGTTTGGGAAGTGAGTTTTTAGGAGAACGGCATTCGTCTCCTCCTGATCCAAAGTCATAGAGCTATCAGGTTTACACAGGTTGCCCAGTAGGCCAGGACCCTGATTCGATATTATCTTAACTACCCGGTTTGCTTGTTTTGTGTAGTTTATCCGGCTGGTGCCTTGCCATTATCACGTAGATCCTTTTGCTATTTGGTTATGTATTAATAGGGTAGAATAATGCAAAAACAATTATGGATAGAGACTGCAAGTGAATGGTTAGCCACACTAGTAAGAGGTGGTTCACCGAATTTATCCCTGATGCTACATAACAAGCCATGGAACGTTCTGAAAGATATTTTTGTTAGGAAAGAAATGAAATAGTTTTGTATTGGAATGGATAGAATTGCGATTTAGATTCTTCATAACTTATTAAAATTCTTCTTAAATAGAAATTAAGACTTATTCTTAGTTCTCTATTGAAAAATTATCATGTTGATTTGAATTTTTGTTTTTGTTATTTATTTTTCAATTAAAGATAGAAACATTAAAGATAGGCGCACTTTATCCTGAAATTAACCATCTAATAAACTAATAGACCAGCAGTCAGTTCACAAAACGTTTATGGTATTTATAATTTTGATCATTCAAATCCATTGTTTCTATATTAGGTACATCAATTCTAAATTCGATGGGCAATTTTGAAATTCGGTGGTTTATTTTCTCAATTCGGTGCATTCTCAATTAGGTGCTTAACTTTTCTCATAAAACACTTTTCAATATCTAGTTCCATTGTTAGTTTTAGATTCAGGATGGAATAAACTTAATTTTTTATTATTTAAACTACTTAAAAAACCAAATATTAAATCAAGCACCGAATTGAGAAAAAAAGAACCCGTTTGTAGAAATGCTCTCATGACAACCACCCCAATGTACTGCACAAAGTTGAGCAAATAAACGTTTTGATTTGATTTGACTCATAATTATTATGATTACAGTGTGGAGTGCGCAGCGCAGATACAAAGAGGCAGTGCTCAGTTAGGAGTGTTCTCTGAAGAGGAGCTGCTTCTTCTCGGGTTTATGAGCCCGAATGACTACCGAGTCATCGGCACCATCAGGGACGCCAACCGTCTAGGTAAGACCATAGAACAATAAGTACCTACCACATCATCATCATCAAACAATATAAGTCCCCACTCCTGGGGCCTAGGACTTCCATAAGGATGGATAAGGATATGGGCCATGATCATTACCCACCACGCAGACCCAATGTGGATTCGTGGGTATTAACGACTGCAAACGCAGTCAGGACCAATAGCTTAACGTACCTTCCAAAGCACGGAGGAGCTTCAGATAATACATTTATGGTCACCTATCCCGTTAGCGACCTTTGCAAAAGTTGCTCAACTTCAACGATCGCAGGACAAGCGCGCCACTGCGCCAAGGGCTCCTCAAGTACCATATCTATAGGTTTGATATAATGTTGTTGAAAAACGTCCTACGCTGTCATCGTACCGTTGTTCTCGTGCGATTTTAAGTCGCCCATCTCCATTCCATCTCGGATTCGCGAACAATATTCTTCAAACTGTGGTTGGCGACTTGACAAACCTAAGGGTCAACTCCGAAACGCAAACTTCGAAACTTCGTAATACTCGTCACTCTCACTCTCCAGTCCAGTCATGACAGAATCGAGTGAAAGGGGTCTAAGAAAGATTCGGATTTCGCGTTTACTGTCGCCCGCCCGCCACACACGAGCCACGCGACAGCAACAAACGTCGCCACATGAACCTAGAAGAAATAAGTAACGACTAGCGGCGTCAACCGTGTGCGGAGAGTTCATACAAAATGTATGAAAACTACACGAAATATTATGTCACGATTATTTTAACTCTACATAGTGCTACAGTTAGGTAATAAAATTAAAAAAAAATATCAAAATTCAATATCGTTTATTCAATTTAGGTTTGTTTAACAACACTTATGAACGTCAATGAAGCTACGCCATCGGTTCGCAAATCCTACGGCAGGAGACCTTGTAGCGAGAAGAACCGGCAAGAAACTCGCCAAGGGCTATTTTTTTCTCCCTGTTTTAACTTATACAGAGTCGTCAAATTTGAAAAATTACCTTCACATAATAGTAAGGTTACTTTCCATCACAATACAGAATACCGTTAAAATTAAGTACAATTTTGCTTATTACCTAAAACAGTAAACAATTTTCAACTAAACAAGGAATCAAATAGTTTAATGGACACACTAATCTTAATCTTATTCACATTTTGATATAGGATTAATGAAAAGCAATAATATCTCATTGACGCTACAGAACCCTACGCGTTTGAGGCGGTGGCTGTGGTGCCAAACAACCACACCAATGGCTTCGCGGGCCTCGCTGGGAGTAGGTTCTGCCACCCCGGGCTGGGGGTATCCGACATGCGCTGGTCTCCCAGGGTGCTCAAGGCTTTGGAAGAAAGAGCATTGGTAAGGAGCTGTTTATTTAACTATTATATCTCATGGAATCGTAATTCATAACTAAAGTGTTGTAGTAATCTAATGATGGATGGATGACCTCAGTGGTGGACCCAGACACAGATTACTAAATAGTTACAATGTAACAGATAGTTCACTCTGCTAAGTCATTTAAATAAATAGCAACTCTAACTATAACTCAATAAAGTAGAATTCAGCTTGTACGGCGCAAATTACGAACGGCCGCTCGTTGCATCTCTTTCTATCGCATATATTCTAGCTCTTTTGCGGACCTAATTTCTATGGATTTACACCGCCGGCGTTGCCGCTGCGTTTTCGAGCCGAAACGGGGAGTGAAATAGGCCTGACCCAGATGAACCAATATAAGCAATGTTGATGGGGCAATTTAATTGTTAAGATGAAGGATGCTAATATGGTGCCTCGCATTGGTTTTAGATCTATTTTATGAGATATTGTTATGTCGCCGACACCCTCGTTGTTTCTAATTCCCACAAAACATATGGTCTTTATGTAATAACATAAGTTGTTACTTTTAGCGAAGGGTTCGTTCTGAATCTTTTTACATTTTTTGGTCATTGGATAAATTAGTGTGGATGAAACGAACCTCGTTTTATATTGCTTCGCTCTAAATGTGGATAGCCCGAAAACGTGTTATCATTGTGTTCTCCCAGGCGAGCCGGACCAACGTACCTCGCTGCCCCTCCAACCCTGGCAGCAGAACGGCTGAGGAGCTGGAGGTGGAAGCCCTCAGCAGCCTGTTCTCAGAGGCCTGCAGGCCAGGACCCTGGAGCCACAACGATACCGTCGACGCTGACTTGAGTAAGTACCCCTTTTAGCTTTCGTATCTAAAATTAAATCCTAACTTATGTAACACCACACACAATTATAAGTTTTCCAGGACAAATTAACATGCGAATAATAAAATAAAATAAAATAATGCGAATATGCAATGATAAAAAGGAAAAAAAAACAGCAAAACAGTTGCTACGTTGTACAAACTACCTGCAAACTAAGTTGTATAATTTCCTTCGGGTAATTTTGCTAATGAGTATCGCTTTTATTATAACTTCAAAACCACATTCAAATCTAATGCAGTCCTATCGTACATACCATTTTGAAATGTTACTTTGCTAACATTTCAAATTGAGTACTTAGTATTCAAAAAGCATCGTAGGTCCGAGTACGCTCCCTTGTGAAACCCCATTTTCAACGACAAAGGCTTTATTTTTTTTTGAGTTATGAAATCCTCTTTACACAGAGCGTCGCTTCCCCAACCTATGCGCGATGTGTTCCGCGCCGGGCGTCTGCGCCGGGTACGACACGCAGAACAACGTGAACGTCGCCGGCGTCTCCAACAGTGACACGCACATCCAGGCTCTCACTTGCCTTACCACCAACGGGACCGCCGCCTACGCAGCCTGGACGCACGTCAGGCAGTTCTTCATGGTAACTATCGCTGCTATTTTTAGTCTTCATCATCTATAGAATCATCTTCCTACTGATGTTTGGAGATACGCAGAACCTTTCAACGTCGCCGGCGTCTCCAACAGTGACACCCATATCCAGGCTCTATCCCGGGACCGCAGCCAACGCAGCCTAGACGCACGTCAGGCAGTTGTTCATGGTAACTATCGCTGCTATTTTACAGTCATCATCATCTATAGAATCATCTTCCTACTGATGTTTGGATATACGCAGAACCGCGTCAACGTCGCTGGCATCTCCAACAGTGACACCCATATCCAGGCTCTATCCCGGGACCGCAGCCAACGCAGCCTGGACGCACGTCAGGCAGTTCTTCATGGTAACTATCGCTGCTATTTTTAGTCTTCATCATCTATAGAATCATCATCCTACTGATGTTTGGAGATACGCAGAACCTTTCAACGTCGCCGGCGTCTCCAACAGTGGCACCCATATCCAGGCTCTATCCCGGGACCGCAGCCAACGCAGCCTGGACGCACGTCAGGCAGTTGTTCATGGTAACTATCGCTGCTATTTTACAGTCATCATCATCTATAGAATCATCTTCCTACCGATGTTTGGATATACGCAGAACCGCGTCAACGTCGCTGGCATCTCCAACAGTGACACCCATATCCAGGCTCTATCCCGGGACCGCAGCCAACGCAGCCTGGACGCACGTCAGGCAGTTGTTCATGGTAACTATCGCTGCTATTTTTAGTCTTCATCATCTATAGAATCATCTTCCTACTGATGTTTGGAGATACGCAGAACCTTTCAACGTCGCCGGCGTCTCCAACAGTGACACCCATATCCAGGCTCTATCCCGGGACCGCAGCCAACGCAGCCTAGACGCACGTCAGGCAGTTGTTCATGGTAACTATCGCTGCTATTTTACAGTCATCATCATCTATAGAATCATCTTCCTACTGATGTTTGGATATACGCAGAACCGCGTCAACGTCGCTGGCATCTCCAACAGTGACACCCATATCCAGGCTCTATCCCGGGACCGCAGCCAACGCAGCCTGGACGCACGTCAGGCAGTTCTTCATGGTAACTATCGCTGCTATTTTTAGTCTTCATCATCTATAGAATCATCATCCTACTGATGTTTGGAGATACGCAGAACCTTTCAACGTCGCCGGCGTCTCCAACAGTGGCACCCATATCCAGGCTCTATCCCGGGACCGCAGCCAACGCAGCCTGGACGCACGTCAGGCAGTTGTTCATGGTAACTATCGCTGCTATTTTACAGTCATCATCATCTATAGAATCATCTTCCTACCGATGTTTGGATATACGCAGAACCGCGTCAACGTCGCTGGCATCTCCAACAGTGACACCCATATCCAGGCTCTATCCCGGGACCGCAGCCAACGCAGCCTGGACGCACGTCAGGCAGTTGTTCATGGTAACTATCGCTGCTATTTTTAGTCTTCATCATCTATAGAATCATCTTCCTACTGATGTTTGGAGATACGCAGAACCTTTCAACGTCGCCGGCGTCTCCAACAGTGACACCCATATCCAGGCTCTATCCCGGGACCGCAGCCAACGCAGCCTAGACGCACGTCAGGCAGTTGTTCATGGTAACTATCGCTGCTATTTTACAGTCATCATCATCTATAGAATCATCTTCCTACTGATGTTTGGATATACGCAGAACCGCGTCAACGTCGCTGGCATCTCCAACAGTGACACCCATATCCAGGCTCTATCCCGGGACCGCAGCCAACGCAGCCTGGACGCACGTCAGGCAGTTCTTCATGGTAACTATCGCTGCTATTTTTAGTCTTCATCATCTATAGAATCATCATCCTACTGATGTTTGGAGATACGCAGAACCTTTCAACGTCGCCGGCGTCTCTAACAGTAACACCCATATCCAGGCTCTATCCCGGGACCGCAGCCAACGCAGCCTGGACGCACGTCAGGCAGTTCTTCATGGTAACTATCGCTGCTATTTTACAGTCTTCATCATCTATAGAATCATCTTCCTACTGATGTTTGGAGATACGCAGAACCTTTCAACGTCGCCGGCGTCTCCAACAGTGACACCCATATCCAGGCTCTATCCCGGGACCGCAGCCAACGCAGCCTGGACGCACGTCAGGCAGTTCTTCATGGTAACTGTCGCTGTTATTTTTACGGTCATCATCATCTATAGAATCATCTTCCTACTGATGTTTGGAGATATGCAGAACCGCGTCAACGTCGCCGGCATCTCCAACAGTGACACCCATATCCAGGCTCTATCCCGGGACCGCAGCCAACGCAGCCTGGACGCACGTCAGGCAGTTGTTCATGGTAACTATCGCTGCTATTTTTAGTCTTCATCATCTATAGAATCATCTTCCTACTGATGTTTGGAGATACGCAGAACCGTTCAACGTCGCCGGCGTCTCCAACAGTGACACCCATATCCAGGCTCTATCCCGGGACCGCAGCCAACGCAGCCTAGACGCACGTCAGGCAGTTGTTCATGGTAACTATCGCTGCTATTTTACAGTCATCATCATCTATAGAATCATCTTCCTACTGATGTTTGGATATACGCAGAACCGCGTCAACGTCGCTGGCATCTCCAACAGTGACACCCATATCCAGGCTCTATCCCGGGACCGCAGCCAACGCAGCCTGGACGCACGTCAGGCAGTTCTTCATGGTAACTATCGCTGCTATTTTTAGTCTTCATCATCTATAGAATCATCATCCTACTGATGTTTGGAGATACGCAGAACCTTTCAACGTCGCCGGCGTCTCTAACAGTAACACCCATATCCAGGCTCTATCCCGGGACCGCAGCCAACGCAGCCTGGACGCACGTCAGGCAGTTCTTCATGGTAACTGTCGCTGTTATTTTTACGGTCATCATCATCTATAGAATCATCTTCCTACTGATGTTTGGAGATATGCAGAACCGCGTCAACGTCGCCGGCATCTCTAACAGTGACATCGACATCCAGGCTCTGACCTGCCTCACCACCAACGGGACCGCCGCCTACGTAGCCTGGACGCACCTCAAGCAGTTCTTCATGGTAAGTATCGCTGTTATTTTTACGGTCATCATCATCTATAGAATCATCTTCCTACTGATGTTTGGAGATACGCAGAACCGCGTCAACGTCGCCGGCGTCTCCAACAGTGACACCCACATCCAGGCTCTGACCTGCCTCATCACCAACGGGCCCGCCGCCTGTAGCCTGGACGCACGTCAGGCAGTTCTTCATGGTAACTATCGCTGCTATTTATACAGTCATCAACATCTATAGTACCAACTTCTAACTGATGTTTGGAGATACGCAGAACCACGTCAACATCGTAACGTAACTTCCGCCCGCGGCTTTGCCCGCTTGAACTACACGACGTTATCCCGCAAGGACCTGACATTTTCCGAGATAAAAAGTAGCCTATGTCACTCTCCAGCTCCTAAACTATCCCCATGCTATAAATCACGTCGATCCGTTGCTCCTTTTCGTCGTGAAAAACGGACATACAAACTTTGACATTTATAATATTAGTATGGATTTACTACCTTCAGAACGGCAGACCAGACCTGATCGTAAACTACTCGCTGCTCTGCGACAACGGCACGCTCGCGCCGCTGACGCCCGATGTCCTGTCGTCTTCCGAGAGCCCCTGCGCCATCGTCAGACAACCGTTGAGGGCTATTGTTGCTAGCGCGTAAGTGGAAAATCAAATCAATAAGTAGGTATCTGTATTATAATAGGTATAATATTAGTCTTATCTAATAATGTGGCAATAATACTCAGGTAAGTGCATGCAGGATGGAAAAAAATATGTTGGGAGTGGGTGGTAACGATTTCATTTTAGGCTGATACAGCACTTGTGAACGTCAATGAAGCTACGCTATCGGTTTGCACATCCTACGGCGGGAGGCCTTGTAACGCACTATGCACTGCATAAAGCCTCAAAAAACCTAAAAGTAAAACTTAAATACATATATACCAAAAGTTACGTTATAACGCGCGTTAATTATCCGCCACAGTTGTTGTATAGGAAAAATGTGATAGTAAAAAACCACGAATCCCATAAGTAGCTTTCAGGCGGGATTCGAACCCGCGCCTCCGGGAATCCGACCCGATGCTCTGACCAACTAAGCTATCGAAAGGCTTACACGACTCGTTGAATTTTACTATCACTTGTTACGCTGTAGGCCAGCGTTGCTTCATCAATGTGAGAAAACCCTCGCATCCGAAATAAGTGTTTTTACTATCACATTTTTCCTTTACAGAAATTGCATCGTGAATGCATAAATAGTAGATTGTACAACAAGTGCATAAAACGTACCATTTTACCCGAGACGTATATATCCATCCGAGCCGTAGGCGAGGGTGGATAGTCAATTCGAGGGTAAAATGGGTTTTATGTTCGAGTTATACACTCTGCTTTTCACTTCGAGTTTGAGAAAAATAAATAACAATATTGCAAAAAAGAAAAAAAAAATAAAATCGCTCGGAGCAGTAGCCCGCGACCCTGGCCCTTCTGATCCCACTGAGCTATTATGGGTTACTATACCATCACGTGCCTGTACCTCCACTGCCAGCTTACATTTGTGCGCGGTATATATACCTCCTAATCAACGGCAAACAACATCTGATTTAAATACGACTAATAAAATATTCAAACGTATTGTTGAGTTATGTCCTAGGGATAATTACATTTTTATTGGTTACTTTAACTTGCCGTGTTTTACATGGAGTCATAATGGCTATTCGGTTTTAAAATGTGGATCAGTTGAGATTCAAGAGGCGGGTACACAATTAATCGAAACGCTAATTTTTCAAGGTTTGAACCAATACAACATTCTGAAGAACCATGCAGGCAATACATTGGATCTTGTATTTTCTAACCTCCCCATAAACATAACATCATCTGCCATGCCACTTCTTAAGGAAGACCGTGCACATCCGCCATTTTGTTTTACAGTGTTAGATTTAAACATAACTCCTTTAGAAGAGGTTTCGACACCCAGACGAAATTTTAAAAAAGCTTGTTATAAGAGTATTAATAACTACTTTCTTAGACAGGATTGGCGATCTTTCTTGTGTACCGGCACTATTGACGAGGCCATTGATAAAATGTATGATGTTATAAACTTATGTGTGGATTTATATGTTCCATTTTGTCGCTTCAATGGTAAACGAACATACCCTTTATGGTACTCGCCTGCGTTAATAAAAATTATAAAAGAAAAAACTAAGGCTCATTCACGCTGGAAAAAATATGGTAACAGATTAGACTATGATGAGTTTTCCCTCCTGCGGTCACGGGAACGCCGTGTACAAAATGATTGTTTTAAACGATTTACGACGAATTGCCAAAATAATATTAAAGAAAACCCGAAAGCTTTCTGGACTTTCGTTAAGGCTGTACGCGGAGGATCTGCTTATCCTAGGAAAGTAAATTTAGAGGGCGTAGAGTATACAAATGGGGAAGACATATGTAATGCATTTAGTACGTTTTTTCAGAGTGTTTTTGGGGATCCTAGTGGAAGTTCCAACCCTATACAGGAACAGTCATTGTGTACCGATGTGGTATCCAATATTCAAACAACTGTATCAGCCGTGGAAAAAATGTTAAAATCCTTAAACACTAACAAAGGTGCGGGTTGTGATGGCTTACCAGCCATATTCTGGTCACGGTGTGCCAAATCACTTGCTCTGCCTTTGTCCCTACTATATAATCGTTCTTTGAACGAGGGTATTTTTCCGCAAAGGTGGAAGTGCGCTCATATGGTGCCTGTACACAAGAAAGGGTCGCGGATGGACGTTAAAAATTATAGGGGTATATCCATACTGTGTGCTGCAGCAAAACTTCTGGAGAAAGTGGTATATAATGCGATATATTCGACCTTATCTCGGTCAATTCCCGCGCAACAGCACGGCTTTATGAAAGGGCGTTCTACAGTTACCAACCTAGCATGTTTCTCCACTTATGTACTAGAAAATATGGAACATGGGGGGCAGGTTGACGTGGTCTACACTGATTTTGAGAAAGCTTTTGATCGTGTTGACCACGTGATCTTGCTCAACAAGCTAAGTGCACTGGGCATACACGGGGATTTGCTCCGCTGGGTTCAATCGTACCTGTCCAATCGCTCACAAATAGTTGTAATGGGTGGTTACAGATCAAACTGTGTTAATATTCCCACAGGGGTACCTCAGGGGTCACATTTGGGTCCCCTTTTCTACAACGTCTACCTTTACGATATACATTCCTGCTTAAAAAATTCATATTTTCTTTTGTATGCTGATGACAAGAAAATATACCGAAAAATCAATTCTGTTGAAGATTGCATATTAATACAAGAAGATCTCGACCGTCTATCTCAGTATTATAATAAAAATAAAATAACAGTTAATGCAGGTAAATGTGAATGTATAACGTTCACACGAAAAACGAATCCCATAATACATAATTACCATTTTAACGGGACAATGATCAGTAGAAAACAAAGTGTAAGAGACTTAGGTGTGCAGTTTGATCCGAAGATGACCCTATCAGACCACTTTGAAACCGTAATCGCAAAGGCGTACAAAAATTTGGGCTTCGTGCTTCGTGTGTGTAAACCATTCTACGAGATAAGTGTAATAAAACTAGTTTATGCCGCATACGTCAGAAGTATCTTAGAGTATGTCAGTCCTATATGGTCTCCTCAATATATAACATATAAACATCGTTTAGAGCGAATTCAAAAATTTTTTATAAACCACCTAAATTATCGATCCCGTAAAGCCCCCAACACATACGAAGATGGCTGCGCCGAACATGATCTCCTTACTCTAGAACAGAGGCGCGTTGTACTAGATATGGCATTTCTACACGACATAGCAAACAGTGCAGTGGACTGCCCGCATTTAATAACTAGATTATTATACTGCACTCCAAAATACCGCACTCGTCATACACCTCTTTTTCAGATTCCTCGTCATCGCACTAACTACCTACAGAACTCGGTTCTACATCGTATAGTTACTGCATATAATAAAAGGTTCTCATGTATTGATCTTTATGCAAATACTAAGCGCAAATTTAAGCTTGAAGTATCGAGAGAGATAAAAGGAAGCACAAAATAATTTTGACCTTCATTAACAATACGGAGCGTGAGTCATTCTACAACCCACGTACCTAATGTCTAACATCTCAAACAAAACTAATTGTAATTTCTTTTTATTGCTTACAACGTAAAGCTTTTTTTTATTAACTAAAAGATCGATAAATAATTTTATGAATAAATATTTAAAATGTAACGTATTTAAACTTAGGATGAATAGTTATGTTTAGTTACCTATGTAAGTTTGGATTTCAGAAGGGAAATCTATTATTGGCCCTACTATTTTTTATAAACTTAGCATTAAGTACTCTCATGTAATGCGCTGTTGATTTTCTCAATAAATAAACATAAACATAAACATAAACAATAAAGAATTCGCCATATTGGCGGGAAAGCATTCTTTTTCTTTTTTTTTATACGTGGCATTGGCAGCACAGTGACTTTAGCATAGATCGTAGTCCATAATGCTCTTGAAATACTTATTTCTTAGAAAACTCATTAATTTTGCCTAGTTTTATTAATTTAGTAATTTAACATGGATTATGTACAAAATTTAAGAAACAGAATGAAATACGTTAGGTATTAATAAAATTTATTTAACGAAGTTAAATTGCGTGTGTGACTGTTTACCTGACGACCTTTGTCCTAGAGTCTGAGACTTAGACGAAGATTTTACTTTATGCACTAGAGCATAAAAAGTGATTTTATGCAGCCTATACCCAACATAAACACGAACTTTACGAGCATGAGAAGTGAAAAATAATTTAAAATCTCAGTTGTTGTATTTTACTCGGGTCGTCAAAAGAAGTGACTATCTCTTTTAGAGCTGTAGCGGAGACTCTGGCCGCCTCCCTCCGTTCCTGGTACCCCGAGGGCATGGACTCCGGCAGCGTGAACTGGCAGTCTAACCTGTTCGCCGTGCTCGCCGGCAGTGTCGGCAGCGCCAGGGTTGCGTTTCTGGAGACCTTGGAGGACCCGTTGACTTACACGTCGCGTAGTAAGACATTTTTTTATTAAATACTAAACACCGTGGATGCAACACTGTCACACTTCTTGCACTTTAACTAAGTGATCTTGCACTGAGTTATCTGTGAAACTAGCAGTTACTAGTATCCATTATCAACATAATATAGGTAAGTATAGGTAGGTACCTAATTTGTGATTATTTAATTGCAGTCCATAATCTGATAAACAATTGTTTTACTTTTCTATGTCCACGGACGAAACTGGTTTAAAGACCTAAAAAGTGTACTTACCTATTTGGAAAGTGTTCATAGTTCTCGGTAGCTCAAATAAACTAACAATCTTCTGAAGAAAAATTGCTCTTTCCTGCCTTAGCACTATTATTTATTCTGTGTTTTTCCTAGTAATGGCGTGCTTACACGAGCAACTAAAATTGCGCAATTCCTGGCAATCCCCATCAAATATGGCGTCACGACTCACGACTCACGACCACATTAAGCATTTGGGCGATGGTAAAATGTCAAAATGTAGTAATCTGTTGCTAAGATACTGCCAAACAATACCACGTAAGATGGAGCAACATCGGTCCACCTAATTGCTCCAGATTGATCCATTACAGTTGACAGGCAATTATTGCCAAAAAATTGCTCGTGTACGCACGCCATAACAAACATAATCTATACTAATTAAAAATATGTAGTTTAAAAAACTATAGAAACACACTTTTATAGGAACAGACGAAAAAGTACAAAAGAACCGTCTATTCAGCAACTGAAATTAAAAAGCGTGGTGCGCGTTGTCAATATTAAGTAAGTACTTGAATGCATGCTTTGCAAAGGGCGCACCACGCTTTTTAATTTCAGTTGCTGAATAGACGGTTCTTTTGTACTTTTTCGTCTGTTCCTATAAAAGTGTGTTTCTATAGTTTTTTAAACTACATATTTATTTTTTACTTTTTAGTTTAACAAATGGCAAGCCCAGGATGGGGATGGTAATCGATTTCACAGTCCATTCATGTGTCTGCCCACCCCGTAAACATTATAACTCAAATACAAATACAAATTCAAGTGGAGTCTATTAGTTACCAGATGTGCGAGCCGAACCCTTACTTCCTCCCTGCTCCATCATCAGACCCTCACCACCAAGTGTAGCGAATAGGTCTCATCAGAACGAAACAAATGAGCCCAAACCCGAGGGGTTTCTAGTGGTCTTAAGAAGTGCCACTGACTTCCTCCCTGCTCCATTATCAGACTCTCACCACCAAGTGTAGTGAATAGGTCTCATCAGAACGAAACAAATGAGCCCATCTCGAGGGGTTTCCTAGTGGTCATTAAGGAGTGCCACTGACTTCCTCCTTGCTCCATCATCAGACCCACACCACCAAGTGTAGCGAATAGGTCACATCAGAACGAAACAAATGAGCCAGAACTGGAGGTGTTTCCTATTGGTCATTAAGGAGTGCCACTGGCTTCCTCCCAGCTTCATCATCAGACCCTCGCCACCAAGTATAGCTAATATCTCTCATCAGAACGAAACAAATGAGCCCAAACTCGAGGGGTTTTCTTGAGGTCATTAAGGAGTTTCACTGCGTCCTCCCAGCTCCATCATCAGACCCTCACCACCAAGTGTAACGAATAGGTCTTATCAAAACGAAACGAATGAGCCCAAACTCGAGGGGTTTCCTATTGGTCATTAAGGAGTGTCACTGGCTTCCTTCCTGCTCCATCATCAGACCCTCACCACCAAGTGTAGCGAATAGGTCTCATCAGAACGAAACAAATGAGCCAGAACTCGAGGTGTTTCCTATTGGTCATTAAGGAGTGCCACTGGCTTCCTCTCTGCTCCATCATCAGACCCTCACCACCAGGTGCAGCTAATAAGTCTCGTCAGAACGAAACAACGGAGCCCAAACTCGACTGGTTTCCTAGTGATCATTAAGAAGTGCCACTGGCTTCCTCACTGCTCCATCATCAGACCCTCACCATTAAGTGTAGCGAATAGGTCTCATCAGAACAAAACAAATAAGCCTAAACTCGAGGGGTTTCCTAGCAGCCATTGAAGAGTTCTATTGCCCACCTCTTGACTCCATCATCAGATCAGCTCGATGGTAGCAAATGATTGTATTGTCATCGGATACATATAGACTTGCAAAGTTTCAAATCAATACGACAATTAGAAGTAGGTTAAAATTGAATTCCAAGATTTTCTTACATTGTGACTTAGTTACAAGTGAAGCTAATAAAAGTGTGGTAATATTATAAATATGTAGTTTAAAAAACTATAAAAACACACTTTTATAGGAACAGACTAAAAGTACAAAATAACCGTCTATTCAGTAGCTGAAATTAAAAAGCGTGGTGCGCGTTGTCAATATTAAGTACTTGAATGCATGCTTTGCAAAGGGCGCACCACGCTTTTTAATTTCAGTTACTGAATAGACGGTTATTTTGTACTTTTAGTCTGTTCCTATAAAAGTGTGTTTTTATAGTTTTTTAAACTACATATTTATTTTTTACTTTTTAGTTTAACAAATGGCAAGCTATGGATGGGGATGGTAATCGATTTCACAGTCCATTCAGGTGTCTCAAAGGCGTGATTGTATGTATTTAGTTTTACAAATTCAAGTGGAGTCTATTAGTTACCAGATGCGGGAGCCGAACCCTTACTTCCTCCCTGCTCCATCATCAGACCCTCACCACCAAGTGTAGCGAATAGGTCTCATCAGAACGAAACAAATGAGCCAGAACTCGAGGTGTTTCCTATTGGTCATTAAGGAGTGCCACTGGCTTCCTCCCTGCTCCATCATCAGACCCTCACCACCAAGTGCAGCTCATAAGTCTCGTCAGAACGAAACAACGGAGCCTAAACTCGAGGGGTTTCTTAGTGGTCATTAAAAAGTGCCACTGGCTTCCTCCCTGCTCCATCATCAGACCCTCACCATTAAGTGTAGTGAATAGGTCTCATCAGAACAAAACAAATGAGCCTAAACTCGAGGGTTTTCTTAGCAGCCATTGAAGAGTTCTATTGCCCACCTCTTGACTCCATCATCAGATCAGCTCGATGGTAGCAAATTATTGTATTGTCATCGGATTCATATAGACTTGCAAAGTTTCAAATCAATACGACAATTAGAAGTAGGTTAAAATTGAATTCCAAGATTTTCTTACATTGTGACTTAGTTACAAGTGAAGCTAATAAAAGTGTGGTAATAAAGAGGACAGATTTGTATGTATTCAGGTATGTAACGAATAAACTCAAAAATTACTGGACCGATTTCAATTTTTTTTTCACTTTTAGAAAGCTACTGTACTGTACCTGATTAACATAGGCTACATTTTATCCCGATATTCCCACAGGAACGGGTACCATGCGGGTAAAACCGCGAGGATCCGCCAATCCAACTCCTACTTTAATATTATAAATGTGAAAGTTAAGATGTTTGGATGTTTGTATGTTTCTTACTCAATCACGCCAAAATGGCTGAACGGATT
The DNA here is from genome assembly GCA_949710035.1 of Crambus lathoniellus. Classification (NCBI taxonomy): domain Eukaryota; kingdom Metazoa; phylum Arthropoda; class Insecta; order Lepidoptera; family Crambidae; genus Crambus; species Crambus lathoniellus. The sequence goes on from OX453319.1 coordinate 7,143,929, forward strand.
TGGCTGAAATTTGGGACACAGATACTTTGTAGCCTGGAGAGGAACATAGGCTACTTTGTACATAATAACTCTCAATAACTCCCCAGTCCGTCCGATCCCCGTCATCGGCGACTCCGGCTGCCTTCCCTCTCGCCGCTGGTGCACTATCTCCGCCGCTGAGCTTGACAAGTGCAACTGGGTGCGCGCAGCTGCATACTCCTTGGGTGTTCAGCCGACTATCGCTTGTGTGCAGAGGACATCAGTCTTCGATTGCTTGAGGGATATCAGAGAAGGCCAGGCCGATTTCTTCGCCTTGGACTCGCACTACGGATATTTGGCAAGAAGGTCAGTGTCAATCTATTTATACCTAGTGTATAATGCTTGACAAGTGCAACTGGGTGCGCGCAGCTGCATACTCCTTGGGTGTTCAGCCGACTATTGCTTGTGTGCAGAGGACTTCAGTCTTTGATTGCTTGAGGGATATCAGAGAAGGGCAGGCTGATTTCTTCTCCTTGTACTCGCACTACGGATATTTGCCAAGAAGGTCAGTATCAATCTATCTATAGTGTATATGACCTGATTTAGTGAATGCTGGTGCACCACCTCCGCCGCTGAGCTTGACAAGTGCAACCGGGTGCGCGCAGCTGCATACTCCTTGGGTGTTCAACCGACTATCGCTTGTGTGTAGAGGAGTTCAGTCTTCGATTGCTTGAGTGAGGGACATCAGAGAAGGGCAGGCTGATTTCTTCTCTTTGGACTTGCACTACGGATATTTGACAAGAAGGTCAGTATCAATCTATATCTATAGTGTAGGTATATGACAGGATTTAGTGTTTGCTGGTGCACCATCTCCGCCGCTGTGCTAGACATTTGCAACTGGGTGCGCGCGGCTGCATACCTATTCTTTAGGTGTGGCACCGACCATAGCTTGCGTATAGAGGACTTCAGTCTTCGATTGCTAGAGAATTGCTTCAGTCTTCGTGAATCCACTCAGAAGAAATCTCTTCTGGGTGGATTCGCACTTCGCCTACCTAGCAAAAAGGTTCAAGGTTTGTTACATTCTCGTTCATTCATCGGATCGAGAACCTAACAAAAACTGTGAACAGGATGGCCATCCATGTACGAAATATCCGAATAAAATAAGAGCATTCTGACTTCCGTGGACTATCACTACAGTGTTTGGCTGCACGACACACACACACAGGCTAAAATGTGAAGCAAGAGAGTTTAAAGGGATATGTTTTTTATACATCTGCCTAAGTAACTATAAAGGTAATGACTTGGCCCTAGGGGACATCTGCGTTCAATTGTCTACACCCAAGACTAAAGGTATAAGCACTTTTTCTCTCATACTACCTACTCCTACTGTAACTTTGCAAGAAGTACTAATGCCTAGAATTTAGGTTTTAAATGAAATAGGTCTACGCATTCTACTTACTTATTCCATCATTAAGTCATGACTCATGACACGAGTTTTTCAATAAGATAACACAATTTTTATTGTTCCAGACATTTCAGCCTGTCTCCCGTGAAGCTGGTGCAGAATGTGGGCGCTTCCACCTCCCGGGTGGCCGTCCTGGTCAAAGACTCCGCAACCACAAACATATCGAGATTCGAGAACCTGAGGGACAAAGTCGCCTGCTTCCCCGAATACGGAGGCATCTGTAAGGAAACATCATTATTAATACCATCTGACATATTTTTAACTTCTGAGGTGCAGGCTTTCTGATCTTATTTCAAGTGGTTAAATGAAGAATAAAATTTTTTTGAAGTGCAAACTTCTTTAGCGGCGCGCGGCGTTGTGTACTTTTTGTGATGGGTAAAACATGATAAACTCGCGTCAGGAGTCAGGACACGTGACCGTCAGATCGAAAATTTGTAAGACATGAAAAAAATACAATAAATGAAAGTTACAATGTCATTAGAATACGTACATATCATTAGAAAAGTTGTAATAGCTCAGATTAGAATATGGGCGGCATTGAAGCCAGAAGACCTCGGTTCAAATCCAGTCCGTTTTTTGTGTCAAATTCCTTTTTTTTTGTGAAATAGTCTAGGGAGCCCTTTTCACTTCTGCCGGCACTTCCGGAGTGCAACCAGTTTTTTTTTGTATTAATGTGTGTCAGGGGGGATAATTGCCCCCATTGTAGGTATATACAGAAAAAATTGTATTGGTCCTAGGAGTCCAGAGACAGCGGCACCTTCAAACCTTCAAATTACGCCCCTCGACCATGGAGACAGGTCATCATAATGAAACTATGTAGGTACACATACCTACATTTATTTTGTCTGACGACCTCCGTGGCCGAGTGGTGTACGCACCGGTTTTCAAGGTGCCGCTATCTCTAGAGGTTCCAGGTTCGATCCTCGGTCGGGTAAATATTGGAAACGGAACTTTTCAATATTTCCTCTGGTCTGGGTGTATGTGATAATATAATACCCGTCGTTGTTTCCAATTTGCATAATACATGCTTTAGCTACTATACTTTGGTACCTATTGGAACGATGTATGTGATGGTGTCCAATAATTATTTATTTATTTATTTTCCAGCGTATGTGGCTTTCGTTCGCATCGCCCAAGAACGCGGCATCATTAGTTCCACAGAGTGCGACTACGCGCGCGCTGTAGGAGAGTTCTTTAGCAGTTCTTGCGCACCTGGGGCCCTGGACGCGTCTCACTCCATCAACGAAGGCTCTGTAAGTTCACCTGGGGCTCTGGACGCGTCTCACTCCATCAACGAAGGCTCTGTAAGTTCACCTGGGGCTCTGGACGCGTCTCACTCCATCAACGAAGGCTCTGTAAGTTCACCTGGGGCTCTGGACGCGTCTCACTCCATCAACGAAGGCTCTGTAAGTTCACCTGGGGCTCTGGACGCGTCTCACTCCATCAACGAAGGCTCTGTAAGTTCACCTGGGGCTCTGGACGCGTCTCACTCCATCAACGAAGGCTCTGTAAGTTCACCTGGGGCTCTGGACGCGTCTCACTCCATCAACGAAGGCTCTGTAAGTTCACCTGGGGCTCTGGACGCATCTCACTCCATCAACGAAGGCTCTGTAAGTTCACCTGGGGCTCTGGACGCGTCTCACTCCATCAACGAAGGCTCTGTAAGTTCACCTGGGGCTCTGGACGCATCTCACTCCATCAACGAAGGCTCTGTAAGTTCACCTGGGGCTCTGGACGCGTCTCACTCCATCAACGAAGGCTCTGTAAGTTCACCTGGGGCTCTGGACGCGTCTCACTCCATCAACGAAGGCTCTGTAAGTTCACCTGGGGCTCTGGACGCATCTCACTCCATCAACGAAGGCTCTGTAAGTTCACCTGGGGCTCTGGACGCGTCTCACTCCATCAACGAAGGCTCTGTAAGTTCACCTGGGGCTCTGGACGCGTCTCACTCCATCAACGAAGGCTCTGTAAGTTCACCTGGGGCTCTGGACGCATCTCACTCCATCAACGAAGGCTCTGTAAGTTCACCTGGGGCTCTGGACGCGTCTCACTCCATCAACGAAGGCTCTGTAAGTTCACCTGGGGCTCTGGACGCATCTCACTCCATCAACGAAGGCTCTGTAAGTTCACCTGGGGCTCTGGACGCGTCTCACTCCATCAACGAAGGCTCTGTAAGTTCACCTGGGGCTCTGGACGCGTCTCACTCCATCAACGAAGGCTCTGTAAGTTCACCTGGGGCTCTGGACGCATCTCACTCCATCAACGAAGGCTCTGTAAGTTCACCTGGGGCTCTGGACGCGTCTCACTCCATCAACGAAGGCTCTGTAAGTTCACCTGGGGCTCTGGACGCGTCTCACTCCATCAACGAAGGCTCTGTAAGTTCACCTGGGGCTCTGGACGCGTCTCACTCCATCAACGAAGGCTCTGTAAGTTCACCTGGGGCTCTGGACGCATCTCACTCCATCAACGAAGGCTCTGTAAGTTCACCTGGGGCTCTGGACGCGTCTCACTCCATCAACGAAGGCTCTGTAAGTTCACCTGGGGCTCTGGACGCATCTCACTCCATCAACGAAGGCTCTGTAAGTTCACCTGGGGCTCTGGACGCGTCTCACTCCATCAACGAAGGCTCTGTAAGTTCACCTGGGGCTCTGGACGCGTCTCACTCCATCAACGAAGGCTCTGTAAGTTCACCTGGGGCTCTGGACGCATCTCACTCCATCAACGAAGGCTCTGTAAGTTCACCTGGGGCTCTGGACGCGTCTCACTCCATCAACGAAGGCTCTGTAAGTTCACCTGGGGCTCTGGACGCGTCTCACTCCATCAACGAAGGCTCTGTAAGTTCACCTGGGGCTCTGGACGCATCTCACTCCATCAACGAAGGCTCTGTAAGTTCACCTGGGGCTCTGGACGCGTCTCACTCCATCAACGAAGGCTCTGTAAGTTCACCTGGGGCTCTGGACGCATCTCACTCCATCAACGAAGGCTCTGTAAGTTCACCTGGGGCTCTGGACGCGTCTCACTCCATCAACGAAGGCTCTGTAAGTTCACCTGGGGCTCTGGACGCGTCTCACTCCATCAACGAAGGCTCTGTAAGTTCACCTGGGGCTCTGGACGCATCTCACTCCATCAACGAAGGCTCTGTAAGTTCACCTGGGGCTCTGGACGCGTCTCACTCCATCAACGAAGGCTCTGTAAGTTCACCTGGGGCTCTGGACGCATCTCACTCCATCAACGAAGGCTCTGTAAGTTCACCTGGGGCTCTGGACGCGTCTCACTCCATCAACGAAGGCTCTGTAAGTTCACCTGGGGCTCTGGACGCGTCTCACTCCATCAACGAAGGCTCTGTAAGTTCACCTGGGGCTCTGGACGCGTCTCACTCCATCAATGAAGGCTCTGTAAGTTATATCATCATCATCAGCAGCAGCCCATATCCGTCGACTGCTGGACATAGCTACACTGAGCCTGGTTCTCAACTCCTCGTATCCAGCCCCCACCTGCCATCTTTCAGCAGGTAGTCACTCGACATTGAAGCTACGTTTGCCTTTACAGTGTTTACTCCTGAACTCGTTTGCCAAAGCAGTCGCCGGTTCTTCCCGCAATATGACCAACCTCAGATCATATAATACTATATGATCTGAGTGACCAACCCATTGCCACTTCAGCTTGCTTATTATTTGAGCTATGTCGGAGCTTTTGGACATCTAACGTATAACGTCGTAAGTTATATGAAGTTTACTGACTGCCCCCCACGACTTGTATGCATTGCCCAAGAGCGCGGTATGTTCAGCAGCTGGGGCCCTGGACGCGTCTCATTCCAAAAACTTCTCAAACCAAAAAAACGTGGCAAAAATCCCGTCTTTCATAATACCTAGTTATAGTGATAATGACAATATAGGTCTAAAATCTTATAAATAGTTTTAATTTTTTTTTTTGAGCTTACGCAGTCGCGGATCCATGATTTAGTTGAGGGGGGGGGGGGGGGGGGCAATTTTGGTTCAGGGCGGGGAAATCTTAGCTTATTTCACGTGGAAGTGATGAATGTAAACATTTTATAAGTAAAATTTTGTATTACGAACTAATATCATAATAATAATAATGTCTTCTTGTCTATTGCGCAGAGCTTCAACGCTACAACGCTATGCACCGCTTGCCGCCCAAGACCGGAAGGAAATTTGGTCATGAATGAAACTTGTAAGTATCTCTGAATGTATAATACTTTTTTTCTCATGAAATCAGCTGACGTTGATGGGCATAATCGTCAGATCAGTCGAACCATCAAATAATGTGAGATGACAGTTGTGGCAATACCAGGTACATCTTTCATCACTTGAGAATTACTATTTTTTTTATTATTTTTACTATTCATAACTTTATTACATTCACAATGCAATTTTTATTATTGAAAGTATTCAAAATGAAGTAAGTATTAGCACAGAATATATATTAGTACCTTACGGTACAGAAATTTCACTCCCGAGTTTAGGTATGATAAACGCAAGCGTCCGGTCACCGGACTAGTCTCAATAGGCTGGCACTCGCTCGACTTGTCGCACACGCAGCGCACGCATCCGCATTGTGTCGCCATCTGTCTCGCTTCGCGTGTATTACTTTCACCAATAAAGTAGTACCTCTGACAGCCCTGGCAGATTGAAGCGAGACGGCAGACAGTTATTGTACTATGAACGCTATACGCAATGCAAAAGGTTGAAATTAGGTTGTTTTCCATAATAGTAGGTAAATATCTCGGGGATTTTGCGCCGCTTGTATGGAACTGAGACAGGCCTGGTATTAGAAAAAACAAATGCGAAACTTCGGTTAGCCCCGCCCCTTTCGGTCGATTCTGTCTTGACTGGAGAGTGAGTCGTGGGACGGGTATAACAAAGTTTCTGGTTTTGCGTTTCAGAGTAGGCCCTCAGGTCCGAGCGATTCGGTTTTTTCTAAAACTCCGGGTCCGGGTCGATTTTTCTGAAACTTCATTATCAATATTTTCAATAAGTACAATAATATTTTTTTTAATTTCCAGTCACCTGCGCTTGGAACTTCACGAACCTGTACTACGGCAACAACGGATCGCTATCGTGCCTCAACGACCCCTACACCGACGTCGCTTTTGTTGAAGTTCAGAATATTAGAGGTAAGAGTTTACAGTTTACTACCTGGGAGGGCTACCGGCTAAAAAATATATACTTATATGGACATAGGCTTAGTTTCCCTTCCCATTGTCTGACTCCATGATCTTGTTCCTCCTGCCCCTTTCCACAATCGGGGGACACATACGCAGGCAGCGCATTCCAATCTTTAGCAGCTCGCATCAAGAAAGAACTAGCGAAGCGCTTCGAACGGGCAGGTGGAATGTCTACTATGTAAGGATGGTAATCTAACCTGCGTGTGGTAATAGTCCATGTCCATTTCCATATTTTTTTGCCGGTACAGGGGCTGCTCTACTAAGGCCTCATTTACACCTGCAAGTAAGACATTTATCGCAGAAGACTTAGATACTTGCAGGTGGAAGGAAATGAGGCCTAAAGAGCTGTTCACTTGCTTGCTACACTAGTAGACGGTGCTTCGGGTCTAAGTACTTTATACTACTACTGCTACTGCCACAAAGCGACGAAAATGTCTCGGTTATGGCCGAGAATCTCGACGATTTTTAGCCGAGCACCGATACAGAATTCTCGGTTGGATTTGTAGCCGAGAATCCCGAGATCGAGATCTCGGTCGAGCCTTATATAGTTAATATTCCATATATATAAAATTGTAATGTGATACGCAATGAACAATCTTGGAATAATACTTACCTCACTATTTGCAGGTACAACTTTGAATTTCTTGAAGTTGTCATGACAACGAGCTTGTTTTCGATTCACTCTTCATTCAGTACAAAATGCGCGTTGTGCTCATTCTAACACCTTTTCTGTGTTCTGTGAAATAAACTAAACTGGGAAAATGTAGCATGGGTCCTATGAAAGCTCATTTTCGTGCAAAGCAAAGTGTTGCTTCTGCATTAGGAATAAGGTCTAATTTTCTAGCGGCATAAGCAAGCATAGCTGCTTTCTTTCATAAGCTAAAAAAATGTCTAATGCTGTTTTTCTAGTTCTTTCCAATAGAATAGGGAACTTTTTGCTTTGCACGAATGAGATGTCATAGGATAGGACCCATGCTACATTTTATAAAGTATAAGATAAACTTTTGGTATTTGGATTGGACTATTTAGGCTTTATTCGACCAATCTTTTATTCCAAGACTAGCGGATCCTCGCGGTTACCGGTTACCGGTTACAGTACCCGCGTGGTACCCGTTCCCGTGGGAATATTGGGATAAAATATAGCCTATGTCACTCGGGAAGAATGTAGCTTTGTAATGGTCAAAGAATTTTCTAAATCAGTCTAGTAGTTTCGGAGCCTATTAAATGCAAACAAACAAACGAACAAACATACAAACAAACAACCAATCAAATCTTTCCTCTTTATAATTTAACGCTTACTTTCGGATAGTAATGTCAAAACCCCATACTAGTTTGACATTAGTATCTGACAGAATTAAAAGTGTAGTGTAGCCTTATCGATTTCTGATTTGTTCCACAGCGCAACTGCTAGCTCTGGGTCTTGGCGATGGTTCAAACTTAAGAGCGTTATGCGCTAACAACTCGTTGGCTCTCACCACTGGGGTGAACATACCCGACGACTGTCTCATAGCGCACGTGGTCGACGCTGAGGTCCTCACCAGGAGGTAAGATACTTCATCAACTAATTATGTCTCTACTACCTACTGACGGAGGCTGGGTGAATAGACTAACAATACCTAGCCCGGAGGGAAGACTTAACTTAAGAGCGTTATGCGCTAACAACTCGTTGGCTCTCACCACCGGGGTGAACATACCTGACGACTGTCTCATAGCGCACGTGGTCGACGCCGAGGTGCTCACCAGGAGGTAAGATACTTCATCAACTAATTATGTCTCTACTACCTACTGACGGAGGCTGGGTGAATAGACTAACAATACCTAGCCCGGAGGGAAGACTTAACTTAAGAGCGTTATGCGCTAACAACTCATTGGCTCTCACCCAATGCTCTCACCACCGGAGTGAACATACCTGACGACTGTCTCATAGCGCACGTGGTCGACGCTGAGGTGCTCACCAGGAGGTAAGTTACTTGATCAACCAATTTATGTCCCTCCCTACTACTGAGGGAGACTGGGTGAATAAAGACTAACAGCCGGTTGCACCAAAATATTCATTTTACGAATTCGTAAAAAGTAACTGAATTTTGATGTCAAAACTGTCAAATCCCATACATTTTTAAACCATAAACCCTGTGAAAGTAAAAGTATAATGTAAAAAAACTTGGTGCAACCGGGTGTAACAATACCTAGCCCGGAAGGAAGACTTGAATATTGAAGCAAGATGGCGGTCAAATGCATACCTAACCAGTATTTATTGAAAAAAAAATACCCGTTGCGGTTTTATAAAGTTGCAGAGATGTTCTCTGCAACTTTATAAAACCCTCCGTTATTTCACATATAATTATCTGACTGAACTAAAAAGAGGTTGCAGTTTTACTTGTTTTTTTCCACTAGCCCTGTAAGTTACTTTTTAGGCGGGATTCGAACCCCCTGGGAATAATGGCCCCTTGCTGCATTTTAAGGTTTAACGCTAAAAACCGCCGCTAGGTGGCGCTAGCGGCTTGATTTGCTATGTGCGAGTTCCGCGACGATGCCTGCTTGTTGATCGGTGGAGAGGAGAGAGGAGGTGGATTTCCTCCCGCCTCGCCTCTCCCTTCTATTTCGATTACAATAGATCGATAATAATAATTTTCATAAAAATTAATTTTATAAAAATGACAATATTTCGAAAGTGGTGCGTCGTAGCTAAAATCTAACGAAAGGACATTTTTCATTTTCGGCTAGGACATTGTACACTATTCGTACTAATAGTAAAAAGTATAGTAAAGTCAAATAAAATATTAAAATTCTCATTGTCTTTCTGGATAAATGGTACAAAAATAAACTTTGAAATAAAAACTCTTTGCCATCCATGGTCACACTGGCAACCATATTTAAGTCACGTTCGGAAACATTGATGATTCTGTACGAAAAAACGATGACATTGACGACTGATGATAATCTGTCAATGTGAACCTTTTTTTTAATGCTAGTGTGACATTTTACCGCCATATTGAATCGGGGTTGCATAATTATTAAGACTAGATAATGCTTATGCACCATCAAACGCGTTAGCTTATTGCGATATAATTAGTTTTCAGTTATTATATTTATCTTTTGCTTGCATATGGTATAGTGTACAAAGTCCTAGCCGAGGCTCCATACAAAACTGAAAAATCTCCTTTCTGATCCCCTTAAACTCCGGAGCTAGACGAGTACTTACTTAGGTACATACACACAAAAAAAATTTTTACCTACTTGCATGTAGGTACTTATCCCGGTACATTATGCAAGGGGCTCAATTCACGCCTCAAAAAACAGCTTACAGAACTAGTGGTTTTTATATCCCATTTTTTCTAATATTTTTTTAATTTCAATGATAAAATTCTCCCACAGAAACGACGCAGTATTCAACAGCATAAACACCCTTCTGGACTCCCTCGACGAATTATTCGGATACAACGTGGCACAGTCCCACCAGCTGATCCACCTGAGTATCTACTCGCCATTCTTAAACACGTTCGACCTCCTCTTCAAAGATTCCACCATCGGCATCGTAGAGGCCACCACTCAAAGCGGAGTCCAAGTGGCTAACAACTACATCGAGCTCTTCAAACATCTCGAGGCTTGCACGAGCTCTGCTCCTAGCACGACCACTCCTGGTACTCCAGGAGGCGCTGGGAGGACCCTCACTTCGTTTATTACACTAGTGTTCATGGGTTTCATCGCCCATATCGTTGGTTATTAGGTATAGCATAGCGTAAGTTTAATAGTGAGGCTTCATACTATAGAACACAAAAAAGGCGTAAGAAGTAACTAAGAGTGGCGCGAAAAGCCTTTGCTCATATCAGCAAACCTTCTAATCGTTTTAACTTTGTACGATTTTAACTTCTTCTAATTGTCATGGCATCTATAACTTGTTTTCGATTCCACGTTTCATTTAGCCAGTCAAACGATCCAACGCGCTCCAAGAATGCGCTTCACTGGAGCTCCATGAACAAATTCGATGCACTATCCATTATCCACGGTCCAGCTGGACACAGCCTGGATCGGGGATCGCCGATCAAAAATGGTTCGATTGGTGTGACATGGATGGATTGACATGCTCCCTCTACAACCTCTTTTTTTGTATTCTATGCTTCATACTAGACCTACCTGTCGGGCTGCAAATGTAGGTATTACTTACATCTTAGATAATTTGTAAAACCAACATTTCTGTTTCAAAAACAGCTGTGTATTCATATATTTGATCCGCCTTTATTTGCCTCAGTAAAGATGCACTATCACCAGTTGCCAGTGTAAGCCTTGCAGTGTACATGTAGCGGCACGAAACTCTAGCGCCGACAGTTATTGCGCAGAAGTCAAAAATAAGGTATTTTGGGCCTTGCGCCATACCATAAACACCCTCTACGTCACGGTCAGCGCTAAACTTACGTGCCGCTACTTATAGCATTGTTCTAAGAAGTTGTTGCCTCACTATTATAATATATATGCCTGGTACAAGTCATAATAAATAAAGTACGTTCGCCAAGAGTTGACAAGTCAGTGTTTCTTAACTCAATACTAATTGCGGCCCGCTAATTATTTAAAAAGAGAAAATGAAAAAATGCCCGCCCGCCTCCGCTCGCCGTTTGGGCCGCGGTTGACAACAACTGCGTGCCACTTACCACGAAACACGGTGAAAGCGAGAGATAAGCGAAGGCCGTCATACAGTTTGCGATAATTAAGCGACAGTAACGCTGTTCGGATACGTATCATAATATTTATCATCTCTCGGCGCACAGACTTCATTTGGTTATAAAAATACATATTTTAACAGTGGTAGAGTACAATAATTTGACATAAGTGGTTACAACTGCCAGTTCGTTAGTTTTGCCCTAATTAAGCTCGTATTTATTGGTCTTTCAATAATTTTTTAGTTAAAAGTGCAGTGACTGACGAGCGGTTTTGATGAGTAGACCTATGGATGTACGAATTTAAATCCTCTAATCCGTTGTTTGCCTTGAAAGCGATAGTTTTTAAGAAAGTAGTTTTTACAAATAGGTTTTATGGTAATGAAGTTATTGATGTTGTGTTTATTTGTTATTTTTACTATTTCATTTAAAACATTGTAAAAGAAAAAAAACACCAGCCCTGCTTCTACTTACCAAATTTAAACTTGCAGGGCCGGTGTTTTTCTTTCTATTAAAATTTTCCTATACCGGAATGCATAAAATATCATTTAACAGGTTCTAACTATTAGAGATCATATTTTATCTGAACAAGTAAAGGTAGGAACACTCGACAGCACATCAAGTTAAATAGTTGAACTGCGATAACAGCTTTTATTACGTAGGGCATAAAGGCGGTCTCAAGGTTAACATGTATAGTCTGATGTGCCGCCGTGTGTACCTAATTTCAATTAATGTCGTGCAACTCCGAAAACTCAAAAAAGCAACCAACACTATCTTGCTTGCTTATCTTTAACTAAAAACAAGATGCAGAATCAAATTAAATATCAGTTTGGTTTTTGTTTACATGAGTATTTCTTAAAAATATTTCCCAAACTTGTTAGTTAACATTTTAATACAATACAAAATTTTAAGTTTGTGTGTGAATTCGTGTCAGCCTGTGTAAGCTATCCCATCTAGTAAGCCATTTTATGAATGGTGTTGTAATAGGTATAAAAGAACAATTTATATTTTTGTGAATTAAATAAATGGTTTTTAAAATTCTGTAGTTTCTATGAATAGGTACGTCAAAAAGTTTTTTTTACAATAGAAATAAATAGCTTTTCTTCAACAATGCTCGGACGAGACTCGAATACCCAACCCTTTAAGTGCTTGGTGCGAGTTTATTTTCACGTTCGCTCGCGGGCTATTACGCAAGATGGTGGACCGCAATCCTATACATAATAATGTAATTAAGTAACTTATTAAATCTAAACTGATTGGTCTAAACAAGTACATAATTTCAAATGTCGTGTAACTTCGAAAACTCGAAGAAAATCAACCAACACCATCTATTGCAATGTTTATACTTTGTTCAATGTCGAATGAGTCCTATGGCAGCTCATTGGTGCAAAGCAAAAAGTTCCTTATGCTATTGGAATAAGACTGAAGAAAAATAGCATTAGAATTTTTTATGAAGCTTGTGCTAGAAAATGAGAGCCTATTGGTTGTGCAGACGCAGCGTTTTGCTTTGCACGAAAATGAGCTGTCATAGAACCCATCCTAAATCGTACAATGTAGGTACAGTACCTACTATAAGAGCATGCGTGCACTTGTGATTTTGAGCAGACCGATGATAGTTTAGTCGGTATCGTAAAAAAAAATGTTTATTCATCTCATACTAGCTTACATTATACAGAGCTTTTTAAAACTAATCACAATCTAGTATGAGAACTGGTGCCCGCAGAAAGTTTGAAGAAACCTGCAAGACGATCGTCATTAAATTGTCGGCCGATAGTTAAGTTGAAAGCAGTGCGCGCGCTCACATAGTCCTTCATATACATTACCGACCGGCCGATAGTTGTGCTATGCGATAGTTTGATCGAACAACTATCGGCCGATAGTTTGATCGGTCGATTTTTAATCGTCAACGCGCGCACTGCCATTTATCTCTATACTGAATCCAAAAACGATCAAACTATCGCCCGATTAAAAATCACAAGTGCGCGCTAGCTGTAAGGTCAAGAAGACTTAAATTTAACTTTTTTCAAAATGAAATGAAACCAAGAAATTATCTTTCAATACGTTTATTTCAATATAGTATTGTATTATTACGTTACATGTATAAATTTAGACAGGTTGCGTCAAAAATGTGATACAATAGTTGTATGTTACAAACTAATCTGCGGAGAATGAAATGCATGAATAGTACAATTTATTTCGTTATTTTTGATCTTGTCATAGGCATTTATTTTATATGAAATAGAACAAAAGAACAAAATATGGCTGTTATCCGAGTAAACCTCAAATAATGCTTTATTTAAAATGTCGAAAAAATATAATAAGTTATTTTTTATTAGTATTCTTACGAGAGACTTTGCTTTTATAGTTACAAGTTAATAACAAAAAAAAAAGTTATTACCAAAAATGTGTAAATTAATTTTTGTAAGATTTTATCAGTCTTTTAAAAGACAATCGTTTAATATTAACATGTATCATCATCATCATGTCAGCCGAACGACGCCCCCTGCTGGGCATAGGCCTCCCAAAAGGATCTCCACAACGATCGGTTCTGCCTAATAATAACATTAAAAACAAATAAATGTATCTTAATTGCTTTATTTGGTTTTATTTTAGAGGATTTTCAGCCATAAATTATCAATTAAAAATAAACGTGATTTCTCTATGAAAAAAACATTCATCAAATTAATGACAAGATGAAAAGAAGAAAGAATAAGATCAGAATAACACCCTTAATAATAATAGTTGTATAATATACATAATTTAAAATATTTAAATAAAATATATTGTTAATTACTTCGAGAAAAGTAGCGTTAGCATTGTAAAATGTAGCATGGGTCCTATCACAATTCACAGCACAGCTCATTCTTGCAAAGCAAAATGTAACTTCTGCATAAGGAATATGGTCTAATTATGCTAGCATAAGCTGCATTAAAAAAAGTCTAATCTTCGTTCGTAAACAAATCGTTTTACTGAGTTTTTTCTAATAGCATAAATAACTTTTTGCTTTGTACGAATGAGCTGCCACAGGACCCATGCTAAATTTTAATAACTATAATACATATGTCTTATTTCACGAGAACGGGTGAGTCACGCTTGTGTGTGCACTTGTGTGTCACACTGTCTTTGCCCGCGAAAGCTCGGGACCGCTCAGTTTTGGCGGAATCCCGGCCGACGCACACAGGAGCGCGTGTCTATACGCATTACAACTACAAGTATGAGTCACCCGTCTTCGTGAGATAAAACATCTGTAACAACGAAAATAATACAGATGTATGAAAGAGATAAAAGTGCTTACGGTGCGATTAAATTTTAATGGCGGAAGTGAAGTTTGCCGCCATATTGACGCGTCGCGGGCCACTTAGCTGTACCTACATAGGTATAAATAAAAAATAAGAGATTTTTTTTGACATTACTAGTGTATACAACCATTATTACTAAGGAGGTAAAATTAAAAGCCAAATAATAAATTACTTTAAATAAAAAGAAAGATATTTCTAATTCTCATTATTCTGACAAGTAAAATACGATTGAAAGCAGGTCAAACAAAACATTTTCTGGAAACTTAATTACTGTTACCAGCCATAAATAATAAAAATTAGACTAAATTCAATACCTACGTAAATATACAAACAAAAGTAAACGCCCCTATTATTATATTTATTTAGTGCCTCTTATACATCCGTTTTATTTAATATAAAAAACGCTTATTCGTAATAATATTCTTGTTTATTGCTATATATTTACAACTTATATTAATAGCCTAAATGTCAAATACGATTTTTGAAAAAGTATCCTAAAAGCAGATCCACACCAAACGATCCAACGCGCTCCAATCGCGCACGGCAAGAGTGTGCTCCGCTGGAGCTCCATAAGAGCGGTTGATGTGGCGTGCCTCGCGCGATCCAAGTAAACGAATTCTATCCATGACACTGAGCTAGTTGTGAGACGGGTAAATAATACTTCATCTATACTAAAATTATAAAGCTGAGGAGTTAGCTTGTTTTTTTGAACGCGCTAATCTCAGAATCTTCTAACTTGATTGGGTGCCCTGGCTCAAACGCCCACAGCTCCACGGTATGGTCTTCATGCATAGCAGTCACAGGAGTCAATCTATTCCTGCTGACTGTCGCTTCCCCATCTATAGACAACGTCACAGCCAACTCATCTCCCCTGCCCAAACAATTTCCCGCGTCCCGTTGAACGTCCCAGTACTCAGGACGATCTAGTAGAAGCTCCGCGTCCGCGGGCAAATCGCAAGGTCGCAGCTCGCTGGATCGCACGAGGTCAGACCAATGGATAAGATTCCAGCGTCTCGTCCCGATTCCGTGGATAAGATTTGGACAACAATCGTTTGCCCGAGACGCATCAGCTGCGCAGTGAACACGTAACCTTGGTCAATCTCTTCATCAACTGTTGTAGTGAATGGACTAAAGGGAGGAACGTTCAGTTTGTAAATAACAGATCATTTACAAACTGAACGTCCCTCCCTCTAGCCCTATCCAAGCTTAAAGGCACTGACGGAAGACGTATCTCGGGGAGGTAAAGGCTCATTTACCCACGAAGACGACAAACTTCCTTCTAATCTATCCACATCTACTTGCTTTGGTTCTGTCTTCTAACTTGATTGGGTACCCTAGGATCGACGAACTGGATATTTGGCGGGTTCTAGCTGCTGATATCGACAACTGCCCAAAGAGAGTTCTTTGTATCTACACCAGTGAATAACAACCTTTTATCTTCTCTGTTGATGCTGAAGTGGACGTCTCGAGCAGAATTAACGTAGTAGTCAAAGATAAAGTCTTCCTTGAAGTTTTCGATGATCTTGAATATCTCCTCGTTGTCATGGCAATGTTCCTATTTTCGATGTCAAATTGCTTTCGGGACTGAATGCATGAAATTCTCCTTCTTAACCTCTTGTCTTGTTTTCTGTGATTGTGATTATCCGGAACCACACCCAAATGACCCGCTTTGAATCCAGAGAACATAGTCCGAAACGCGAAATCCAAAACTTCGTTAGCTCCGCCCCTTTCACTCGATCCTGTCACGACTGGAGAGTAAGAGCGACGTGTATAACAAGTTTCGGATTTTGTGTTTCTGAGTTGATCCTCCGGATATTGGATTGTGGATTGAGTTTGTTCACTTGGATCGCGCGAGGTACGTCCATACCAACCGCTCTTATGGAGCCTCATAGTAATAGTAATATTTATTCGCATAAAAAACGGTACATTTCAATTCTTTATTTATTCTAGTTCATACATGCATGTTTTATTGACATATCGATAAGCAAACTTAAGGGCCCCACAGACTATCAGCCCGCCTGTCACTCAGCGGCATACGCAGGCATAGTGTGTGGCCACTATCTGGCGCGGACCAATGTTGACAGTTATCGCCCTAAAACTAAAATTGACGACTATCAACTGCTAGTGTGTGGCCGCAAAGCTGGTTTTCAACTATTGCCGACAATCAATGATCGTACTAGTGTGTCAAATCAAATCAAATCAAAATATTTATTTATTCACATAGACAAAATAAGCATGAACTTATGAATCGTCGATCCCATTCAAGACATTTTAACTGACAAGAAGAATGGGCGCAAGAAACTTGTAGCGATGGAAGTCTCGAACGTCAGACGGCCGATCATATCTAGGACGGCAAGCGGACTGATCGTCTGTGGGGCACTTTACAATCTCGTCATGCTCTTAAATAAAATATGATTTTATACAGGGTGTTAGTTTGGTCAGATGCAAGCCAGAAACCACAGCTTGTACTCATAAAATTGGACAACTTTACCCAAGAAACATGGGTCGAAATCCGAAAAAAAAACACCCTGTATTTCTCCATACACTAAAGCAAGTTATCAACAAAACAAAAATACTAACTTTTGGATTAAATTGGAGTGCGTTGGATCGCTTGGTGTAGCTCCAGCTATTAACATGTAGTTCTGATGTGAAAAGTACTTAAGAATAGGGTGTAATTTTTGACAGCTTATCTAATATGGATTTTGGAGGGTGCATTTTGACATATCTCGTATTTTTTACATAATAAAGACAAGAGAAAGCCAAAAGATTTGAAGACCACCTAAGTGGAGCGATAATTTAGCGAAAAACATTGTACGATATTATTTTTATTTTTTGCATTCACTGCAAGCAAGCACTGAAGATTTCCACGGAAACAGAATATCACCTGTGTTAGTGTTATATTACTATTGATGGGCAGCTAGACGTTTTTAACAGACTTCAAAAAGAGGAGGGGTTATGTTTAGCCGCCGATTTCTCCGTCAATTGTAGACTGATTTAAAAAATTCTTCATGAGTTAAGTGTTATGCACTAATGATGTAAAGCATGGTGTGGTGTTAGAACTGCACCGACGGCCGGCAGCGCTGAAGTATTGAGGAGTTTATACGTTCCAATGTTTTTCATATTATTTCCGATAATTTCACCGTAGACTGATTTTTTAAAATTCTTCATGTGTTAAGTCTGTGATGAGTCGTCAGTAATGTCAGCTAATGATGTAAAGCGTGGTATGGTGTTAGCACTGCTCCACCGGCCGGCAGCACTGAAGTATTGAGGAGTTAATATGTTCCAATGTTTTTTATATTATTTCCGCTGATTTCACCGTAGATTGATTTTTTAAATTCTTCATGTGTTACGTCTGTGATGAGTCGTCAGTAATGTCAGCTAATGATGTAAAGCATGGTGTGGTGTTAGCACTGCTTCGCCGGCTGGTAGCACTGAAGTATTGAGGAGTTAATATGTTCCAATGTTTTTTATATTATTTCCGCTAACTTCACCGTAGACTGATTTTTAAAATTCTTCATGTGTTACGTCTGTGATGAGTAGAGATTGGATAATCGGATGCATATTTAACTAAAGTTAATATTTGGCTAGGAAATTATGGAAGCGGCTTCTTAAAACATGTTTTTTTAAATATAAATCCCAGGATTCCAGAGAATACGCGAATGCAAAATTAGTCCGTCACATGGTGTGAAAACAACGTGTTTAGCATGTTGTATTTATTTAAAAAAAAAATTGATACAAAAGTGCATTCCATAACAGCTAACATCTAAACTTTAGGTAAATATGCATCTGATTATCCGATCACTGGTGATGAGTCGTCAGTAATGTCAGCTAATGATGTAAAGCGTGGTGTGGTGTTAGAACTGCTCCACCGGCTGGTAGCACTGATGTTATTACGGGAGCCGCGCCCGCAACTGAACCGACTGATCCTACGCCGCCGCCGCAGAATATTACCTGTGGGGATAGAAATTATAGTTAAACTCTAACGGCCAGAATTAATAACCTATCTACAGATATGGATAGGTGCAATCCAGATTAGTTGCTAAGCAACACCTAGAAACACCCTAGCAACTGTCGTTAATTCTATGTTAATATCAAGCGTTGCATAGCAACTAATCTGGATCGCACCTATCCCTATCTGTGGATAGGTTATTAATTCTGGCCGTAAGTAGGTATGGACGTCAAATATTTTTAACACTAGTGCGGATTTGGTGTCTCAGGATACTATATTCACATGCAACCTTTTTCCAGAAACTGATTCCGAACTGCGTCTAAACCCATTCCATATCTGAATATACGAGTAGGTCTCTAATAAGAAAAAAAGCAGGTATTTGTAGTCAACTTTCTTTATTATAATTATACAAAACTACCTTTCCGCCCGCGGCTTAGTCGGCGTGGATTACACGACGCTATCCCGCGGGAATATAATATTTTTCCGAGATAAAGCTATGTTCCTCTCCAGGCCAAAGTATCTGTGTCCCAAATTTCAGCCAAATCCGTTCAGCCGTTTTGGCGTAATTGAGTAACAAACATCTAAACTTTCACATTTATAATATTAGTAGGATTACATGGGCGTACACAGCATTTACTTCAGAGTGGGGCAAAAATTCGATAAATAATAGAAACATAAAACGTCCCTTTAGACTTATGTACATTTACTTTCGTAACCTGAAATAATTCTTTGACAAATTTTGGTTAAAATCTTGCTTTATATTTCGATTTTCTGTTTACATTCTAAATAAATATATAATATTTTAAATTTTGATTTGTATGTACCATGGGCAACAGCGTCGCTTAAGGTTAAAATGGCTTGCACGCCGCGTCGTCACAACATACGTTTAGTTCGTGCAGGGGCAATACGAGCGCACACGAATTTTGTTGCCAAGTGGTTAAGCGACGCTGTTGCTCATAGTACCTATTAATACACGAACTAATTTTCTAAATATTTAGCTTCAAGTGAAGTCGGGCAGTGAGGCGCTTGCCCCGCTATTTAAAAGTATAATAAAATAATGTAATAACTTACTTGCGAGACGGGCGTGGCGGGCTGGCCCGGCGTCGCTAGTACGTATTGCTGTTGCCGCACTCCTCCCACCTGGAACAAAGTCAAAACAACCATTTAAATTAGAGTACATTTTCATTAGGCTCCACATTTTTTGACAACACTCGTGACAGAACTTAAAAAGCTTATGTGCGAGTCGGACTCGCGCACGAAGGATGCCGTACCATTATCTATACAACATTAAACGGTATTTTATAACCTTTTTTTAGATTCACCTGTCTGCAAACACACAGACCAAATCTGTAAGTCTGTAACCAAATCTTGCTATCGAGCGAAAAACGGCAAAAGTATCACGTTTGTTGTATTGGGACTCCCACTTAAATATTTATTTTATTCCGTTTTTAGTTATTTGTTGTTGTAGCGGCAACAGAAATACATCATCTGTGAACATTTCAACTGTCTAGCTATCACGGGTCATGAGATGTATCTCAGGCTGTAGCCTGGTGACATACAGACCGACGGACAGTGGAGTCTTAGGCCTCATTTCCACCTGCAAGTAAAGGTCTGAACATACCAGCGCTTTCAATTTGCGGCCGCGGTGGCGTCCGCGGTGGCGATCAGATAGAGCAATAGCCCGTGTAGCGACGAGTTCAAACACGTGCGTCCGGCGCGCGGCGGCTCGAAATGCAGAGTTCGCACGCGCGATCATTGGGCGGCCGCGTTCAGTTGATGTTGATACTAATTTGAACGCTGCACTCAATTACTTATTATTAATTATTATTGTCAATGGAACAATTATGATTATGACGCAAAAATAACATAAAATACGACATTTTGCCATCTCAGCCGGCCTAGAATGAGCGGCTTTTATCACGCGATATGATATGGTACGTCATGCCGTCTTGCTTACACCTTAGTGGGGTAAGCAAGACAACTTGCCGTACAATATCATAACGCGCGATAAAAGCCACTCATGCTAGGCCGGCATATCTCACAAACAAGTTATCTCCGCGCTCTGAGATTGGTGTCATTGGAAAGGGAAGATCAAAATCTACATTATCCTTACAAAGAATCTACAAAAAGCCTGCCGCGGGATACTAATACCAACCCTTTATTTATTTCAAATGAGCTGGAAGGTATGTACCTCTTTTTCTTTTCTTCGTCTTCAATAACTGCTGCTAGGAGAATAATTTCAGCTTCGATTTCACTTTCGCTATCTTCCAATATCACTAAATTTAATACGAGTATATGTTAGTATGAGGACGCAGACTGGACTGAACGCGTAGATCGCGTGTTTGATGTGTACTGGTCTTGCACGCGCAGTGATCGCCACCGCGAACGCCACCGCGGCCGCGACCGCGAACGCGTTGGTTTGTTCGGACCTTAAGTCTTCTGCGATAAATGTCCGACAGTCTCTCAGATAGCAACTTGCAAGTGTAAACTACAACTTGCAAGTGTGTTTACACTTGCAAGTTGCTATCTGACAGACTGTCGGACATTTATCGCAGAAGACTTACTCGCAGGTGGAAATGAGGCCTTAAGAGGGTCCCGTTTTTACCCTTTGGGTACGGAACCCTAAAAAGGCTTTTACGTATCACGTACATACGAACAAGCGTTTTCGGACTTACAAGGGGCAAGTGCCCTTTCCAAATGTAGATTTAATAGTAGCAACAACATATAAACGCATTACGAAACTGTCGAAGATTTTCGTTCCGATATATCTGTGTAGCACCTTTGTTATTCTTCAATGTCATATTTTACAAGATTTTTATTAACTTGCCATGTTAGTTAGTTAGTGGGGATAAATCTAGCAAGCTTAATTTGACCCACTTTCCAGTGTCCAATGGAGCTGAAATTTTGTATACAGGTTTGGTTTAGATGACAATACAATATTTAAAATACAGCCAGCAAAAAAGCTTGTCATGAAAATTAATTTTTTAATAAAAACTTATTTGAATGTTACTATTAAATATTTACATTAAACAATTTAAAATTAAGTATTTAGAAAAAATCGACCCGTCCAACCAGCTCCGATGGGACTCGAACCCGCGACCTTTCGCTATCCGGGCGACTGCTCTAACCACTGAGCTACGGAGTCGTTACGAGAAGCGTCGAATTTATCCAATACTTCTTACGCGCTGTATTGCCAGCGTTAATTTCATCAATGTGAAGATAGTACTACCCTCATATTAATCGGAGCTGGGGGCTACCGCATAACTTTATGGATATAAACTTCATACGTTTTTTGGAACTTAAATTCAATTTTATAAAAAAACTAGCCGCTATTAGTTCCTTGTTTAGTGACATCTGGAATAACGATAGCTACCTAGCGACGTTCAACAGAACAAAGCAGCAAAAATCTATCAAAATAAGTAATTCAAATGACAGTTGAAGCCCATGCCCATATCCATATTTTTTAGCCAGTAGCAACCAGAAGCGACCAGTCTCACAACTAGGGGGGTTGTGACACTGGTCGATTTTTATATATACTTCAATTTTAATTTTTCAGTAATAAAAAATGCGTTTTGAATGCAAAAACGTAAAAATTTAAATTAATATTTACATATCAATAACAGTCCGGTCCGTTATTCAAAATAGTTCCAAATAATAAACCAATAAAGTAAGTCAAAACATACTTTATACAAACCTGATGTATTTGCTGCGGCTGTTGTATGGTCTGCCGATGTTGTCCGTCCGCAGACTCCACCACCACTTGCTCCATAAAAGTACCGCTACCTACAAACCAATACATCACTATTAATATCTCAAATTAAATACTAAAAGGCATCGAACCTTATTGGCATAAGTACCTAAGTTAGCGCCAGTCAACCGAGAAAATAATTACAAACGACAAATACTGTTTATAAAATGTCGTAAATGATGAACTTTTTGAAATATTTCACTTTTAATATGTAACATAAATAGTAGATTGTCCAACAAGTGCATAAAACGTACCATTTTACCCGAGACGTATATATCCACCCTTGTTTACGGCTCGGGTGGATAGTCAATTCGAGGGTAAAATGTTTTTTTTTAATTATGTACGAGTTATACACTCTGCTTTTCACTTCGAGTGTGAGGAAAATAAATAACAATATTGCAAAAAAGAAAAAATAAAGACTTCGCCATATTGGCGAGAAGACTTTCTTGTTTTTTATATGTGGCAGTGGCAGCACAGTGACTTTAACATAGATCGTAGTCCATAATGCTCTTGAAATACTTATTTCTTAGAAAACTCATTAATTTTGCCTAGTTTTATTAATTTAGTAATTTAACAGGGATTATTTACCATATTGAAGAAACAGAATGAAATAACAAAACAATATTATTTAACGACGCTTAATTGCGTGTTTGACTGTTTACCTGACGACCTTTGCCTCAGAGTCTGAGACTTAGACGAAGATTTTACTTTGTGCACTAGAGCATAAAAAGCGATTTTATGCAGCCTATACCCAACATAAACACGAACTTTACGAGCATGAGAAGTGAAAATTATTTTACATCTTCGAACTGAAATAATTCAGAAATATATCATTTACGCCATTTTGTCGATTATTTTGACGGTTGACTGTCGCATGTTTCATAGGTGTACACCAAAATATGTCATACTTGTAACTAGGTATGCCAGCCGGCCTAGCATGAGCGGCAAGTTGTCTTGCTTACCCCACTAAGGTGTAAGCAAGACGGCATGCCGTACCATATCATATCGCGTGAATAAAAGCAACTCATGCTAGGCCGGCAGGCTCCATATAAAACAGTTCGAAGTCTTTTCTGTCAGCTATTTTGCATGCGTGAACTACCAGATGTTTTCCCGAGGGAATGCAATATATTTTCGGGTAAAAAAATAGGCTATTATGCTATTTTAGACTATAATCAATATCTTAATTTTTTTTTTAAATCTAACCTCCCTATAAAATAACTAAAGAATGCTTTAAGACTCTATTTAAACTTATATCTAACAATTACCTGCATTACTTCCTGTTGTAGTTGACGCATTGTTTTCACAACCGAATAAGCAGTGCTGCACCGTCCACCTCGGCTCGAACGGTATGTGTGTTTTTACCTGAAAATTAATCATCATCATTATCAGCCATTTATGTCCCCACTGCTGGGGCCCTGGCGTTCCTTATGGATGGATAAGGAAAATGACCCCACCACCCAGGCCCAGAAAAGGTTGACTTAATGCCCTAAGGCATTCTCTACCAGTCAACCAAAAAGAATGTAACAAAAGGCTGTGGAGGCAATAAAAGTCTTTGCGTCACATAATTCAACCGCCTCCGTGGTCTAGTGGTTCACACCGATTTCAGACCCAAATGTCCCGGGTTCGATTCCCAGTTGTGGTACATAATATTGTATTCGGTGTGGTTGGTGGTAGGACTTGTTCTTAGTTTGCCTGGCTAGCTACCACCATCTTATCTAAGTCAGACGCTGATGTTTTCAGCATTATTGTGTTCCGGCAGTTAGAGATAAGATAGCCAGTTCCTCAGTGATTGTGGATTCCGGGAGTAGTGCGCTTCCTCCTTCAGCCTTATCACCACTTAACATTCAAGTGTGATGAAGGCAAAGTGCTACCCCGTAGAGGATAAACAAATCAAAATATTTATCTACTTTTGGCGAACAGACTATCCATACTAATATTATAAATGTGAAAGTGTGTTTGTTTGTCCATCTTTCACGTCAAAACGGCGCAACTGATCGACTTGATTTTTGGTATGGGGATAGTTTGGAAGCTGGAGAATAACATAGGCTACTTTTTATTCCGGAAAATTATAAAATTTAAATGCTAGTTTTGTATGGAAAATATTTTTGGCTGTCGTACGATAGAAAACTGTCATTTCTTCCATGGCCGCTTCCGCGTCTGCGCGTGGTCAAAATCGAATACTAATCTTTTCCATAAGATTAGAACAAAATTTACTGTAACTAGCGCCAAAAATGCCCCAGTCGCGCATGCGTGCAGACTTATCTGTCACATACTTAGAAAACTTCTTCTCGATTATTTATTTTCATCTGTCTAATAATATTGGTGATACAAAGTTTTTTAAGGTCAGCTAGTACGTCGCATAATTTCAATTACTACAACTAGGAATCGAACCTTGAGCTCGGTGGTGAGCATCAGTATGTGCCTGCACGGCAGCCGGAACACCTCGCTGAACAAACACGAACATTCTTGCGTCGAAGTGCCGTATTTACTGATCGCCGCACTAATCTGTCTCCTGTGAAAAAGATAGAATATTGTATTTCTTCTCTTGGCTTCCTACTAATACCACAGATCACTAAATAGTTACTATGTAACAGATAGCTCACTCTGCTAAGTCATTTAAATAAATAGCAACTCTAACTTTAACGCAATAAAGTAGAATTCAGTTTGTACGGCACAGGCAAATTACGAACGGCCACTCGTTGTCGTTGCATCTCTTTCTATCGCATATATTCTAGCTCTTTTGCGGACCTAATTTCTATGGAGTTACAACGCCGGCGTTGCCGCCGCGTTTTCGAGCCGACACGGGGAGTGAAATAGGCCTGTTAATACCTATTATAAATACGAAAGTTTCTGGGTATGGATGTTTGTTACTCTTTCACGCAAAAACTCCTGAACGGCTCTGGATGAAATTTTGCAACAGAGATAGATTATAGACTGGAATAACACATAGGATACATTTTATCCCGATATTCTCACGGGAACGAGTATCACGCGGGTGAAACCGCGGGCGGCCGCTAGTCCTTAATATTTATTCCGTGTGAAAATGTGTTTGTTGGTTTGTCCGTCTTTCACGTCAAAACGGAGCTACGCACCGACGTGATTTTTGGTATGGGGATAGTTTGGGAGCTGAAGAGTGACATAGGCTACTTTTTATCCCGGAAAAATATCACCTTCCCGCGGGATAACGTCGTGTAGTCCACGCGGGCGGAGCCACGAGCGGAAAGCTAGCATATAAATACTAGATATAAATCGATTACAATATTATAAAAAGAAAAGCTTAGAATTGTTTTTTTTTTGTAAACAAATAAACTAAAAAACTACTGGCCTGATTTTAAGAATTCTTACACTACTAGAAAGCTACATTCTTCCAGAGTAACTATATTTGATTCCTGTATTCCAACAGGAACGGAGAGCCGCTTGTAATTAATATGCATGCACTAGTCCATACCCGCCGTTCCGATCGTCCAGGCATTTCTGTGCGAGTTTTGTCTGATGACTCATCAGGTTGTACGCGTACTGCGTTATCGTGTCCGTTGGCGACTGTTTCAATGTCTCTGTGTCCTGCGGGCAAATATTTATTTATTTTATTATACACAGAATAGATTTAAATAACAAAAATAAATAGTTAAATTAAACTATTAAATAAAGTCTAGATTGTAATCCAATAGTATGTGTACACAGAAAAGCAAATATGTAAAAACTTAAAGCTAAACAAAACAAACATCTATACTAATATTATAAAGAGGAAAGATTTTACTGTTTATTTGTTTGTTTGCATCGAAAATTGCTCCGAAACTACTGGACCGATTTAGAAAATTCTTTCACCATTAGAAAGCTACATTCTTCCCGAGTGACATAGGCTATATTTTATCCCGATATTCTCACGGGAACGGGTACCACGCGGGTAAATCTGCGAGGATCCGCTAGTAAGTGTATAAGTTTGCACAGCGCCTGATTTAAGATTTGCAAGTGTGTCATACCCGTAGCCTGCTGATCGCGAAGCTTCTCCTCTCGTCTTCGAGCTGGTTGGCTACATTGAAGAACAGCGACACGAACTCGTCCGGCTGCATCTGGGAGCGCACCAGGCTTTGGAACTTGGTCACCAGCCGCTCTAAACCCTGGGCAAAGTAAACATGAAGTGTGAAAAGAAATATATCGGACACTCAGATTCGTTTGGGCGGACTGTATGGGGCAAGGGGATTGAGGATTACTACATGGTATTGCCGCAATTAACACGAAACCTTGTGAAGTATGTTGGTGTAGTTGTCTGCCTCGAGCGTCCAGTAGGTCCTCTTTATCTCTGTGTTCTATAGTTCTTTCATATTGAGGCTTTCTACATGGTATTGCCGCAATAACGAAACTATAACTATTGCGTTACCTTGTGCAGTATATTGGCGTAGTTGTCCGCTTTGACCCAGGCACCCATCTTGGCGACGGCGCCAGTTATACTGCCTTTCAATACAGAGCCACCTATTAACTTCTTTCTGGTGTTGTTTGCGTGTTCCACATTGAGGCTTTCTACATGGTATTGCCGCAAATAATGCGTTAGTTTGTGGAGTATGTTGGTTTAGTTGTCTGCCTCGAGCCAGGCGTCCATTATGGCAACAGCGCCAGTAAACCACGTTTTAATACAGAGCCACCTATTTAGGTACTAGGTATACTTCTTATCTTCTTTCTAGTGTTCTTTGGTTGATTCAGATTGAAGCTTTCGACATGGTATTGCAATTGCCAGAGCAACGGACCAATAATTTGTTGGAGTAGTTGCCGTCGGTCTCGAGCTAGGCCCAGGCGTCCAAGTCATCTTTCTGTTGTTCCAGATCGAAGCTTTCTCCATGGTATTGCCGCAACAACGGACCTAATTCATAGTTTATTTTGTGCAGTATGTTGGTGTAGTTGTCGGCCTCGAGCCAGACATTCAGGTCCTATTTATCTCCGAGTTCTATAGTTGCTTCATATTAAGGCTTTCTCCATGGTATTGCAGCAACAACGGACCCAATTGATTGTTTACCTTGTGCAGTATGTTGGTGTAGTTGTCGGCCTCGAGCCAGACATCCAGGTCCTATTTATCTCCAAGTTCTATAGTTGCTTCATATTGAGGCTTTCTACACGGTATTGCCGCAACAACGGACCTAATTCATAGTTTACCTTGTGCAGTATGTTGGTGTAGTTGTCGGCCTCGAGCCAGACATCCAGGTCCTATTTATCTCCAAGTTCTATAGTTGCTTCATATTGAGGCTTTCTACACGGTTTTGCCGCAACAACGGACCTAATTCATAGTTTACCTTGTGCAGTATGTTGGTGTAGTTGTCCGCCTCGAGCCAGGCGTCCATCTATGCGACGGCGCCAGTGAGCTGGTTCAGCACTTCTAACAGCTGGAACTTGACCGCGCCCGTGCCGATATAGTTTAGTTTTCGCACGAGGCTTTCTACACGGTATTGCCGCAACAACGGACCTAATTCACAGTTTACCTTGTGCAGTATGTTGGTGTAGTTGTCGGCCTCGAGCCAGGCGTCCATCTTGGCGACGGCGCCGCTGGGCCGGTTCAGCACTTCCCATAGCCGCAGAGTGCCGGCTCCCGTGCCGATTATACCGCGCTTTAGCACCTGGGAAACGAGTAACATTTAGTTTAAGGCGCTACTCGGAAAAAGTATGGACTCTTTGATATAAAACTATAGGAAGGTTAAAGTTGTTATAAATCTGGTAATAAGATATATATTTCTTCATACCTTTATCTAGAATCGTATAGTTTCAGAAACACGATTTTATGATTTTGGCTCGACACTTTTTATTTTCGAAAATACCTCTAAAAATAAGAAATATCAAGATTATTCTTAAATGGGGATACATATACTATATATCGTATAGTTTCAGAAACACGATTTTATGATTTTGGCTCGACACTTTTTATTTTCGAAAATACCTCTAAAAATAAGAAATATCAAGATTATTCTTAAATGGGGATACATATACTATTGAAAATTGGTTTAATTAGTGACACCAATAATATTTAGGATCGTGTAGAAGCATTTTTTTCAAAATCGCTATAGGTTTTGAATACGAAGTGATTTTTTGATTTTTTTTTGCGTAATCGGCAAAATCGGTCTCGCTCCCGCGCGCGTCGTTTTCTCATTGCTATCTCGCTTAAGCATAATTTTTCCGAGTATCGCCTAAAGAGGCTGACATGAGAGAACTAGCGCCGCCAATCGATTTTATTTTATTTCTTCTTAATCCCCAATTTTTTTAAAGCAATCAGTGAAGGTCTTGGTAATGACGTCTCATATTTATTGAATAACGTAACAACATTACAAAATGCGTTCAATAGTTTATAAATGGATTTGAACGGATTTGGAGGTCTCATTTTTCGGTTTTTCGCTTATCTCTGAAACTATGCGTCCTAGTGACATGACCAACATTTACAAAATGAAAGCTGATTAAAATTGCTAAAAGGTTTATTCAGCAAATTTTTTCGTCTTGTAAAGTTTTCAAGATATCCGCTCTCGAAAGTCTGTAATTTTGGAAGAAAAGCAATTTTCCCTCACATCGCCAGAGGTCCAGAAAGCAGCAATAATGCGTTGTGAGACGGGTCGTTTTTTTTTTTTAAATACTTCATTTTCAACTTTTTTATAAAACTTGTAGCAAATATAATCAGCTTTCATTTTGTACAAGTCGTCATTATGTCGCTAGGACGCATAGTTTCCGAGATAAAATCCAAAAACAGAAAAATGAGACCCTCGCGTCTCTAAGCACACCATCGCCGTCTCTATCCAGACTATCACCATCACTATACAAAGGTATTTAAGATAAAGCTTACTTGTAACTGCGCCGCTGTATGCTCTCCTCTAAGTAACGCCAGTGCATACGTCTTGCACCTGGAGGCCACTTCATCTGCAGCTAACGCAGTGGCTTCTCTTCTACCAATCTCTATGCAGTCTCGCATCTTTATTATAACTCTCTGTCTCAATACAAAATCTCACGAAAATCTCATGAATCTTGCCGTCTCTATCTAGACTAACTATCCCCGTCCCTATACAGACTCTCGCAGTCTCTATCCAGACTATCGCCGTCTCTATAAAGAGGTATTTCTTTACTAATATATAAAGAGATTCGATTGTTAGTTTGTTTGTTTGCATCGAATAGGCTCCGAAACTACTGGACCGATTTCGAAAATTTTTTCACCATTACAAAGCTACATTCTTCCCGAGTGACATAGGCTATATTTTATCCCGATATTTCCACGGGAACGGGTACCACGCGGGTAAAACCGCAAGGTTCCGATAGTTAACTGTAAACTTACTTGTAACTGCGCCGCTGTATGCTCTCCTCTCAACAACGCCAGTGCATACGTCTTGCACCTGGAGGCTACTTCATCTGCAGCTAACGCAGTGGCTTTTCTTCTGCCAATCTCTATGCAGAGACTGGCATCTTTATACAGCTCTCTGTCTCAATACAAAATCTCACCGTCTTGTCTTAGCTGCATGAATCTTGCTGTCTCTACACGAATCTCGCACGTCTCTATCTAGACTATCGACATCTCTATCTAGACTATAGACATCTCTTTCTAGACTAACTATCGCCGTCCCTAACAGACTATCACCGTCTCTATAAAAAGGTATTTCTATACTAATATTATAAAGAGGAATAATTCGATTGTTTGTTTGTTTGTTTGCATCGAATAGGCTCCGAAACTACTGGACCGATTTCGAAAATTCTTTCACCATTAGAAAGCTACATTCTTCCCGAGTGACATAGGCTATATTTTATCCCGATATTCCCACGGGAACGGGTACCACACGGGTAAAACCGCGAGGATCCGCTAGTTAACTGTAAACTTACTTGTAACTGCGCCGCTGTATGCTCTCCTCTAAGTAAAGCCAGTGCATACGTCTTGCACCTCGAGGCCACTTCATCTGCAGCTAACGCAGTGGCTTCCCTTCTACCAATCTCTACGTAGAGTCTGGCATCTTTATACAGCTCTCTGTCTCAATACAACATCTCACCGACTTGTCTTCGCTGGATGAATCTTGCCGTCTCTATACAAATCTCGCAGTCTCTATCTAGACTATCGCTGTCTCTTTCTAGACTAACTATTGCCGTCCCTAACAGACTATCACCGTCTCTATCCAGACTATCATGTCTCTATTCAGACTATCGCGTCACTAAGCAGACTATCGCCATCTCTATCCAGACTATCGCGTCACTGACTAGATAATCGCCGTCCCTATACAGACTATCGCAGTCTCTATCCTGACTATCGCCGTCTCTATCCAGATTATCACCGTCTCTATAAAAGGTATTTCTATACTAATATGATAAAGAGATTCGATTGTTTGTTTGCATCGAATAGGCTCCGAAACTACTGGGTCGATTTCGAAAATTCTTTTACCATTAGAAAGCTACATTCTTCCCGAGTGACATAGGCTATATTTTATCGCGATATTCCCACGGGAACGGGTACCACGCGGGTAAAACCGCGAGGATCCGCTAGTTAACTGTAAACTTACTTGTAACTGAGCCGCTGTATGCTCTCCTCTAAGTAACGCCAGTGCATACGTCTTGCACCTCGAGGCCACTTCATCTGCAGCTAACGCAGTGGCTTCCCTTCTACCAATCTCTACGCAGAGTCTGGATGCAGCTCGGGACGCTTGCCACACCGAGCAGGTCACGTGAGCGTTCGGGAAAGCCGTGCGGACCGACTGGAAGAAACATTTGAACAGGACTTAGAATAGAATATCTTTTATTGCCAATACTGTGTTGTACACGCATCACACACGGAAAGAAAACGTCCTTTTGAATACGTTGACATAACAACTTTTATTGGCATTTTTACCTTTTAAATTATTTATACACAGCATTAGACATTGCCGCCAGCCAAGGACGAACTAGTCCTTCGAAGGAGACTCAACAGGTAATAAACACAATTTCGTAATAGGTCTCTTAAAGGTACTATTAGCGCATTTCACTGTAACAACACGGACTATACCATCATTGCCAGGATGAGTATTTATGACTCTACCTAGTAACCATTTAATAGGCGGAAGACATTCATTTTTTACGATGACCAAATCATTAATTTTAACAGGGTTTTTAAGAGAATGCCATTTAGGTATATCTATGCTGTAGAGTGACTAAATACTCTTGCATCTACCTTTTCCAAAAGCATTGCAACATGTGCTCAATATGTTATTAAGCCTGTTAATTGGCACATCAGCTAAAGTCCATTTGAATATGTTGACATAACAACTTTTATTGGCATTTTTACCTTTTAAATTATTTATACACAGCGTTAGACAGTGTACATAAAAACATGCTGATGATAATGCATTACAAAGACACAAAAGTATACCCGTAACGGATTTGCAACATAATAAAAAAAAAAGACTTATACCTACCTAAAATTTAAAGAATCAAACATTAAATAACAATACCATCTTTGGAAATTTATAATCAATTTATATATAATTTGAATCAATTTGTTTTTTAAAGGCCAAACCTGATTATAAACCTGATGATTAAGTTCAATTTAAACACAGGTAAGTTGCATTTTTATAGCACATTTGGTTGTTAATCCTGGGCACACACATATCATATTTCATCACGGAGATTCGGACGACAAGACACTTAAGTTTTGAAGTACATTATTCATTATTTATTTATTTCTTTAGTCAAATAAAATTGCTTTGGCAATGATACTTTAAGAGGCCCACATACTATCAATTCACTTTTATACTCGTACTAGCGGCCGCCCGCGGTTTCACCCGCGTGGTTCCCGTTCCCGTGGGAATATCGGGATAAAAAGTACATATAAACCTTCCTCTTGAATCACTCTATCTATTAAAAAAAACGCATCAAAATCCGTTGCGTAGTTTCAAAGATTTAAGCATACAAAGGGACATAGGGACAGAGAAAGCGACTTTGTTTTATACTATGTAGTGATATTATAGATTTTTATTAAATTACCTGTTGACACTTGGTGGGGTCGCACACGACGCACCGCACTTGTCTCCAGGCGGGGTTGCACGACTTGAACGTGTCTAGCAGCCACGTGAGATCCTCGCCTATCAGCGTCGATATACCTGTAGGCGTATCGTAAATTAACAACTAGTTTCATCTTAAAAAATCTAACATCTGTTCGCCGAGAGTTGAAAAGTTTGACGACCGATTTGGCGCAGGGGTAGTCTACCCACCTTCTGCGCCAGTGGTCTCGGGTTCAATTCCCGAACAAGACAAATATTTGTGTGCATGAACATGTCTATTTGTCTTGGTCTGGGTGTTTACTATGTAAGTATATTAAGTATGTATTTACAAACAAAAAGTATTTAAGTATATATTTATCCGTTATCAAGTTTTTCATGATACAGTTTCTTAATGAAATTAACATGGGCTTAGATAATTGGTGTGAATTGGTGAGTATGACCAAAAATTTATTATCTCGAGCTCCTACGTGCTTTGGAAGGCATGAATACTCTCCCATCCGCATTAGGCCGCGTGGTGGGTCAGGGCCCATTCTCCTTATCCATCCATAACTTACGTTTAAGTTACTTTTCAATTTCAATCTGTATGAAATATGACAGGGAGAAAAAAATAGCCCTTGGTGAGTTTCTTGCCGGTTCTTCTCGCTATTATTACAAGGCCTACCGTCGTGGTAGGATTTGCGGACCGATAGCGTAGTTTCTTTGACGTTCACAAGTGCTGTATCAGCCTAAAATGGTGAATCTTGAATAAGGAAGGCATGTGCCCCATGACTGGTTATTTAAAATGGCCGCATAAACCGATTTTAAAATCGCACTTTTACAAAATTTTCTCGCGTTTCGTAAGAAAAGTTTTATACAAGCCTTGTACTGGAAGCTATTTGCATTGCCTCGAATCATACATCAAACCATCCTCCACAATGCAATGAGAAACGAACAAAGCTTTTTGTAGATGGCGTTCTTGTGATTCGAGTCCACTTTCTACCTAATCTGTGGGCTAATAATGTACTCTTTGGTCGATGATTGGTTAAACGATTTCAGAGTTTTTTGGCGCCATTTTGGCGGGTTAGGTTAAGTGGATATTTTAAATAATCGCAATTTGTTTCATAGTGGACTTTGTGACTCAAGATAGGTGTGGTTTTGTGCCCCAAGTGTTTACGCAACTGGACGATGTGTGATATGATTAAAATATGCGCTATCTCGGTAACGTGATGCCGAGTGTTTTATTGTAGTAGTGACTACCTCAGCAAGAATTACCGAGAAGACCGACTCGAAATACTTGACGCCAAATACTCCAAGCATTGGAATGTAACATACCTACATTCTAATGAAAACATAAGAAACTATAATAACATACATAATGTGCGGGACAGATTATTACGGTTTATTATGTTTAGAAATAAGATGTATATAAAATTCCTTGAGTTGACCGTTGTACAATAAAATGATATTTTTGTGTGTATTTTACTCCCTCTGCTAGGTTGAGATAAATTAGATAAGTTTTATTTGTGTTGTATATAAATCGTTTATAATGTTAAAATAATTTGTAAAATGCAAAGGGCTCTCGATACGGTATTGCCTCGACGTACCTAAGGTCCGATTCGCTATCTCGCTCACTCGCGGGATATGCTCTTCTAGCACAACCGCGCCTCTAGCGGCACATCTCGGAACTCCCTTACACGCAGACTGCCACAGTTCCGAGAACTGATTTAGCGTCGCGCGTGTAAGCCAATTCCTTGAATTCTTTTGTGAGAAAATACGCGGAAACAATTAGAGTCGCTATAAATATCGCGTGCCCTCGCATTAAGATTCATTCGCATCCAGATATTGTAAGAAGAACAATAAAGTCACTCTGCCCGAACGAGCATCAACAACCAGTGGTTTTCTTCACCGTCCGGAACCTCTCCGTCTCCGCACAGTTTATGTACACCGGGGCTGCTACCGCTCATAAACGGCCGGTCCCGTACACATAATACTCAAGAATTGGCAGTATGGCTTGATGTCTTCGCCTGTCCAAAAGGACGGACTTTTTTACAATACAAAACAATACAATAAAAGATTTCATCGATTTTGACAGCTGTTATGATTGCTGTTAGCATGTTAGCTGTCATGTAATCAACAAAACAGCCATCCAATATCACCTACGCCTTCTGTCGTGATAAAAAGTTAGTTTTCCTCCCCATTGCCTGCTTCCAGTTCTCTGTAATGTACTATTCATACTCACCTGCGCTGACTATGACAGATTTCCCGTTCCCATCTTCTGCTAGGAACAGAGTGACGTTGTGTTTGACGCCGGGGCCGCCCGAGCCGCCCACCGTCGGGATCGTGCTGTTGAACTCTATGCCTGTGGGAATAAGGTTCATAATTCAAATCAATGTATAGTGTTTGTAGTAGTTTTTTGACGACCGATTTTCTGCTAGAAAGAGAGTGACGTTGTGTTTGACACTATTGGTCCACATAATCAACAAAACAATAACAAAGGCGTTGCCCCCGCCCCACCCCATAGAGTTTTATGCGGTAATACTGTTTTTTTTTGCACCGAATTATAAAAAGTACTTTAGTTATGTTGTAAGTTGGTCGTTTTCTCGAATACTTTATTTTCGATGATAAAAATTGCATTGTGAATGCAAAAAGTAGACAGTTTTTAGTTTTTGAGTTGCTGCTCACCAGTCTCGATGCACAGGAACTGAGGAACTGCATTGAATGCCAACTGCATGCTCGGGGTCGTGAAGTATACACATTGGATGCAGCCACCCGCCGAGTGCAGTAGTTTCACACCGGCATCTATATATATAGACAGACAATTCATTTTTACAATGTAATATTACCAAAATACATGGTGTAATAGAAATATAAATAACTAGCTATCTGCCCGCGGCTTCGCCCGCGTGGACTACACGACGTTATCCCGCGGGAGTGTGATATTTTTCCGGGATAAAAAGTAGCCTATGTTCCTCTCCAGGCT
Organism: Crambus lathoniellus; assembly: GCA_949710035.1. NCBI lineage: Eukaryota > Metazoa > Arthropoda > Insecta > Lepidoptera > Crambidae > Crambus > Crambus lathoniellus. The sequence goes on from OX453319.1 coordinate 7,179,118, forward strand.
TCAAAGTATCTGTGTCCCAAATTTCAGCCAAATCCGTTCAGCCGTTTTAGCGTGATTGAGTAACAAACATACAAACATCTAAACTTTCACATTTATAATATTAAGTAGGATTAAAGGAAGAGTTTGTTCTGCTCAAATAGAAAATGACTGGTAAAGAATGCCTTATGGCATTAAGTGCGCCTTTTGTACCCTTTTGTGCAATAAAGTTTAAATAAATACCAAATAAAATATGCATGATTTTTATTTCTCAATTATTTAAAACTAGCTATCCGCCCGCGGCTTCGCCCGCGTGGACTACACGACGTTATCCCGCGGGATTGTGATATTTTTCCGGGATAAAAAGTAGCCTATGTTCCTCTCCAGGCTTCAAAGTATCTGTGTCCCAAATTTCAGCCAAATCCGTTCAGCCGTTTTAGCGTGATTGAGTAACAAACATACAAACATCTAAACTTTCACATTTATAATATTAAGTAGGATTAAAGGAAGAGTTTGTTCTGCTCAAATAGAAAATGACTGGTAAAGAATGCCTTATGGCATTAAGTGCGCCTTTTGTACCCTTTTGTGCAATAAAGTTTAAATAAATACCAAATAAAATATGCATGATTTTTATTTCTCAATTATTTAAAACTAGCTATCCGCCCGCGGCTTCGCCCGCGTGGACTACACGACGTTATCCCGCGGGATTGTGATATTTTTCCGGGATAAAAAGTAGCCTATGTTCCTCTCCAGGCTTCAAAGTATCTGTGTCCCAAATTTCAGCCAAATCCGTTCAGCCGTTTTAGCGTGATTGAGTAACAAACATCCAAACATCCAAACATCTAAACTTTCACATTTATAATATTAGTAGGATCTAGCATGACGGTCACTAACCGTAGTTGAGCTGCAGCTTCCTGACCACGAAGTCGTGTTTCTGGTTGAGCCACCGCACTGCGCCCGCGCCCACCGCCACTAGCTGCTCCTCTGACGTGATCACTTGCGGATCTGATACGCGACTGTCAATAAATAATTGATTAATTACTTAATGGAGTGTAGTATGCTGGGAGCTAAGTTAAGAGACAGACCTACTCTCAAAAATTGAGAATTGACCAATTAAAGTGGAGATGGACAGGGCATCTGTTACATGCATACCTTTGAGTGGCTTCTGCAGGAGGATTTTCAATGATGGCTACTTCATACTCCTGTGGGGCATCCACCTGTGTGTTACTAATCTCGTATTGCTGGTAAGTATTTGGTTGTTCCTCGACTTGTTGCTAAAAATTGAAAAAATACATTGAGCAAAAGCACAAAAAGGGCTGATATTCTAGTGTAAATGAGAAATATTTATTAAAATTTCTCATTATGTTTATGCATTCACAATGCAGTTCTATAAGTATAGAAAAAATGTTGATAGAAGAAAGGAACCAGAAGCCCTGCAAGTAACTTCCATTACAGCGGGATTGATACATAGCAAGAAAACAAAAAATTAAATATAGGACCCTCATTTGCTTATTTTGTCCAACTAAAGTTGTAAACCAGGCCGCACACGGGCCACCACCACAACCACCAACCTATTTCCTTGACTTGTATCCATTTGTACATTAATATACTACTCTTATAAACTTAATATTCCTATACTTAAGTATTTGAAAACTTTCGTACAGCATTAGCTTTTTGTATAAATTTTATTATTGTACCATTTTGTCTAGCAACGACATTATTATTTTGTAAATGCGTTGCTTCTGTTAAAGCTGATGAGTTTTTTTCGACTGTTTTTCTTGTCAGTTAAAAGATGTCCATAACAGGTAGTAGGTAAAAAAATGTTGGACGATTCATAAGCATTAAATTGTATTTAATCTATATGAATAAAAATTTATTGACTTTGACTTACAGATCTCAAAAAAAATGGAAAATGAAGTATTTAGAAAAAATCTACTCGTCTCACAACCAGCTCTGATGGGACTGGTTCGGGTAGATTTTTTCTAAATACTTCATTTTCCATTTGTCAGTAATAACATTGCATTGTGAATGTAAAAAACTAAAAATTAAAATAACTTACAGTGCTCACTTCAGTAGTATTCTGAACAAAAGTAGAGTTTTCTTCCTCCGGCTCGCCTTTCACATCATAAATAGTTTCAGCCATAACTATCCGTCCAGACTGGTCCATAGTCCACATGCCTCCAAAAGAAAAGTTTGACGGATTGCCACTTTGCTCATAAAGGATAACTGTATTAGGACCTGGAAATTAAGAGACAAGTAATCTGAATCGACAACATCATCCATCATAAGGGTAAAATGTTACATTTAAGAGAAATCCAATTTGATCATCTAGCTAAAGGTTTAATGTGCTTGTAAAACATATGACTCATTCTTTTATATTTTAACAAATACCTACTTTATGGATCAGTGTTCTCACACAGTTCTAGCTGTAGTAGACAGAGTAGACTAGTCTTGCTTCGCCAAAGAGCAGAAAGTTTTGAGACTCAAGTATAATTTGAGTAAGTAAGTAAAGATACTATATCAGCCAGTTGTTTTGGACTAAAATCTATAGAATAGAAAATATGGGTCAGAGATGTTTTATTGAGTGTGTAAACATACCCAACTGTACAGGCTCCCCCTTCATATTCACAAACACCGGTTGCTCGAAGTTCCCCTCAACGAGCTGGCCCGTGTGCACTATCTGCTGGCCCTGCTCCACCGGCACCTCCACAACCTGGTTCACAACCTCCACTTTTTCCTTATCACTTTCCACTTTCGCGCGATTCACCATAATTTTTGGCTTTTTCTCAACCTCCGTTGGTTCCTCAGTTTTACGCTTTATCACTACCCTTTTCTTACTTTTCTTGTCCATTTTTGCAATTTACACTACTGTTTCGCACTAAAACACTGCTACAGCACGCAGAGACGCTTTATTATTTAGGTTTTTAGCAAAATATACACCTCGCCCATTGACCGACATTGTCCTCATTTATCAGGTTATTTGCAATATTTCTTTCACATTTCTTTGGAAGAAAAAACTTAGCACAACCTGTTTAAGTACTCTAAATATTATGCAACGTAAATATTGTGATGAAAACACTTTCAAATCAAGATAATTTAAAAAATACGCTTTGTGAGAAAAGGACAACTCAGAACGACCATAGTGATTACATGCTCTTTGAGAACGACGCCATCTTTGCTTTGCATGAACGTTAACTTTTTCTCTTTCTCGCTTGAGTTTCTCTCCCTTTCGCAAGGCAAACGTTCAGAAACCCATCCACCATATATTGTCATTGACAGATTTGACAGCAAGACGTGACTTTGACTTGTACTATTTATTATATATTCTGTGACTTGAGTTGAAATCCATCAGACGTGAAAATAAACTAATTTGACAGGAACTTCTCATAACCTTGCTGATTGATTCATTCATATTCGATTCGAATGTTTTTGTGCAGTTCGTGACCTAATTACCCAGGTTCTCATGATCATTTTAAATACTTTGTCCATTCTTGTTCAAGTGGCAGTTATTGTGTTTATGTCATTGCTGTCTATGAATATAATTCGCTATTTCTCCGGTCCCTTCCGCAAAATGGCTGTGATTGCACCAGCTATCTTCGTAAATCACGGAGGAGGTCCCCTTCCACTTCTGGGGGATAAGGATCACGCAGGGCTTACGAACTTCCTGCGGTACGAAGTCAAGAAGCACCTGGATTTAGCAGAAACAAAGGCTATAATTTTGGTCACAGCTCACTGGGAAGAGAGTGTAGTAACAATATCTTCAGGTGAAAAACACGATTTATATTTTGATTACTATGGTTTTCCTCCAGAATCTTACAAATACAAGTATGATGCGCTTGGAGACCCTGAGCTAGCGAATCGTATACAGCAAGCATTATCGAAAGCTGGTATAAAATCGAAATTAGATTCTAAAAGAGGTTGGGATCATGGAGTATTTGTGCCAATGATGTTGATCAACCCAGCAGCTGATGTGCCAATAATACAGGTGTCTGTCCTCAGCAGTCAGGACCCTGAAGAGCACTATAAGCTTGGAGAAACTTTATATCAATTTAGAAAAGAAGGTATAGCTGTGCTTGGATCTGGCATGTCTTACCACAATATGAGAGAATTTATGATGGGTCGTACTGGAAGTGTGGTCAATGCTGAGTTTGACGAGTATTTAAATAAGGTGTGTACTGCAGAGGATGAATCTAAAAGGAAAGAAGGTTTGTTGTCCTGGCGAGAGCAGCCTGGGGCAACTGAAGCTCATCCGAAGAGATTAGCTGAGCATTTTATGCCATTGATCGTGATTGCAGGGGCAGGAGGCTCGAAAGCTGGCAGTCAAATATTTAATTGGGACATGAGTAGAACATTCCGACTGAGTGCCTTTGTATGGAAGGAATAATAGTAATATTATAGAATAGTAGTATAGTGTCTGTCACAGCAATTTTTAGTATAAAATAGTAAAAACAGTTAACGTAAGGTACTGTTGATTAATATTCACAAACAATAATAAAAAGACTATATTTAAATAAACAAATTTTATGTATATTATTGTATAGTTTGGAGGGTAAAGATTGCTTAGTATATTATACTTATACTTGTAGCATTGCTCCTATGACAGCTCATTTTCGTGCAACACAAAATGTTGCTTCTGCACAAGTAATAGGGTCTAATTTTCAAGCATAAGCAATAAGCATAGATAGACAAAAAATGTCTAATGCTGTTTTTCTTGAGCTTTATTATTCCAATAGCATAAATAAAGAACATGACAATGCTGTTATGCAGTGTTACTGGCTAACCTTGCCAATTTGGTATATTGTCTTTGAAATAGTAAGCAGCAAAAGTAAGTCTCAAAACATGTGCGTTAGGACCACAGGTGTACATCACACAATTGAGTGACACACTAATATTAAGTGATGCCAATAATGTATTGATGAAAGTGATGTTTCTTTTCAAGTTGTTCACAAACTTAATCAGTATTGGACTGAAATTCGGCTACACAGATTGCTGTATAAGGCCCAATCTATACCGAGATGGAAGCGATTGGCCATGAAGCACCGAGAACGTTCAATGTAAGATAATTTTTAACTTCATATCTATGTATGATGAATTACATCTTTTTTTCATATGTATGTAAAAAAGTTGAGTATTGTTTCGAAAAGACCGAAAGTGGCACGCGGCTGCTGGAGCTGTACCACTCGTAAGAGTTTGGCAAACTGTCTTCGTAATCGAAAACTATCGCTCTATCTCTTTCATGTCCTTTGACCGCTTTACCGACATGAGCAGTTCATCCGATAGTTTTCGTAAACCTTGACTTAAAATCAACGCATACTAAGGGTACTGGCTCGAGCAGTCGCGCGACCACGAGCGGCTTCTCGCGACACCTTGGACAGCCGCGCGCCGATACAAGGCGCGTGGTTGCGCGAGGGCGCTAGCGGTCGCTTGTTTTGACGTCCTTGGTCGCGACGCCCTTCGCTTCCATCTCGGTATGTTTTGGGCCTAAGTAGCTTCCATTGCATTGTGCAGCTGCTGTAAGGACATGAATATACAATAGGGATAGTGCCCTTTTGTGACCTTTGTTCCCATCCAGTCACACAAGCAAGTAACACTGTGACTCGTTGGGGCAAAAAATTCCCAACGCAGTAACACTGGTACTTGTTGGGACAAATTTGAAAGAAAAGCAATCCCAACCAGTCACACTGTGACTCGTTGGGACAAGTTTGAAAGAAAAGCAATCCCAACCACTCACACTGTTACTCATTGTGAGACAACACTGGATGGGAATTTTTTGTCTCAACGAGTCACAGTGTTACTCGTGTGGTGTGACTGGATGGGAACAAAGGTTTTGTGACACAAATAATGAACACTGCTAAACCAACAAAATGAACTTTTATTTAATCGCAATTTGATTGTTGTTTTATGTTATTTGACACTATATGCAGTGGAAAATGTTGAATAGTTTATTAATAAGTTGCAATGCCATGAACATAACACATTTGACGTGATGATTTTCATCATCATCAGCCATTTAATGTCCCCAATGCTGGGGCACTGGCCTTCCTTATGGATGGATAAGGAGAATGAGCCATGCATGACCCACCAAATAGGCCCAGTGTGGAGTGGGCAGTTGGGTATTAACGACTGCAAATACAGCCCAGACCAACATCTTAACTTGCCTTCCGAAATATGTAGGAGCTCGATCTGAAAAGTATCTGGTCACCCATCCTGTGACCGACCATTGCGAAAGTTGCTTAAGGCGCTACTCGGAAAAATATGGACTTTTTGATATAAAACTATAGGACGGTTAGAGTTGTTACAAATCTGGTAATAAGATATATATTTCTTCATACCTTTATCTAGATTCGTATAGTTTCAGAAACACGATTTTATGATTTTGCCTCGATACTTTTTATTTTCGAAAAGACCTCAAAAAATACGAAAACACAAGATTATTCTTAAATGGGGTTACAAATACTATTGGAAATTGGTTTAATTAGTGGACACCAATAATATTTAGGATCGTGTAGAAGCATTTAAAAAAAATCGCAGTAGTTTTTTAATACGAAGTGATTTTGTGTTTTTTTTACCTAATCTGAAAAATCGGTCTCGCTCCCGCGCGCGTCGTTTTCTCATTGCTATCTCGCTTCAGCACGATTTTTCCGAGTATCGCCTTAACCTCAGCGATCGCTGGCCTAGCGCGCTTAACCACGCCACGGGCTCCTCATGATGATGGTTTTAGGGTAACCAAATTAATTAATTTAAGTCTAATGTTTATTCCAGGTAACTAGCTATTTAAATAATTGTAGGTAGGTACCTACTAAAAGCCAACTTGCGGTTCGTAAGTTATGTTTTGTAAGCGATTCGTAAGTTATGTTTTGTAATATAACTGTGAATAATACTAATATTACTAAGTTACTTATTATATCTGTTTATCCAGATATTAATAATAGAATTATAATTTTTACTTTGAATGGTGTGGGAAGGCAATGACAAAAACCAATGAATAGGCCAATACCTAAGTACAGATAAAATACTATTCTACTAATAATATAAATGCGAAAGTTTGTGAGTATGGATGTATGGATGTTTGTTCCCCTTTCACGCAAAAAGTACTGAACGGATCGTGATGAAATTTGCAACAAAGATAATTATAGGCTGGAATAACACATAGGATACTTTTTATCCCGATATTCCACGGTAACGGGAACCACGAGGGTAAAACCGCGGACAGCCGCTAGTGGTACATATTATACAATTTTATTTATTTAGTAACTAGCTGCGGCCCGCGGTTTTACCCGTGTGGTTCCCGTGGGAATATCGGGATAGAAAGTATCCTATGTTTTAATCCAGGCTATCTACTATAGCTGTGTGCCAAATTTCAACCAAATCCGTTTAGTAGTTTTTGCGTGAAAGAGTAACAAACATCAGTACATAGTGATCCAGCCAGGCAAACTAGCTGATCCTTATGAGCAACATACTCTCAACTAGGGTTGCCAGGCGTCTAGATAAAGCCGGACAGGGTTAGGTTTTTTTATGCTTGTCCGGCCAAATTAGACGGTGTCCGGCCTGTCCGGTTTTCGTCTCTTTGGCCAACTCGCGATCTCGTCCGTCGGTCGCGGCGCAGTCAAGCGAGTGCAAAATATGACTTTTATTTTCGAACTAGCTTTCCGCTCGCGGCTTCGCCCGGGTAGACTACACGACGTTATACCGCGGGAGTTTGATATTTTCCGGGATAAAAAGTATCCTATGTTCCTCTGCAGTCTACAAAGTATCAGTGTCCCAAATTTTAGCCAAATCAGTTCAGCCGTTTTAGCGTGATTGAGTAACAAACACCCAAACATCTAAACTTTCACATTTATAATACTAGCTTTCCGCCCGCGGCATCGCCCGCGTGGACTTCACGACGTTATCCCGCGTGAATGTGATAGTTTTCCGGGTTAAAAAGTATCCTATGTTCCGTTCCAGTCACAAAGTATCTCAGTCCCAAATTTCAGCCAAATCCGTTCAGCCGTTTCGGCGTGATTGAGTATCAAACATCCAAACATCTAAACTTTCACATTTATAATATTAGCACAGATAATATAATACTATACTAGTATTAGCACAGATAATATAATACTATAGTAGATATTAGTAAGATTGGGGCATGAAATCCTAGGTTTTTAAGGGTGTCCGGTAGGACGTAGTGATTATATACGCTTTGGTATCTGGTCTGATACCCAGAAGGCCGGATAAACTAGCTGGACAGTCCGGCTTTTCGGTTGTTAGCTTGGCAACCCTACTCTCAACTATCAGAAGAACATTTTCTCAATATTTTTTATATACCTTCCTACTTACTTAATGTGGAGTTCAGTAAAATATTTGAAATGTGAATTTTGATGGTACGAAGGTAGACTGGCATTATGTATATCTGTGACTCTTTCTGTACCGACCTTAGATTAGAAGAATACTTAGATGTATTTGTATTTTATTAAAGTAAGTATATTGTAAGAGTTGAATTGTTATAAAGAAATATAATTTATTTTTATTATTAATTATGATTGTGTATAATTTAAATATTGATTATCCAGTGTAGGTACCTACAGGCTTCAGTGCGATCCAATCTTTTTGTCAGTCGCGTGACGTTTTCGTGAACCTCCGTGGCAGAGTGGTGTACGCACCGGTTTTCAAGGTGCCGCTATCTGATCTAGAGGGTTCGATTCCCGGTTGGGTAAATATTGAAAACGAACTTTTCTATACTTCCTCGGGTCTCGGTATATTTGTATTGTTGTGGCAATGCCCGTCGTTGTTTCCAAGTTATAGCCCCGCCCTATTCACTCGATTCTGTCATGAGTGGAGAGTGAGATGGACGGGTTTAACGAAGTTTCGGAGTAGGTAGGATCGTGAATCATAGATCGTGCATAGAATTTGTGCATTTAGATCGCGCTGCAGGTCCACACCAACCGTTCCTATCTATGGAGCTCCAGTGGAGCGCACTCTTGCAGCGCGTAGTAGCACATTAGCGCCAAATTGAACCCATATTGCGTGGATTTTGAATGAAACTACATGACATTAGATCTGGGGGCCAAGCCTGCTAACGTTAAGTCATAATCGTGTCTCATTGTAAGTAGTGCTTTTTTACACACTAGTTACAAGAATTATGACAATATGATGTGATGTAAATGTAGTGTGTGGTGTGACCATCAGTAGTGGTGTGGTTCATGGTGAAAAAAGGACACATTTCTTGTAGGTAACTAGTGTGTAAAAAGCACTACAATTGAACTACAATTGAAACACGATTGAGACACGATTATGACTTAACGTTAGCAGGCTTGGCCCCCAGAACTAGAGTGCGCGCCAGATAGGTATAGCTAAGTCTGCGCGCGGTCAAAATAGAATACTAATATTTTCCTTAAGCATCTAATAAAAAAGTGTACTGTAACTAGCGCCAAAAATGCCCCAGTCGCGCGCAGAGACGCACTCTTTGTAATTCACTATCTTAATGAAAAGGGATGATGGTAATTAAATTGTGATCAATAAAAAACAATAAAGGGCTTTGAAAGTGTATAGAATGACAAATCTCGCAGAGCCATGATCTCATTTTACTTGATATACCTAAGGCATACATTGTTACATTTAGGTTACATTACATAAACTTACACCAGTAACCACCACTCACACTTTTATTTTGAAACAAAACGGACTTTATTGCGTTACTATTCCCATATAAAACCACTGAGCAAAAATTTTTCGTAGAACGCAGATTCATGTATTTTTTTGCCTCTAGAAGAGCCACCAGCACCGGCAGCCACGATAAGCGGCATTAAATGGTCTGCTTCGCCTAAAAGATGACTAGCAAACGCCTTTGGAGCCTCTTGCCAGGACACAATCTTCTCCCGATCCACATCGTCACCAGTACACACCTCATTCAAGAAATCGTCAAACTGTTTATTCTCAATGATTCCCTCGCCATCTCTTTCAGTCTTGAAGCTTTTAAATCTTCTCATATTGTGATAGGATAACCCAGAACCAATAATAGCGACACCAGCTTCGCGAAACTGATTCAAAACTTTTCCGATTTCATAGTGGATTTTGGCGTCTTGATTCTTTAGTATCGATACTTGCACAATTGGTATATCAGCTTCAGGCCTTATAAGCATCATCGGTATAAAAACTCCGTGGTCCCAGCCTCTTTCGATGTCCAAGATTGAAGTAATTTGTGCTTTGTTCAAAGCGTCGTGGATTTTACGCGCCAAAACTGGATCACCGCGGCCATTATACTCGTACTTGTAAGTTTCTGGCGGGAAATTGTTGTAATCGAATAACAAATCCTGGCGGTCACTTGATGAAATAGACACTTGATCTGCTTCCCAATGAGCAGTGACTAGAATAATTGCTTTTACTCGGTTAAAATCAACGTAATTTTTCACTTCCTTCAACGATTTTGCGATTTCTAGGTTATCTTTCTGCCCGTAGACTGGGTTTGGGCCGCCACCGTGATTCACGAATAGTGACGGTGCAAAATAATTTGGTTCGTTCTCCATCGCCGACTGATCAACTGTAAACAAAACTTTGCTATAAGCATAGCAGTCTGTCCTATCTACGTTACTTAACCACAACCACAGATAGTGAAATGAAAGTCATTGTTTCCAAGTTGCATACCTACTGATAAGATTGTATGGGAACATAATATTTATGCAGTGAATTGTAAATAAGTAATTATTAGATGGATACCTAAGTACTTTCCCTCTTAGCGTTTGTTTATTAATGTCTGTATTAGCTTTCCGTTCGCGGTTTCGTCTGCGTGATGACGACGTTTTCCCGGGGCAAAAAATGCTTAAGTATTCTAGTCTAGAACATATTATGTTTCACGGCTTCATTCTTAGCGATTCGGTTTACAAATGTAGTTGCGCGTATGCTGTGATTATTGCGGAGTCATCGACATCTAAAAAAACTGTAAGTTTTTACAAGCTTTTAACTTTCAGTTTATGTTCTTGTGTCCGTTCATGGTTCGGTTCAAATAATCGTCAACATTTTAAGTTGGAGTCATATTTTCATAAGTATTCATTTAATTAGGTAGGTATGGCAGCTTCGATCAATATCACCTAGTTCTAATCGAAGTAGGTAGGTACTTATGGGTGAGGCCGCCATTTTTTGCTGATATTGCGCAGAAGTAATGTGATGGTAGCGTAGAACTTCTACGCGTCGGTGGCGTTTAGTGGCGTATAATAGTGACGAATAAATGTAAAGGTTCGCATACACATGCCACTATGTAATTATTTTTATCAATCTTGTATAAATATACCTAGTAATAAGTTTGTAGGTAGGTATATAAATGCACAAGGAAAATCTCTGAACGAATAAAATAAACTTTATTTACTTCTTACTCTTAGTGAAAAGTCACTCGATACAATACACTAGTACAGAATACAACGGTCACATGCGCACGCCTTCGCGCCCGCACCGCACCGCCACGTCTCTCCGCCACTCGCCGCGCATGCCGCCATCGCGCCGCCGAGCCACTCACTGCCCACCACGGCTTGTGTGTGTAGTTTTGAAACTAGACCGAATAAAACAAAATAAATCACCGATGCCTCCGCTATGCATCCGCTGTCTGTGTGTGGTGAGGTGACTTTAGGAGATAAACGCGAGGGTCCATAGGAAAAGAGGAAACAACGCGGGCGTATGTACGTACCTATCTGCGGGCGACGGCTATTTCCTATTATAAGACAAACTTAAAGGGTTTCTTAATATTAGTTGTTATTAGACACTTAATAGCATGATATTCATGACTACTGATATGATTTACTTAATAATGTTTTTGTTGTCACTGTATTTTCTATAACATTTTCTCTCTATAACATTTAGTATGAAAAAACGAGTGGATACTCACCTTTATTTTGGTGGTGTAGAGGAGGTGACGGATATCTGCGCTACCGTGGCGTTAAAGTAAGAAAATGGTGGCGAATTTCTACTTCTACGCCATCGTCGCGTTGAGAAAACGATTCATATCTCTGTAAATAACGTACGATTTGAGTGGCATTCTAGCTCCAAACATGGCTTTCACTTCTACTTACATGGTGCACTGATAGGTTTTATTGTAACAGATAAACTTAATTTTCAGCACGCAAAAGTCACCTCTCGAAAAAAATGTGTACACAATCCGAATCCGACGTTCACATGTCTACTATCAAAAAAATGGCCACCATCGAGCCGCTGTCCATTTATTATAGAAACTCAGTGTTGCCACTTCCCGATACAAAACATCCTGAACCGAAACCTTCATAGACATATAAAATATCGGTGGCGTTGACAAAGTGGCGTAGAATTATAGTTTTTGTCAATAAACTGATTCAGAAGATTTTTCAAAGAAAGTCTTAGGAAAGTCGTTATGAAATTAAAAGCACAGGTAGCCATTTATATAAGTATTCTTTACATATTAACCGTGTCTAAATAACTCTCATACTTTTTGCTACACCATTAATCAAAATGCACCTCTACCTCAACGGATATGAGTTTTTTTGGGATATTCCTACCTTTTTTCATGTTTTGTTCGAAATATATTTTTGGTTGATTATCTGAAGTGAAACAATCATAATGTCCACTTGAGCCTCTTTGTTGCTTAATTCTAAACTGTTACCAAAAATTTGCTAAATATCATACTTTTCAAAATACTGACCGCGGAGAAAAAAGTTTATGAAATCAGCAAAAAATGGCGGCCTCACCCTTATGGCAGTTTACAAAAACTAACTCTGAAATTCATCATTGATCAATAGGTATAGCCTGTCAAGTATACTGGCGGTCGAGCTGCGTCGCCACCGTTCTTGTATTTTACAACTTCAAGTTAATAAATACAGGAACATTTTTTAATCAGTGCACAAATTTTTAAGATCGCCTCAGAATCGGTAAGTGAACAACTTTCTCCTAGAAACATAGGTCGAAATATGACAAAAAAAAATTCGACTCTTCATACAAATCGGACTGATCACTTGATCGATTTAGTATGGGAAGTCCAAAAATGTTTGACGTACAGATTCTGAGTCGATCTTAAAAATTTGTGCACTGATAAAAAATTTACCCTGTATTGAACTTTAATGTCAAGGCCCAAAATTAGTTCCACTTTCTGCCACTCGCCAACAAATACTTGTCAGATAGGTAATCTGCCACGATCGTTTATACTTAGGCTGGATGATATAATTGGCACACACAGAGATAGATTAATTGAATATCAAACGAACTTACCAAGTGAAGTTCGATCACAATTATGTGAACGGCTTCATTCGACGCGATTCGGTTTACAAATGTAGTTGCGCCCCGTAGTACTTTAAAAATTCATATCTCGAAAACGGTGCATTACCTTGTAATGGGAGTGGTACCAGGGGAGAGGGGGTCCCCCCTCCACCCTCCCACCCCCCTTTCCCCCCCTCCGCCTGCCAATGTATACTAAATTTTAACCGTTACGGTCATACCCAGGACAAATACTGTCACGTCATTGAGCTACTTAGCCACTGAATTTGCTCAACGAGCAAGAAAATTACTAAAGAACTATGTATTCCCGGGTTGCTGCAATTACTAAGTGATGCGTTACTGTCATACCCAGGACAGATACCGTCACGTTATTGGGCTACTTAGCCACTGTATTTACTTGACGAGCAATAAAGGTACTCTTTCTTAAAAGGACTATGTTGTCCCGGTCCCGGATGGCTGCAATTACTAAGTGATGCGTTACTGTCATACCCAGTACAGATACTGTCACGTTATTGGGCTACTTAGCCACGGTTTGCAACCCAGTTCAGTTGCTATATATTCGTATTCGAGAAGTTGAATCAGCGTCGCAGCTCTAGGGATTGTCACCGGTATCGCCGTGCCCATTTCCGGCCGCAGCATGGCCACATCAGAACGAGGCAGCGGCAACGGCCACAACACAAGGGTTGCCATCAATCGTCTCAACCGTTCACTGCTCTTCAGCCGTGGGAAAAAACCGTATGTAACAATATAATGCTGAAGGTCAAAGATAGACTTTTTAAAGATTAAATAATTCCAAATTATTGTGACCTTATAGCAGCTCCTACCTTCAACCCCGAAGCAAAAGCCGCTGTTTCAAAGCCGCTTGGCAAAGAGATATAACAATTATGCTTAAGCAAAAGCAGATTGTGATAGCTTTAAAAAACCTGGTCATAGCCATGGAATCTATATTTATCTTTATTGTATTTGCCTGCGTGGTCACATGGGGTATGCATCAGTTTTCAGGGTGCCGCTATGGTCCCGGGTTCGATTCCCGGTCGGATAAAGGTCGAAAACTAAATTTCGATTATGTTGGTTTCACAATATTTATACTAAAATAATGAAGCATCCAAAAATAAAAGCCTATTAGGCTATACATATATAAAGTGATGTATGTCGCATTTTGTGTGATAGTAAATTCATAAAAACTAAAACTCTATGAAATTTGAGATTAATTTAAAGAATAAATATAAACCTAAAAGGCACCTAAATAGATATGATTAGAATCAATCAGGTTTTTGGTGAAAATGTCTCCAAAAACCAAATCCAGTTTTGAGAAATAGCTACTCCAAAACTGAAATCTTTCATGGAAAGAACACTGTCCACAAGAATCCTTAAGACTTTAAGCCACAGCATTGGAAACCAGCCTACGGGGCGAATACCATCTCCGATGCTGCAAGAGGTCACTCGGCGCCTGACGCGCCCGCCGGCTCACGTCAAGACGTCGACATCACGCGCCGCTATCCAGCATCCAGAACTTACCGGTAGTAGACCACGAGGTAATACGTAAGTCGCCTGCATTATTTTACTAATGCATAGTTGGACATTATGCTAATAGCACACGGTTCAACCAAATTGATGCACTTTGGTTGAAAGGCGCGAAAATACAGGCGCACATTGACATTGAATGATTTATTTTTACATTGTTAAATTTGGTTGCTTCATCCAAATTGAAAGGCAAAAGAGAACCGTGTATTTCTGCCGTTACCGATGACCCTATAATATCATTGTGGATAAAAGGGCAAAAAAGAAAAAAAAAAACCTATTCAATCGCTCATTGCAATCTATAGTTCCAGTGTTTAACCTATGAACTAACTAACCTCGTATAAGAAAATTATATTCAATCTAGATAAATAAATATAGGTAAAAAAGGAAAACAATATCATTTTAAAATGTCACTTTGGGTTACTTAGTTACTGTACTAATACAGTAACCAAATAGTGACACCTAATTGCTTTATACTTAATCTCAGGCAACTAGGACTACGTGACATACTCTAAGTAATTACTAAAAACTGTAACATGACGTCTAGATATAGACCTCAAAGACGATTACTTGTTAACTTCGTTAAAGATACAATGATATTATTCTTTATGAATTCAATCACCTTCCTTTGGTCACTATACTTTGTCTGTACTTAAATAATAAAATAAATTAAATCATTTTTGAGATTTCATAAACTACCACAGTAATATATTAAAACGACTTAAGTATACTTATTTAATCCTTTTAACACTGGTTGCCTTCATGAGACGTTTTGTTCACCAAGGATATACTAACTTCTCACTAACTTTTCTACTAAACAAATAGACAAAAGTGGTTAAGTATAGTAGGTATCGAAAAAAGAAAATGTAAAATTCTTGCGATTTATTTTAAGAAGTTCGATAAATGTAAATTGCGAGACTTCACAAAGTGCCTCGGGCTTACAACGTTTACTCTTGGCCTGCCTGCCACCTATTATTCCTGGCTTGAATATTTTAAATGCCTGTGTATTATTAATTATCCTAGTTACGAATAAAACATAATTATCCCAAAGAACGTAGCCGATAAACGTTCCCGTCTTAGACTCGACCGATCCTCAATAGAAGCCACCCCAGCCAGTTAGCCTGGCTAGGATTCATTTTGCTCATTTTGCAATGAATGCAATGAACCAGAGCACACCAGAGTCTTGTTAGAGCCATTTGAAAGAAAATAATGCATTATTGCACATTAATTCACTCGAGTTAATAACCAAAGTTACGATTGAAATATAATATTACGCAAACCTATGTGTAAAACAAAATAGCTATATTTTACAATAATAATTTTTGGAAATATAATGTTCGCATCATAGAAACACAAAATATGAAAGTGACGCTGTCTTACTTATAAGGGAAAAGTTTGACCATAGAGAAAACTACTATGACAACTTGTACATTTCTGAATAATAAGATTGTTAGCCATTGTAACCAAAATTATCTACTTAAATAACTTGAAAACAGTTCCAGAAGCACAGGCAGTCGAGGCTTACATAATATCCTGGAATAATACTAGTTTCATTCTCATGCTCGCGTCATTAGTTATAAAAATTGAATTTTATTGTTTGCATTACAAATGTGTGCATGTTTCAGAGTTTAAATATATATTATATATACATATATTGATATTAGATACTTAAATAAAATAAAAGTCTTTAAATGGAAGACATTGTGATTGTCTTATGTAGGACGACACTGCCGTGGTCCCCATTATTTAGAAAATTATACATTTCTGATAATATACGTATTTTGAACTAAATATTTACTTATTTGAATCTCTTTTCACATGAACACACATCTTACAAGTTATCAGGCAAGCATTACTAAAATGAAAAAAAAAAAAAAATCAAGAACTATAGATATTATTTTAACCACTTTGTCACGAAACATGTATAAACAATACGATAGACATATCAAAGCCTGGTTAGCATATTACATCAAATATAGTGAATATTGTCAGAACCAACAAAATATTTATTTTGAACAAACAATTTTGACAAACGATTCAAATTATTGTACAAAATTTTAAATCTAATTTAATATTATTATACTCAATTTTAATGTTAAATAATACTTAAGATAATCAGATCACTGAATCAAGCTATTTATGAAAGGAATATTCAGATAGACCCACAAGGCCTAAGTACCTACAACTAAACTGAGATACTAAATATATTATTTAACTATTTAGCACAAAAGGTTCCAAATGAAGATCTAGATCTTGGAGGTCAAAAAATAAGATATTAAACTGTCTGTCAATAAAGGTCGTTAACTCTGCTGACTTTGTTTACTGCTCATTGCAAGCAATCATTGTTAAGTTTAATTTTATTAACTAACTTTTGGCGAAGATGGTCCAAAGAGTATTTGACACAATTTTTACATAGGCATAAATAATCTAATCAGGTTCCGGAGCTGCTGATCGGCGACATTGTTTTCCGTTGACTTTGGGACACTCTGAGAATGTAACAGAGAGTAATGTTTCTTCTTACATATACGGCACCTAGAGGCGTGACGGCATGCGAACACAGAATGGTTTGGACCCATACAATTAAAGCAAAGGTTATTCGTTTGAACGAAACTACGACGTGCTTCAACAGTTTCCTTTGCAAAGCTTTTACAATTAATTAGTTTGTGACTTTCTGAGCAAAACATACAAGATAGACTCGTACTTGCAGTGGCGTGGTGGACTTTATTATTAAAGTTAGAGTTGTTGTAATTATTACGGATATTTATTTGTTTCGGAGGTCTAGGTAAAAATTCTAGAGACCTGAAGCGGTGCTCTAAAAACTCTTTAAATTGGTGCATGGACGGGAGCTCATCCGATGTACTTATCTGGGCCTCCCACAATTTGCGAGAGTCTGCGTCTAATTTAGAACTGATCAAAAATACAACAATCGCATCCCATGAGTCTGTACAAAGACCCAAATTCTTTAACCCGTTCAGACAGTCAACTGTTGTATCTAATAGCGATTTGATTGAACTGGAAGACTCTACTGTAATACTCGACTGACCAATGAGACGCTTAAGTAAACAGTTGGAAAGAAACTTCTTATTACTGTACCGTTTATTTAGAAGTGACCAAGACTCAACATAATTTGCTTCAGTAACCGGTACATGTCTTAGCAACTGTTCAGCTTCTCCCGACAAATGAGCTTTCAAGTAATGCAACTTGTGAACATTTCCTAAATTTATGTTGTGCTACTAGTCTCCTATGGTTCGTTTCGAGGTTGAAACTCGATCCTCACAACCTGGCACCAGAGGGCGCTTGCGATCCGTCAACTTGTTGGCGTGAAAACGGCCAGAAAATTCCTCTAGGTAGCCCTTATCCGGCTAGACCTAAGGACCAATGTTAAGTGTCCCAAGAATATCGAGCTTAAAAACTTGTTGGTGACTATTTACAAATAAAACAAATGTTTCTAGCTTCTGAAGAGTGTATATTCAAATTTCAAATTGCCAGATACTATGTAATCGGCAAACAAAACCATAGCGAGATTCAGAACGGTAAAACGCTATCTATGAAATCAAATATGAACTAAATATATACATAAACAAATAATGACTTTGAACAATCATTTCCTTGTGAAAAAATAAATAATCTGTACAATCTAGCACAAACAAAAATTGTAATACAAATCCAGACCTAATTCATTCCAACTATGATTAAAAAGACCTTTTTATAACACACTCTGATTTCTGTCGAGCAAAGTGTATTGAGGAATATTTAAATAAAACACCAGTTACACTCTTTTTATTAGTTACAAACAATGTTGGAAACGTCCTCATTTATAGGACAAATCACAAACAATAAGTACCTGACTAAAAATACTCTTCGTTGTAGGTAGTAGAATATATCCTGTATTTACTGCACATCTGCACTGCACATAGCACACGCCATGCGGCGATATTATTTTGATTGATCGGATTGCTGGATGGAGCGAACCTTCATCTGTTTTTGCCTATGTTTACAAAAGAGTAATTATCCAAAGCACTGATGAATTTGGTAGATCAATATTGTTTTTCTTTGATTTGTGAATTATTCCGTAAGAAAAAATACAATAATTTAAGAAAATAATGAAGTACCTACATTAATGATTAAAAACCAAAGATCATAAGAAACTTGATATTATGACAATATTTTCTTAAAACAATGTCATTACATACTTATCTTTTTACAAATTTTTATCACTTTCTCTAAACATCCTACATTTGTAAACCGAATCGCTAAGAATGAAGCCGTGAAACATAATTGAATATCAAACGAACTTACCAAGTGAAGTTCGATCACAATTATGTGAACGGCTTCATTCGACGCGATTCACATACACCCTCCCTATTCTATAATTAATAATATCAAGTATTTATTACTTACCCTTCCCTCTATTTGATAAAAATCTATAAAAAGTGCTTTAAACATAATGATACGAATTTGACAGGTAACCAAACAGGTAAGTTAGGGACCACAGAGTAGAGAAATGTATGAATTGGCGGGAAATCAATGCTGCCAACACAAAAAAAAAAAACTTTAAACCACCGTGCAAGGCTGTCGCTTGGGGGCGCAACTACATTTGTAAACCGAATCGCGTCGAATGAAGCCGTTCACATAATTGTGATCGAACTTCACTTGGTAAGTTCGTTTGATATTCAATTAATCTATCTCTGTGTGTGCCAATTATATCATCCAGCCTAAGTATAAACGATCGTGGCAGATTACCTATCTGACAAGTATTTGTTGGCGAGTGGCAGAAAGTGGAACTAATTTTGGGCCTTGACATTAAAGTTCAATACAGGGTAAATTTTTTATCAGTGCACAAATTTTTAAGATCGACTCAGAATCTGTACGACAAACATTTTTGGACTTCCCATACTAAATCGATCAAGTGATCAGTCCGATTTGTATGAAGAGTCGAATTTTTTTTTGTCATATTTCGACCTATGTTTCTAGGAGAAAGTTGTTCACTTACCGATTCTGAGGCGATCTTAAAAATTTGTGCACTGATTAAAAAATGTTCCTGTATTTATTAACTTGACATACAAAGAGGTAAAATACAAGAACGGTGGCGACGCCACTCGACCGCCAGTATAGGTACTTGACAGGCTATACCTATTGATCAATGATGAATTTCAGAGTTAGTTTTTGTAAACTGCCAATAAGTACCTACCTACTTCGATTAGATAACTAGGTGATATTGTTGACCGAAGCTGCCATACCTACCTAATTAAATGAATATGAAATATGACTCCAACTTAAAATGTTGACGATTAATTGAACCGAACCCGAACGGACACAAGAACATAAACTGAAAGTTAAAAGCTTGTAAAAACTTACAGTTTTTTTAGATGTCGATGACTCCGCAATAATCACAGCATAAAATATGCTCCGATCAGCCAGGTGTTACTGTTGATCGAAAATATAAAGTGACTAAAATGAATGTCATGACGATATTCCTCGTTTTCCTTATAGCTAGCACAACTGTTGGAACTGCACAGTTATGGTATCTTAAGTATTACATTGCATCGTAAATAATTCATAAGTAGGTACTTACCTACTTACATAATGAATAAAAGACTTCATTAGTTAATTAATAGGTAGTTACTTTTTAATTCAAGGTGAATAAATCTTTGTATGTGTGATCTATTGTGTAAAATGTGGATTGTGGATAAAAAAAAGTTAAAAAGTTTTTAGGTGAGCTTTAAAAAAATATGTACAAATGTGTAGGTACCTACTTATTTCTTTATATCTTAGTAAAAACACATCTATACCTACTGGTGAATGAAATGCTGCAAAACAAGTTTTTGGGAGTAAATATACTTAGGTACTTAGGTACTTACATAAAATTCTATTTTCCTACAAATAAAATTAGATTTTTTTGCAAGATGTAGGTAAGTAGGTAGGTACTTACTTACTTACTTCCAGCACGGAAAACTGTCGATATCGTAATCATAAACTATAAAGAGCCTCTTAAAATCTCTAAACCTCCAAAAATACGAAAATTCATGATTATTTTTAAATGGGGTTACCTACATATAAGTACCTACCTCCTATTGAAAATTGGTTTAATTAGTGGACACCAATAATATTTAGGATCGTGTAGAAGCATTATTAAAAAATCCCTAAGTATAGTTTTTATACTTATACTTACCTACGAAGTGATTTTGTATTTTTATTGAATAATCTGCAAAATCGGTCTCACTCCCGTCGTCGTTTTCTCATAGCATATAGCTAGGTACTTACTTATCTCTCTTCAGCATAATTTTTTCAAGGCGCTACTCGGAAAAAGTATGGATTTTTTGATTTAAAACTATAGGACTGTTACAAATCTGGTATTAAGATATATATTTTTTCATGTCTCATATTCTGAAAGTAACTCCTAACTTGCCTAAAATGCGGGTTGAAAGTGGTATGTGGCGGCCCTAGGGCTGTTATGAAATTTAAAAAAGGAATAGGAGGGGTTATGTCAAAATCTGTAATAGCATCTACACACGTTCCGATCCGACAGCCGATTTGGTCTGCTCCCAGACCAAATCTACGCTACACACGTTCCGATTTGGTCTGGGAGCAGACCGAATCGGATCGGAGGTCGGATAGGAACGTGTGTAGAGTCTTATCTCTTTGGACATTTTATTTAGCAAAAGTATACAGGCAAAGGTACAGAAGCCTATACAGCCATGTTTTGCTATCATATAAAATAATTAATATCGTAGAATTATTATTAATATCTAAAACATTGTTTTTTTTAAAGAATGCGTTTTTAGAAACAGATTAAACCAAATAAATTATTTGTAACATAAAAAATCAGGCTATTAATTTTATGGAATTGCATAGAGTACGGGTCAAACACCAAACAAGACTGCATGGACTTAGTTTCCCTTGCCTTTCTTAAAACAGAGAAAATGAACAAAAAAGTTAGTCTTTCGAAAATTCCGCGGCCATAGGAAAAATATTTTTTAGATTATTTCTGTTTATTTTTACTTTCCTTATATTCAAAATGAAAAGTAGAGTATTTACTTCGGGCGTATGGACCCATAACAGTCTCGAACTATCGGCGCCCTCACTTCGTTCGTGCGCCAAAACACTCGACTGTTATGGGTGCCATACAGCCCTTACTAAACAATCTACTATTTCATACCTTTATCTAGATTCGTATAGTTTCAAAAACACGATTTTATAATTTTGCCTCGACACTTTTTCTTTTTGAAAAGACCTCTAAAAATACGAAAATTCAAGATTATTCATAAATGGAGTTACTTACACTATTGGAAATTTGTTTAATTAGTGGACACCATCACACCAATAATATTTAGGTAAGTATATTTATGATGGTACGAAACTCTCGGTGCGCGAGTCCGACTCGCTCTTGACCGGTTTTTTCATTTATTTTTTCATGTTTTAATTTTTTATCTTTGCGCATAAGATACCTACTTAGTTCTGTTACTTTCGAAGGCTGCAGTTTCGAAGATAAGTTTTATAATATTTTAAGTTTTATTAATTACTTATATTATATTACTATAGTAATAAAGTAAAACGGCTAGCCGTCCGCCCGCGGCTTCGCCCGCGTGGACTATACGACGTTATCCCGCGGGAACCTAATATTTTTCGGAGATTAAAAGCAATTTATGTCATTTTCCAGCTCTCAAATTATCTCCATACCAAAAACCACGTCGATCCGTTGCTCCGTTTTGACGTGAAAGACATACAAACGATTTACGTAAAAGTTTGGCAGCTGGTTTGTATGGGAAAAGAAAAGTGTTGTTTACTAATTAACAAGCATTTTTTATGTTTTTCCTCTCCATAAAAAAACTTCCGTGAGCCTTATATATAATCCAGTAAATAGAGACTAATTAAGGGGGGTTATCATACAAGTGGTCCGGTAGTCCTGAATTTTTGATATGTTGTCTAGGGATGGTTATAGTGAGTGAGTATAAAAAAAAGAGCCAAGTGCGAGTTGGACCCACATAACGTCCGATTTCTTATACCTAGCCAAAATACCACAATAATTTTTCGTCAGCAAAAAATATCTTTGTTTTCCATAGTGTTTTTGAAAATGTGTTACAAGCCACTTCGAATGCAATAATAATTTTTTTTTTTTTTTTTTTTTTTTATGTATAATGGGCTTGCTCTTGGCTTCACACTGAACCTTAGGGTTGAGAAGAAGCCTAAGATGGAGCGAGCTTACCCAGAAGCAGCCTATTCACTCTAGCTTTAAAAATTTTAGGGTTGTAGTCATTCGGGAATATAGACGCAGGCAGGGTATTCCATTCCTTGGCGGTGCGCATCACAAAGGATGAAGAAAAGCGCTTGGTACGCATTCGCGGGATGTTGACCAAGTAAGGATGATAGCCCGCTGTGCGTCTAGATTCTCGGTGGTAGAACGGGGATGGTGGAATGAGCTCATGCAGCTCAGAAGCACACTCACCGAAGTACAGCCTGTAAAATACCGACAAGCAAGCCACTTTACGTCGATGGGTTAGACTATGGAGCTTGGCTTGAACCAGCTTATCGTCTCCGATTAGTTTCCTCGCTCTGCGTTCCACTGAGTCAAGTGCTGCTAACTGGTATTTCGCTGAACCATCCCAGAGGTGAGAGCAATACTCCATGCATGACCGGACTTGCGCTTTATAAAGAGTTAAAAGCTGTCCCGGCGTGAAGTATCGCTTAACCTTATTCAGGATTCCCAGCTTTTTGGCAGCAGTTTGAGCTTTACACTCAATGTTGTCGCCGAAGTTAAGGTCCGATGTTAACTTCATGCTAAGAAGATCTAAGTTGTCGGTAACTGATACAGCTGTACCACGGAAAGAAGGAGTTAAGGTAAAAGGACTCCTTTTTGCGGTAAAAAGACACGCCTGTGTTTTGGTGGCATTAAAATTGACCATATTATCGTCACCCCATTGAGCAACATGGCTTAAAGTCAAGTTTGTTTGCTCTACCATGGCCTCTCTCAAAGAACGGACTTCCTCACTGCTGGCTTTTGCGCTTGAATGATATCTCTCTGTGACGGTGCTGTCGTCAGCATACCCAACGATTCCGGGTAGAAGCAGATCGTTGATGTGCAGCAAAAAGAGGGTCGCAGAGAGAACGGATCCCTGAGGAACTCCGGCATCGATAGCCATCAGGTCAGAACAACAGCCGTCGATGACGACTCTGATCGACCGCTCACTCAGGAAATCTGAAATCCAGCCACAAAAGTCAGCAGAAATACCGTACGCTGGAAGTTTGCTGAGCAAACCAGCGTGCCAGACCTGGTCGAAGGCTTTCGAAATGTCAAGCGAAACAGCAAGTGCCTCACCATGTTTTTCAATTGCCTCGCCCCAGCAATGCGTAACGTACACCAGAAGATCCCCAGTTGACCGATCACGGCGAAAACCATATTGGTGGTCACTGAGTAGGTCGTTGGTTTCAAGGTACGATAGCAGCTTATTATTAAGAACCCTTTCCATTACCTTACAGAGTATGGAGGTGATAGCTATCGGTCTGTAGTTGGAGGGGTCGGCACGGTCACCCTTCTTGGGCACAGGTTGGACATTCGCAACTTTCCACGACTTGGGAACCGATTTTTTATGCAGGGAAAGGCGGTACAGGCGTGTCAAAACCGGAGACAACTCAGGCGCACAGAGTTTCAGCACTCTAGCTGGAATTCCATCGGGGCCGCTGGCCTTATTCACGTCCAAGTTTAGCATGGCTCTTCTGACCTCTTTCGTGTGAATGGTGATCCTCGGCATGGAGGCGTCACAGTGAGGGATATTAGGTGGATTTTTAGAGCCAGCATCAAGGCGTGAGTTGCTCGCGAAATGAGAGGCAAATAAATTTGCCTTTTCTGCCGCGGTATGGGCCAGCGAGTCGTCAGGTCGCAGCATGGGAGGCAAAGAGGAGCGGCAGAAATTTGATTCGACCGATTTAGATAGGGACCAGAACTGCTTACTACAAGCTGGATACGATGCTAGTTTGGTTCCTATGCGGCTTACGTGGTCGAATCGAGCCTTACGAATCACTCGTTTGCATAACTTGGCTGCGGAATTGAAAGCTTTCTTCTTTGCACGAATCCTCTGTGCACGTGCTTTTTGGTCGCGAACTTGTACCCATGCTTGATATGCGGACTCTTTACGCGCTACTGCGCGAGCACATAATAAATGGTAAATGGAATAAAAACACGATTTGATAAATTATTACCTACATTAAAAGACGCTTTGTTGCTGCGTTCGCGCGCGGTGCGTCTATCATAGGATAGGACATGAAAAGGGTGAAATGTGGACTCCACATTTCATCCCATGGAACCACATGGAATTAGAACTAGTTCTCCGATCTCTTCGACTAGTTTGTCATATATTGCTCATGAAGACGACCCGAAAATATAGCATATTTTCGGTCTGTTTGCGTCCGTCTTTGCAGAGAATTCACGTCTAGATGTTACACGCCAAACTCCACCGAAGAAACCTCGAGTTAGCTCTTCCATGGGTAATATTCACATTCGCCGCAAAGAGGTTTTCAAAGCTCTCCGTGGTCTTGGAAATAAGGAATGGAATCCCGGCAATAGTCCTGCGTAACTGTGCACCCTAGTTGTCTCCAAACTTGAGCCACCTCTCACTTGAGACAGGACTTGTCTTGTTCCTCAGTCGTGGAACGTGCCAATGGCAGCCCATAGCTAAAATAGGTAGCCATGCCAACCCCTCTAACTACATGCTGTTTTCAGTCACGTTATTACTCTGCAAGACTACGGAGCATGTACTGAATAAACATCTATTGGCGTAACTTGAAACTAACGAGCTCCTTAGTGACTTCCAGTATGGTTTTTGCCGCGGACGGTCGAATAGAGACCTTCTCGTGCACGCCACCCACCTTTGGAATCAAGCGTTTAATAGACATGTGCGAAGCACTTGCTGTCTCGCTTGATATTTCCAAGGCATTTGATAGGGTCTGGCATGATAGCCTAATTGGCAAGCTTCCCTCATACGGAATCTCTGACGGCCTCTGCATCTGGATCACCGACTTCCTTAGGAACCGTTCAATTCGAGCTGTTGCGGATGGTCAGACATCTGACTTGAAGAATATCAACGCTGGAGTTCCCCAAGGTTCGGTATTATCTGCAACACTATTTCTTCTCCACATTAACGACCTGTTGGTGCCTAAGCCTATGGTACATTTGGTTATGCCGATGACACCAGTGTGTCTAGCAGATATCTTACAGATGCAAGGGCTACCAGTGATGAAGTTCAGTCTTGTCGAGAGTCACTAATTGAGCAAACGAACCTGGCACTTAAGGCAATCTCCGAATGGGGAAATGCCAACTTTGCCAGTTCCAACGCCTCGCCACGCAGGCGTGTCTTTTTTCAGATAAACGGAGTCCCTTTCAACTAGCTCCGCCTTTTCTGGGTGTATCCTTACCAGTAACCGAGAACCTGCAACTTGGCGTTGCTCAATTACTCAATTGGTAAAACTGCTGCCAAAAAACTGGGCGTCCTCTCAAAGTCTATGCGATACTTCTCCTCAGAGCAAGTTCTGCTTCTTCTTTACAAAGCACAAATTCATCCATTCATTCACTGCTGTCACCTTTGAGATGGCTCCGCTAAAGTATTAGTAGTAGTTTCACACGTATCTTATTGCATTATCCGTGTTTTCAAGCAAATAAACAATTTTGATTTGATTTTTAAGTACCAACTGGCAGTTTTAGATGCGTTTGAAAACCGCGCAAAGAAGTTCATTGGAGACACAACTTTAGAAAAAGCTGAACTTCAAAGTATCAGCCATCGCCGCGCCCTCGAATTGCTGGTCTGTCGGTGTTTTACAGGATTCACTTTGGAGAGTGCGCACAGGAACTGCACAATCTTGTTCCTCCAACCCCTTTCCACCATCGGGTTACCAGACGCAGGTCAGCTTAGGTACCATCCATACATCGTAGACATAGGTACCACCTGTCCGTACTAGCGGACTAGCGGACTTAGCGGACTAGCGGACTACGTAGCGCTTCGCCAGTACTTTTTTAATGCGAGCTGCTAAAGATTGGAATGCGCTACCTGCGAATGCGTTCCCAGATCAATATAACCTTGGCCTTTTCAAAGCAAGAGTGAATGAGCACCTCCTGGGTAAGCTTACATTACAACACCCTAGACTGCATACTGTCTGCTGTGCTGGATGGTGGTCAAATGCATGCATACTGCATACCCTGTACAAATATATAAAAAAAATAAAAAATCGTCTGCAACCAGTCCCAAAATTTATGAAGACCAGCCCTGCAAGTCGGTGAAAGCGCTAAGCTAGTACCTAATCATACTTAAGTACTTAGTTTTAAGATATTCTGAAGAGATAAAACTCTATGACTTTTTATATTAGATAAGTAACTGTTTTTGTAATTTGGAAAATACCTACTATTTCATTTATTTTAATCCTCCCTCATTCTTTACATCTTGTACCTACTCATTGTAGAAAATAGATATAATAACACAGTTTTTTGTATTCAATAAAATTATAACAAAAAGATCGAAAAGCTCGAAAAACCCGGTCTACCTGGGTTTAGATTACTCTTAGACCCGAAAACCCGGGTTTTCAAAATTTAACCGAATTTCGATGCCATTTTGACCGAATCAAACTCTGATTGGTTGCCGCTGTTGTGTTCAACAGCATGCCCTTGTAATTGTGACTACGCAAATCTAAAGTTCCTAAAATCGTGTGACCGACGCGACGCATATTGTGTTTTCAATTCAAAATTATGTCGAAAAGATATTTTTAAACTATTGAGTGTAAAGTGTATATAATTACGATGATTCTAGTATATGTAACATAGTAACTGTGGTATTACACTGAAATTTGTTCATGCAGTGCAGTACCCAAATGTTTCACTGCAACGGGTCGTGTGACACGATAAGAATGCGAAAAATGGTCCCGTTTTTGATAGTTCGTGTTAATTTGTGACGTTATTTTGCTTCTATTACGACAAGCTTTATTTATTTTGTAGCTTAGATATTAGATGTTTTATCCTCCGATCCACAAGTTCTGTTTCTAACTTATACCGTTTATGAATACTAATATTATAAATGTGAAAGTTTTGATGTTTGGATGTTTAGATGTTTGGATGTTTTTTTTATTATTAAAAACTTTATTATTATTAAAAACTTTATTACACAAAAACAATTTACAATTTTAATTACATTTCCTCGCAAAACCTAATGATAGGTTTGTCTGCGAGTTAGTAGGTAAGTTACTCAATCAAGCCAAAACGGCTGAATGGATTTGGTTGAAATTTGGGACACAGATACTTTGTAGCCTGGAGAGGAACATGGCTACTTTTTATCCCGGAAAAATATCACATGCCCGCGGGATAACGTCATATAGTCCATGCGGGCGAAGCCGCGGGCGGAAAGCTAGTGAAATATAACTGTGTGACTATCGAATTTTAGCTTCGATGAGAATTACCCAATAGGCATGATGACATACATTACGGATCACCGAAATAACGATTTGATGTAATTTTACAGGATATTCTGATTATTATTTATGCACTCGTTTTTAGGTTACATGCGAGTTCATTGTTATTTTTGTAAAAATAAAAATGCAAATTCCAACATATAGATATCAACATATAGATAGAACACCAATGAGAAGAGCGTGACGTCACGCTTTCGTAAATATTGCCAGTGATGTCAATGCACAAAATATATTGTAAACGAATCAATAAAGCAAACAA
Source organism: Crambus lathoniellus (assembly GCA_949710035.1). NCBI lineage: Eukaryota > Metazoa > Arthropoda > Insecta > Lepidoptera > Crambidae > Crambus > Crambus lathoniellus. The sequence continues at coordinate 7,207,529 of OX453319.1, forward strand.
TCTATCTTAAAACACAAAAGTCACTATAAATATTTACCTACTTATTTATTTACGAAAGGGTGACGTCACAGGCAGACGCCATGACACTTTTAGCGTTTTGGTGGGAAATTTAAATTGTACTTTATTTATTATTGTAAATTTTTACTTCAAAACCTTTAATTTAAACGAACATATGAGTTATTTCGTATAAAATAGACGTGTACAAACATTTTGGAGTACTTTTTACAAATCAGTCATCATGCCTATTGGTGGTTCCAGCATATCGGATTTTCTAATAGGTACCTACCTAGTCCGAACACAATGGACATGCATTATGAAACAATAATGTTGGAACACAAAATGAATCCTCAGTCCAGTCGTCCTCTTGCCGCTGGATGGCGATAATTTTTTTATGATTGACTGAAAATAAGTTTGCAGTTGTAGGTAGGTACTTAGATATTATGATGCTCAGAAAGAAAACCACTATTAATAACACAATAAAAAAAAGATATTTTTTTCCATAAATAGCATTATTTAATTTTAATATTATGCTGACCTTCGATTCGATTGTTCGTTAAAAAAGATGACGATGGGCGTGCACCACACAGGTTTTGGTGGCGGTTTTACCATTGGGTCATAAGTTATTAATATATCCTCTAAAATTATTAATACAAATAATAATTTTATCACCGTACCGTACCTACCTAACTAAAACGTGCACGTTATCAAGGAACTTCCGGCCGAACACTTTTCGGCGATATTTCCTTTTACCTATTCGTACCTGTGGTCGGAATGAAGCGCAAGCGAAAATCGCCTTTCTGTGGTCCGTAGTTCCTTGATTGTGACAAATATTCCCTAATTCCAAACATTCACTTTGACGCTACACAGGCCATAATATTATGATTAGTATTGTGATTATGACCTAGTCATTTGCTAAAAGCAGGGCTCGAAAACCTGGGTAAAACTCGCGAAAGGTTTTCAAGAAACTCTATACATTATCAAAAAGGCATCTGTTTCGCTCTTTCAGAATCGAAATAATTTTGGTTTTAATCAAGATCAAAACAAAATGGATCCTGCTCGAAATACCGGTTTATTTCGCTTGCTGATTTTGGTTGGCCAATCAGAGACGGTAGATAGATGTCACGTCACGGCACCACGACGCCCCGCCCATTTCGATTAATCATTAATCGCAGCATAAAGCTTCGTTCAAATTGAGATGAATCCCGCGCGGGGCGCGGGACGGGAATCTGCGCGATTCGCTCGCTCGCCTAGCCTTCCAAATTGAGGCGAATCCCGCGTGTTATTATTTTTGGTTTTTCTATTGGAAAACATGACGATTGATATCGAAGCTGATGTTTTGTTGTTACTAGCATTAACTGAAGAAGAATCTCAAGATGTGAGGAAGAAAAGAAGAAAATGGGTTCATGAGCCGAGTAGGTACTCAACGCACAGAATTTGGAGAGTTTCACACATATCATCAGACACTAAGTATCCCGCGTATATTTCGCTGCAGCACTTGTGACTATTCGCGCCAATATGTGAACACGTCCATGCAACTTAGCTAAAGCAATCGACGCGAGCGAATGTCGTCCCGCGTCTTGCGCGGGATACGCCTCAATTTGAACGAAGCTTAACGCTCGCGAACAGATTCCGCTCCGAGCGAGCCGTTTTTAAAAACCTGGTTAAGACCTTAATATTTTGCGAACCGCCACCAATTCCTGCCCAAAAATGCGGCAAATATTGAGAATTACCTACCAATACTTAAGTTCCATAATCAGCATGATGCTTCTTGCCTGCATGCATCATTATAGCGGGTAGGACAGGCAGTGAGACACAAAAAGGACCGGTAATGAGGTAGTCGAGCCAAATGGAAAGAGAGCGGAGGAAAAATTCTGTACTGTAGAGATAAAAGGACACCGACAACTTATTGCCTAGAAAATTTTAACTAAGTTTTAGGACTTGCACTAAGGGATTATGCACATCGGGTTTTTTCCTAGCGGGTTGTCGACGGCACTTTTGTGCTAAGGTAAGGATAGTGATAGACTTAACCAAATTCCACACGCACGAAGTCACGGCGGATAGTAAGTAAAACCCCTCTGACCACTTGGATCCATTGCATGGCTCCATTGATGGATCCTAGTACACTTTTTAGTCCACTTGAATCTATTGTGCCAATCCTTTCCAAATAATGGATCCTAGGACACTTTAAGGTGCACTGTCTTGTATCTTCCAAAGGTTTGTATTGCTAATTTAAATGATACTTCGTTTGATGAAAACTGACTGAATAAATAAAAAACAAAAGAATAAAAAAAAACAAAAATAAAAAAATCTAAAATTTTATTTTTTTATTTAATTTAATATTATTACATCAGACAACATTTGGTTGATTGCTTGTGACGTTAGTAGGACCCTACCTAATAATAATATTATATATAAGATTTGTTTTCCTGTATTAAATTCATTATCATTCAGTTCTTCAGTGGGATATATTATTTTGTCAATATGACGTGTTACAAGTTTAAATTTTATATTTTATTATTAAATTTCATGTGTCCAACTGGAATATATACATATATCTTTGGAGGTATGTAATTATCACTAATTCAACTTTAGCAAAATTTAAAGGATTTTTTTTTGTGAAACTTAGATTGTTTTGGAGTGCCCCCACTACAAGTATTGATTGCAACTGGAGAATGCAATAGAAACCTTGCTAGTGCTTGCCCAAGGTGCAATATTTCTTATATTTCTGATATTTCATCATAATAATAGGTATTATTATAATATAATGTATGCATGGATGTAGGGAGGGATGTATGGATGTTTGTTACTCTTTCACGCAAAAACTACTGAACAGATCTGAATAAAATTTGCAACAGAGATAGATTATAGTATAGACTGGAATAACACATAGGATAAGTACTTTTTATCTCGATATTCCCACGGGAACGGTAACCTCGCGGGTGAAACCGCGAGCGGCCGCTTTTTTTTAAATATAATTCCTATTTACCAGAATACACGTAAATTGCCTGCACGAATTGCACGATGCACTAAAAAAAGTGAAATAAAAATTATTTTTATAAAAAAATAAAACCGCCTTAAAAAAATCACATCAAAAAAGTAAGAAATAATCCCTCATCAAAAAATAACGTAACAAAAACAACAAAAAATTGTACATGTTTCACGCCCGACTTCAAAGTACTTAAGTACGTTATTTATTTGGTGAGGGATTATTTCTTACTTTTTTGATGTGATTTTTTATGTGATGCTTGTTCCTTCGTGTTTGCATTTGCACTCATACAGTAAAATTGTTTTTTTTTCTTATGCAGATCACATCACTCTTACTTTTTTTAATAAAGACAAAAATACTGAAACGTCGTACAATGCACTTGATGCATCCAAATATTTTTCTTATTCCTTCAATGATGGTGAAAATTTAGTGGTTACTTGCACTCGAACGAACTACGTGTTAAGAGCTGACCATCATTTACGAATAGTCTACGGATACTCCAAGAAATATAAGTACTTAAGTGACGGTAATTTTTATTTATATTACATACATTACATAAAACAATACAAAAGGTTCAAATAGTTATATTTTTAGCCGCATCATTTGTTATAAAGTAGGTACCTACCTATGTCGTTTACTTAGTTATTTTCATTTTAGTCAAAAAGGAAAGTACAGTGCCACAAGCTTTCCTGCTCCGGTGACAGCCGTGACAGAGGAGCCACTTGCAATACCAAATTAGCTGTCAAAATGAACTGTCGTATGAAAACTGTTTTAGTTCCAAAGATAATCACCGGAACAGAAAAGCTTGCTGCACTATAAGACTTTGATGACAAACATGGTAGCGTCATGGAAATGACAATCTGTTACTTTCAGTCACTTTGAGTGCTCCTACACTTTTTGTTTAGAAATGTTTACTAACATTAGATACCTACCAAATTATGTTCAAATGTTGTAAACATTTTCTAACAGCAATGTGGAAGCACCATAATATGATCTTATAGCAACAAAATCAATAATTTCAATTTATTTGCAGCAAATGCCGAACAGTTACAATGCACATGGCAGGATTTCTTAACCCCGCAATGCACAATGGACGTGTCAAAACCTATGATACTTACTGAAAAGGATAATGGATATAATATTGGATGTATTTACAGTAATTTTATTATGGAAAAATGGACAAGTAAAGTAAAGTTAGTCATGGAACCCGGACGTAAGTAGCCTATTTTCTATAAGCATACGACCACATCTAGAGCTAAAAATGTATGTAGGAGAAGGTTATCAAACTTTCGCCGGCTTGTTTGTTACAATGGTAGGACCAGCAATCTGCTCATATATCGCGTGATCCTTGCACAAGACAAATGTTTTTGGAAATGAACATGAACATTCACCTAATTTTCCCTCGAAAAAATGCCTTCGCATACCCCCCACCCGGGGAGACGACGGAAAATTTGGTATGTACGTTAGATATACTGGTTATAACTGAAAATGATCTTCGTAAGCAAAGTTAAAAAAACTCCCCTCTAATGGGGTAAAATGGGGGGATAATGTCTAAATGGAACTTCCTCAATTCTGAACTTAGAAGTATGAAAATTGGTATGTTGGATACTGATCACGATTGAATCTGCGTTCTGGCCTGCCTAAATTTCATACGGTTTTTTTATCTCGAGAAAAAGTACGTTTCTTGTGAGATAGGTACAGTTTTTTAGCACTTTACTTTGTTCAATCAAGCATGGGTCCTAGGACAGTTCATTTTCGTGCAAAGCAAAATGTTGTTTCTTGACAAGGAATAAGGTCTTATTTTCTATCAGAAACTGCATAAAAAATGTGTAATACTGATTTTCTTTAGTCTAAGAGTTTAGTCTAATTATTCATGCGACAGTAGCTCCTGTCTGTTTGTCTAGGTATCGTTACCTTCTCATGCATAGACCACTGATCTGACTTTGGTATAAAGAGCAGTAAGTAGCGTGCTCGGCCTGCGATCGCTGAGGTTATGTGACTTTTGCAATGGTCTATCACGAGATGGCTGTTCAAAAATATATGGTGCTTCGGAAGACATGATAAGTCGATGGTTCTGGCTGCATTTGGATTGGTTAATACCCCATAACTGCAATAGGCCCGTGTGGAAGGTCATGGCCAGTTCTCGTTATCCATCTATATGAAGGCATGTGCCCCAGCAGCGGGGACATTAAAATGGATTGATGATGGTGCTGATGAGCCCATCCCAAGGCCCCACCGCAGGTGGCACGCTTAGAGGCTAGCTAGGAGGCAAGCTTAGTTGTCGAGATGCTTCGATACATACTAGCCATACTGCCTGGCTACGAAGCTCGGTGTCTGGTGATCTAAAGTGTCAATCCTACAAATTTGTAATGCGAAAGTTTGTGAGTATGGATGTATGGATAGATCTCTGGATGTATTGATGTTTGTTACTCTTTCACGCAAAAACTTCTGAACGGATCTGGATGTGCAACAGAGATAAATTATAGACTGGAATAACACATAGGATACCTACTCTTTATCCCGATATTCCCAGCACGGAAACGGGAATGACTACCGACGGGAATGATGACACGCGGGTGATGACTACCGATTCATTGTTAAAAAATCCTTGAATTTAGGACCAAAAACGCGGTGTCCTTTCAAGTATTCTCGAGATGTCCAGTTGTGACAGACAGACAAAATCTCACCATATGGGTTGGTTCCTTTTTACCATTTTCGTTCGGAACCCTAAAAAGAGTAGTTGGCAGGTACATTTTGAAGTAGTTAGGCTTATTTTTTTAAAATTAGTCTTATAAAATTAGAACATCAGGAGATATTTTTACATTTGTAATATATATTTTACCACAGGCTTCTGTCGACTCGACAAGGACCCAAGCGTGCGTTTCCGCTGCCTTGTCAACGGCAACTCCGATGACTCAAGAGAGTGCAACGAATACGAACCTGAAGGCACCTTGGTGACCCCTGCCTGCAATGCCCATTACTACCACAAGGGCTTTCTCGGCAACATGCGCTGCATAAACGGCCAGTGGGACTACGTCGCCCGATGCTACGCAGGTTCGGTCAAAAACGGCACGAACATCACCATACTCATTACAGAGTATCTACAGACCAAGTAGAAGTACCTACATAATCAAATACAAATTAATTGCATTTCCGCGATGATTTTTGTGTCAATTGGGAGGAATTCTAGCTTTAATAAGATAAGAAATCGCAAAGTGGGGCAATCTTAGTTTATTTTAAAATGATAAATAAAATATTTACCTAGGTAAAAGTTGCTAGTTATAGCAGTAATTCCAAATCTCTTTCCGTTCCCAAATCAATCAAATCACATCATCATGTTCTCCACACCGCACCGTGTCCAGTGACGATACAATATTGTTATGTACCCCCATTGGGAAGCGAACCCGGGACCTCTGGGTCTGAAATCGGAGGTGTAAACCACTAGACCACAGAGGAGTTGTTCCGTATTCATCTCATGACGATTCATCCCAATTCTTCACTCATCCCAAATTGGTATACTCAACCCATTACATTATTTTAATATATTTTCTTAATTCAACACAAATGCATTCCTTACTCATCCCAAATCAATTTATCACTAAAAAGTATGGATAGCAATACAATAATTATTAGAAGGAAGGAAAGGAATACAGTAAATTAAACTATGTAGGTACTTTTTAGAAATTAAATGTGCATGTTTTGTAAAAAAGTGAACCTCAGATAAGCAGTTATAAAAGTGAGAGTGGTACATCTTCTAAAGTCTTCAAATGAAATAAGGTACTTAAAGGACAATTTTGATCTATATTTAATGGCCAAGGTAACTAATATACTTATAAAGAAGTAGCTTGCAAAAAAAGGAATATTTTTAAATATTACTTAATGATAAAAATGGTTAGGTACTGTGGGTCAACCATTCGGACTTTTTTGTAGGCCTTATTATGATAAACACAACGATATAAAATTCTGTTGTATATTATTTTAATGTATTTCATAGGGTTTAGCCAGCGTTCGCAATGTAAGCGCTCGAAAAACCGTTTTTTGACGGCTTCATCAGAACACATAGTATTTTTATTTTATTTTACAAAATACATAATTAATTCAAATTTTTTGTATACTTATATGGAACTTCAGGAATACATTTTTTTAATATGAGTGAAAACTGCATTAATATCCGTTCCGTGGTTAAAAAGAAGAAAGCTTAAAAAAAACAGACATACAGAGGCGGAGAGCGACTTTGTTTTATACTGTGTTGTGTAGTGGTAGTTATGTATTCTGACCAGAACCAATTTTTTTGGTAAATCTCTGTATAGTCGTTAACTTAGTAAACACATTTAAGTTGATTGCATTAATAAGTAGGTACCTACTTAAGAGAAAAATATCAAGTGCTACAAACACAAGACTTCAATGTTATGGGTTTAAAAAAATGTTTAGCGTTTTAACATTTAAATAGTGTACCTCTACTAAAGATTTTTTTTATATTTTCGATCGGAAAAATTATTCTTTGAAGAGAATCCATCTTGACTATTTTATTGAAGGAACTCATAACATAAAAATACACTTCATCAGAATAACCTACAGGAAGTAACATTATAATAAAAGATTTGTATTTGTTGATTGTGAAATGTTTCTTATATTTTTTATTGATTGCTGTATTTTTTATAAAATATGTATATATATCTACTTATATCTTTTTTGGCTAAGTAAAAATTGTTTGTGAGAATATTATTACATTTTTGACGGCGGATTTGGCGCAGGGGTGCATCTGCACCAGAGGTTTCGGGTTCGATTCCAGAACAAGACAAATATTTGTATGCATGATAATTTCTATTTGTCTTGATCTGGGTGTTATCTATGTATATAGTATTTATTTACAAAAAAGTAAGTAAGTATATTATATTATTCCGTAATCAGTTTCTTAATAAAAACCACTTATGAGCTAAGTAGATTAATTGATGTGATTGAAAGAGATTTGTTATTATTATTATTTGTTTTTCTATTACTTTTTATTTTTGAAATATATGATTTTATCAGATTTCCTGTTATTTAATTTAATAAAACAACATTAAAGCAAAAATTAAATGAGCTTAAAATATTTCTAATCAGTGATAATATTTTTGTTCAGACCCTACACAAAATATTAAAATTATGGGTGGTTTTACGTTATAGGTTGAGTTAGAAATACTTTTGGGATGAATAAGGAATTTAAAAGTTGAGTAAGGAACAAAACTGGGTTGAGTAAGGAAAAAATAATAAGTGGGATGTGACGTCATGGGATGAATACGGAACAACTCCACAGAGGCGGTTAAAACCTACCTCCCGTTAAGGACATCTTTTAACTGACAAGAAAAACGGGCGAAAAAAACTCATCAGCTCTAACAGAAGCAACGCATTCACGGGCAAGGATACGACTTGAATCCGAACTTCGTCGGTAGGTATAGCAAATCAGGTATATTCCTTCGATACAAAGACGTATTGAAACGCCATATGAAGTGCTGCCAAATCGACCCTCTAAACTGGGAAGAATGTGCCCAGAACCAGAACCGCCCCGAATGGAGACGTTTGGTGCAGTCGAAGGTGCAAGACTTCGAAGTAGCAAGAAGGGCAGACCTCGATGCCAAGCGCGACAAGTTGAAGGTTAGACCACCAAGAGCCATATATAACAATATTGTTAACGGAGTCTTAACGTGTCGTCTATGTGCCCGTGTATTCCGAAATAAAATTGGCTACTGCAGCCATATGAAAGCGCACGATAGGGCTGTCAATCAGCGAATAGATTGATGTAGTCGGCGTGGCCGAAATCGGTCTAGAGCATCATCATCATCATCAACAACAACATAATATGAGGGTGTTGGTCCAAAAATTGGCACACGCCTTGATTTTCCGTAGTTGGTCCCGTATGAGATCGACCTGATTTTTGGCCGCCTTTTTCCATTGGGTCAAAGTTAAAATTTACTCTGTTGGTAACTAGTATGCGGACGCGTGGTGCCAGCTGGTATTGATCTGATCATGGGCGGGCGGCCGGCGGAGCGGGGCGAACTACCGTGGCACGCCGGCATTTACCGGAAGACGACGAAACCCTTCATGCAGATCTGCGGCGGGTCTCTCGTCAGCTCCAAGGTGGTCATATCAGGTAAACTTGACGATTCCCTGTTTTCTCTGCATGTTAAAGATTCAGCTACATAAAAGTATCTTTTTAGATCAGTAACTATAGCGACTGCTATTGCTGACTCTTTGGCCCTAATGTCCTGAATTGTGCAAATGTTGGGACACCATGAAACACAGAAGCAGGCGTGTCTGTGTTTGGTCTCCACATTCACTAACATTTTTATAAAATTCTTTCAAGGTTTTACCCATTTAATTTCCATTCTCGTGGAAAAATCGTTTTTTTTTATTTGTGCCTTTCATCCAGGGTGCCTAGGCTACCATCAACTTTAAGACAGCGATTCAAAAATGGCGCGATGCAGAATGGGTTCCTAAAATGAATTGCTTTCTTTCGTACTCTGACCTTCTAAAAACTGGATCGAAAATGAATTGCTAAATGTGAATGACCGAACGATTTGTGTCCTTATTTCTTCTACCCGTCTCTTACACTCGATTCTGTCATGCCCGGAGAGTGAGAGGGACGGGTATAACCTGCAGGTGTCATGTCAGCTTGGCCGACTTATAAGTCAAATAAGAGATCTTGACAGCTTAGCGGCTGTGAAATGTTATTGAATGATCATGGAATGATCACTGAATCGCTGTCATTGATATTAAGCTGTCGTGGTACGAATAAGCGAAGCAGATCAGTTTAGGTCCTAAACAAAACCGCATTAAGAGTTGATGGTAGGCACCCAGATCATTTATTTCATGAGTGACGAATAAAAGATGACAACAAAATAATATGTTTCAGCCGCCCACTGCTTCTGGGACGACGTAACAAAAGCACAGCCGGCTTCCAACTACGCGGTGGCGTTTGGCAAGCTGTACCGGCCTTGGGCGTACGGAGGCGACATCGATGTGCAGCGATCTGACGTGAGTATGAGACGACACATTGAGGCGATATTTGCTTGGGGTTCATTACCCCGACCCGCGCGTACCTATGTACCTTCAGTGGCGTGCGCGAAGATTGTTCGGCGGATCGGCGAAATCGGCGAATTCGCCGAAAACTGGTCTACTCTCAGCGTGAAGCATGGTTTACTAGAAGCCATGTTAGTGCTCGTCAAGCTGTACCAGCCCCGGCCCCTACCAATGCGCAATGATACACGGATGTGCAGCGATCTGACGTGAGTATGAGTACATTCGATGAAATAAAATAAAATAATAAAAAATGTTTATTTATCAGACTACTATTATGATGGTCCATTAAGGATGATTCACGCTACACCGTGCCGCGACCGAGCCGTGCCCCAGCCGGTCAAACATTATGGTATACTTTTTGTATGAAGCACAGATAATATAATACTATACTAGTATGAAGTTATTCATGCTTGACCGTGGCTCGGCCGTGCGCCACCGGGACTCGGCCGGGGCACGGCGTTGAAATGTCGGTGGGTATTGTTTCCCGGCTCCGGCACGGTCCGACCACGACACGTTGTAACATAAACATGTGCGCCGCCGGGGCGCCCGCAGACCAGTAGATATTAGCGAGTAAATGTTAGCGAGGTTAGCATAGCAGCTGAACAGCAAAATGGACTATGAAAAATTGTTCGAATGTGTGCGCAATAGCTGCCGACTCAAGTTGGAAAAATTGCATAGGGTGAATACGCTAAACGTCGGCCCCCTTACATATTTTCTCACTTTGGATTGCTCTGGCTCCATCAGTTTGGAAGTAAAGATAGATTGTGATGCGTTTTGAGATAGGTTGATAAATCTATTTTATGTTTCTAGGCATAAGGTTGACTTCTCTACTATAAGAAAAAAGTATTAAGGTACTAAAGCGTCGAGAACGAAAAAACCCTAAAGTCGGCCGTTAACTGCCTATAGTCGGTCGCGTTTTTCCCAAATGTCGGCCGGGTATAGGGTGTTTCAAATTAAGACAATGAAAAATATTAACATGATTAATTTTTTTAAGTAAGTATACTTACATATTTTGTTTTTGTTGTTTTTTACTTATAGTTAGTTATAGTTAAATAACAAAGTTAAACATCACAATAAAATTAAATAAAAGTAAATAACTAAGTAAGTACTTATGTCATAAAAATTTGAATTTAAAACAGAATTTAATAATCAAAGAGGTTAAAAAAATACTAAGGTATATCAACAGTGATTGTTAGTTAAACTTTCACGTCACCGTTATAGTATTTAAGAATGATAAAATAACTATGACGTCTTCCTAATAGTATTTAAGAATGATAAAATAAGTCAGATAAAATAAAAATATTTTTTTTTATGCTGTGGTAAACACAAAAGTAATCCTCCTGTATAGTGGCGGTCGAATTTGAGGATGGCCGACATTATGACCTTTAATATTTCTAAAGTCGGCCCCAGTTTAGTGTACCTTATATCTCGTAATTAAACTAATATCACCCCGGCCGGTATTTGGCTATTAAACGTAAAATGGATTTATTTACCTTAAGGCTTTGCGAATTCTCCTATTCAGCCAATGTGATTAGTAGAATTTTAATTTATAAAACAGACTGCATTTACTTTAAGTCGGCCCCGGCCGAGTATAGGGTTTTAAGTCAAAACTGATATTCTAATGGCGGCCCCCTATTTTTCTCATAATCCAATTATACAAAACGTTAAAAAACTATCTTAAAATATAGTAAAATTTACTTATTAGTGATATCAAAGCTTAAAGCAAAAAAAAAAATAAACGCCTTATAGGTGTAATATCAATCCCCGATGCGTGGGTATTCACAGCAAGTTAGCTACTTTCACAATGAACCTAGCGCTTCAACGACGGGATCGCTACTGACGCTCAGTGTGCGAAGAGCGAGAGACGTAATCGGATAGTAACCGTTTGTACGTATAGAGTATGAACTAAGGTTGCAATTCGAGTGGAAAAATTTCCATTTAAGTACCTTTTGAATGAACGCAATTCGAAAATGTGCAGACGGCCGAGGTTTGGGGGGGGGGGGGGGCGACGTTTGGCGTAATCACCCTATTTACTTAAGCGTCAAATCTATCGATAGATGAAATCACTAGCTGACAAAAACCTGAAAAACTACATAAAACAGATATAGTCGTGCAAATAATAAATCCAAACCGCCCGGTGTAACATGAATGACTGGCCCGGCCGGCGCACGGTGGACGTGTCCCGGCCGAGGCCCGGCCGGGTTGCGATTGCGACACGGTGTAACGTGAATCATGCTTTAATGTTAGTAACAAGGAAAACTTACCATAATAGCATCTACACACGTTCCGATCCGACCGCCGATTTGGTCTGCTCCAGACCAAATCTGGACGTGTGTAGCGTAGTCGTCCGACCATAATTATTATTATTCGTGTTTGACGCGGTCGGCCGGATTTGGTTCGCACGAACTTATCACTTCCTACCAAATCGGAACGTGTGTAGGCTTCCGACCGGACCAACTTGGCAGTGTTGACAATTTTGGAGGTTTTCCCCTAGATTTAGGGAGAAAATATGTAAAAGCGGAAATATTTAAAGCAGGTAAATTACGTTTAAGGGATTTTCAGAGGATTCAATTCAATGTTCGTTCATGAGTTTTACGTAGGACTGAACGAACGAAAGGTTTAAATATGGCCATTTATGAAAAGATTATATTTGTCTATTTGTTTTTTTTTAGAATATTTTGTTCGAAAACTAGCAATTTGTCGTAAAACTAAATATATATAAAAAGGGTATAACACCTCATTAATAAGTGCTGCTTTTAGTAAATATTTAGCATGTTTTAGTATTTTAATGAAAATAACAGACAATTAAAAAATAATGAAATTGTTTTTTTATAGTAATAAAATAATAGGTCTTTACATATGAAATTGCCGTTTTTTTCTTTTGTACATATAACTTAACAACTTTTATAATATTAGAAATATATAATTTCTTTAATATTGCGTTACATTAAGACCGTATCGAGCAACTTTTGATAATTTAATAACCACGATATTTGATTATTTACATAGAAAAAACTTATTCCGAAAGTTACGACTATTTTTGTTTCCAGAATTTCGTACTTTATTAGTTGTAACTTAGTGAAAAAAAATTTTTTTCTCTTAACGAATCTGTCATTTAGTAGTTAAAATGTCCATAAATACGTGTGTAAAATTTTGTAAATTTACATAATATTAGTCGTTAAATAATAACAAAAACGTTAGTATGGGAAAAAACTAATTACAGAAATCTCCATACAAAACGGCAATTTCATAGGTAAAGACCTATTATTAAAAACCGAAAACATTTTTCTTTTTAATTTATTTATTGCAAGCAAATTGATGTTTTCAGTATTTATAAATAATAATAATATTGGGAGATTAGCAGTGGCTGGCAACACTGCAACAACGGCTAGAGGTCGGCCAGACCAAATCGGAACGTGTGTAGCGCCGACCGATTTGGTCTGGCAGATTTGGTTTGAACGTGTGTAGGCGCGGATCAGGGGGGCAATTGCGTAAGGTAATCGTATTAATTTGACAGTTCATATCGTATTCAATCGGCTACAATTTGTATGGAATGACATTTATTATGATACGATATGAACTGTCAAATGAATACGATTGACTTTACGCAATTCCATAGCTGATCTGCAGTGAAGTTCGCCCGCACCAAATCGGCGGTCGGATAGGAGCGTGTGTAGCGGCTATTACCAGCTATGTTAGTACTTACTTAATAATTAATTTTTGAGCGTGTAATTTGGCACATGTGCTCGACTAGCGGACAGTCCCCACTACCGGCGATGGCCTGCAGGACTTTGTTGCTGCTACAACGAACCCGCCACAAAAGTGAGCCTGCTTTTTTGCGTAATATGGTCACAGAATATATAATAGTACTAAGGTACAGAAGGCGCACTCTGCAAACTCATTCAAATAAAAATAAATCTTTCTGCATGAAAATAAAGTCCATTTCCGGTCGCTTTGTCATCGCTTGTCTACTGGTATAATAACCTAAAGTTCGCGCATGCAAGCAAAACTGTATCCAACAGCTACGCGCGAGCGCGAGAGTTCTTATTTCTATGAAAGTCTCAAACAGCTCGCTCGCTGGTTAGGGTTGCGAGCGACTTGCGAGTTCGGTTTTGTTGTTTCTTTTGTTCTTTCTTTTATTTAGACACCCGTAAACACAACAACATCTTTTATACGGATTATAAGAACGTTTAGTAGTCATTGTTCGGTGCACAAAAATCACAGAAATGATCGATTGTTTTAAGCGCAACGTGGAGCGTATGAGCCGAGCGGCATCCTTCTGCGATACGCCTGCCCGGCAGACGCGCCGGACGAACGTACCTAAACTGCGGAGTGACACCCCCCTCCCTGATATGGTCGGGAAACTGTCGACCTCTGTGTACGCGGACATGCTAGAAGCGCTGCAATATCGCGGCAGCATCAATAACGCCCTGAGGGCATTATTGTACTGTACACGCAGGGCGTTATAGTAGAGTAGAGAGGCCAAGTTAAAAAACATGATTTTCGTAGGACTGAAATTTTTATACCGATAAGTGGTGTCGTTGGATTCAGCTTAGTCTACTGATTGTCAAAATGCATGTTGTCGCTTTTTAAAATAGTGGAATGAGTACGTGTAACGTAACATAAATGGTGCGTCCTAGGTTTAGATTTTGCCGATTATTGCGATATCTAATTATTGAATATAAGCAAATTAGGTGTCAAATGAGAGATAGTTAAATTTCTAACAAAACATTCAAAGTTATTTTTGATGTAAGTATTGTATTTCAAAAAATATAATCAATTTTTGAGTTTTTTTTTGTATTTTATTTTTCTTAACAATACGTTATGTGCACCAATATACACAAGTTGTATATAAATTAGATAAACCGCTGGGTATTAATAAAACAACCGTGTGCATGGGAACAACAGACTGACGTCCAGTTTTATTAAAGTCTCACATTTCATCTACATAAACACAGATGTCGCTACTTGTAGCATAAATGAACTAGTTACAATATTTAGACATCCATAATATTAATACCCCCACGATATCGAAATATTATACAGTACCTAAGTACAACATATTTATACTACATTAATTTCACTTATGTTGCACCCCCATCAGGTCCAAAAACTTATAATGTTTTAAACCATTTCCAAAATGATATCTAATATCTACATGTTTTGATTTACAATGAAAAACTGTATTATGTAATAATTTATGGGCACTTTGATTGTCATTAAATATAAGAATAGAATCAGAAGTACCAGTTATTTCTTTGTACAAATTTCTTAAGTAAATAGCTTCCTTACAACTTTCAGAGATACCAATGTATTCTGCTTCCGTGCTAGACAGAGCTATATTATTTTGTTTTTTACTACTCCAAGAAATTACACCTCCTGATAGACTGAAACAAAATCCCGTGTATGACTTTCTATCTAAAGTATCACTGCCCCAATCAGCATCTACATAACAAGTTATATCTTTATTACCTGTACCACAATATTTAATACAATAATCTTTAGTTCTCTTTAAATATCTCAAGATCCGCTTAGCATGAGCTCAATGCTCTCTACTATAGCAATTGTTAATCTGACTTAGGTAGCCTACTGAAAATGCAATATCCGGACGTGTAAGTATGGCAAGGTACATTAAGCAACCAATTAATTGCTGGTATGGTAAACTCTTATCACAATTATCATGTTTAGCCAACTTCAGTCCACTTTCCATAGTTTTTTTGGTCGAGCACATGGGTCGATGTCCATCCTTGACCGAACCACACGGACCAGTCCAGTATGGAAGTAGCATTTAGTATTAACTAGCGGCCGCCCGCGGTTTCACCCGCGTGATTCCCGTTCCCGTGGGAATATCGGGATAAAAAGTACATATAAACCTTCCTCTTGAATCACTCAATCTATTAAAAAAAACCGCATCAAAATCCGTTGCGTAGTTTCAAAGATTTAAGCATACAAAGGGACATAGGGACAGAGAAAGCGACTTTGTTTTATACTATGTAGTGATTAGGTATTTATGGTGGTATGGCAAATGTATTAGTTTAGTTTTAAATATTTGTTCCAAATTTCTCTCTATGCTCTCTGCAAACATTTCTGCGGTGGTGTCGTGTGAGGCGGGTCGTTACGTTCCCTAAAATATGGTTGAGCGAAGCGATTGCTGGTTCATGCGTCATGCTCGTGAACGGGTGCCACCAGTGGGATGGGTCTGCTCCTGGCTTCTTGTCTCAAAATATGCAGATTTTTGATGTTTTATTGTTATTAGTTTTATTTTATGGTGGCTTGTATGGCACTGTTTATTATTGACTCTTATGTTCTTAAACTATTCAAAGTTTTATTACCCTTGTTTGGCATGTATATTTATTATTTTATTTGCTACGTTTTTGGTTGGTGTGTATTTTAAAGAAACTAACTTTTGGATGTCTATTTCTTAGTTATTGAAAATTATTTACTGATATGATTACCGGGTTTTTAACCGACTTCAAAAAAAAGGAGGAGGTTCTCAGTTCGGTTGATTTTTTTTTAATGTTTGTTACCTCATAACTTTGTCAATTATAAACCGATTTTAGAAATTCTTTTTTTGTTCAAAAGCATATAGTTACAAATTGGTCCCTTTGTCATACGGTCAGGATCTGATGATGGGATCCTGGTGAAATCAAGGGAACTCTTCAAATTTTATAGGCAAACCTATAGCGATTTTTGTATTTTCTTAAATAACTTGAGCACTTGCTTTCGGTAAGCACCATTTGGTGTAGTGGAACTGATGATGAGGACCACAGATGGTCATCGGAAATATTAATAAAATACTAAATTTTACGGGCGCGATACGATTTCTTTAATATGGTTTATAAGCAATTTTCAAGTATTTGCGTCTGGTAGTCATCATCTCACGATGATGAGCTGGTGATGGAAGGTACAACTCCTCAATGGTTGGGAGTTGGAGAATAATTCTTTAAATATTGTTGATGCGTAAATATTTATAGTTGTTATCTTTTAGGTTATTTAGGTAAGCTGATGATGGAGAGTAAAACTCCTTAACGCTTAGGAGTTAAAGTATGTTTTTAAGTACCACAAGCGCGAATAGAACTTTAGGTTGTATTCTTTCAAGTAATTTAGGTTAGCTGATGGTGGAAGGAAACTGCATAACAGTTCAGAGTTGGAGGGTGGTGCTTGTCTCAGTATTCTAATTTAGATATGGGCTACAGTCGTTGCACATTGCGCTACGCTTGCTCATTATGCGGTTTCTTATGGTTGATTTCTTACACTAAAAATGGAAAAATAAACAAATGTTTTCAAAAAAATTAAACCGCCTTCAAAACAAAACTGCAAACAAAACTACAAACAAAAAACTCATTTTCCAAAAAATACGTAAAAGTGAAAAATAAATTGAATCATTCAATTCAAAGTACGAAAGTGCGGGACTTTTTCTAATTAATCTTGAACTTACTGATCTGATTGAAGTCGGTGTCAAGCCGAAAGTAACAAGAAATAGTGAATATCTCATGCGCGAAGTGATACCTATCAAATACATATTATGATATGGCTTGACACCGACTTCAATCCGATCAGTTAGTTTAAGATTAATTAGAAAAAGTCCCGCACTTTCGTACTTTGAATTGAATGATTCAATTAATTTTTCACTTTTACGTGTTTTTTGGAAAATGAGTTTTTTGTTTGTAGTTTTGTTTGCAGTTTTGTTTTGAAGGCGGTTTAATTTTTTTGTTTATTTTGTTTTTAAACTTAAGATTAATTTGTGATGGAAAGTGACTTTACATATTATATTATGTTAAAGTCACTTTTCAATTTGACGACTCTGTATGAAATATGACAGGGAGAAAAAAATAGCCCTTGGCGAATTTCTTGCCGGTTCTTCTCGTTACTAGGCCTCCCGCCGTAGGATTTGCGAACCGATAGCGTAGCTTCATTGACGTTCACAAGTGCTGTATCAGCCTAAAATGAATAAATGATTTTGAATTTAAGATTATAACCTACATACAGGTTGAGTTAAATTATATGTTTTAAACATTTTTGGTTAGTTAGTACCTACGCTGGCAAAACTTAGCTAATTTAGAATCCACGTTACCCGACTGAGCTTATATGGTGTAATTTCTTTTGCCAGCGACTACCTGTTCCGGATTGTAATTTGTACCTAATAATTAGTGTTTATGAGTGTGACTAAATTATTTTTTTTAATATAAAAGAAGGAACCTCAATTTTGTTTTATTGGTACAAATCCTATACTTAATTATTTAATTTTGTACATGTTTTTTTCTATTTTCCCACAACGGCAAGTCTAACATCAGAGTTTGTATCCCCCGGACAAAGCAGGAGTTTTTAGTTAGTTTACCATCAGTCCTGGGGTGCTGGAATACATAAGGTTTAGAATTACTGTTAGAAAGAGTTGTTGGACGCCATCTTGTTGTGGGAAGAAGGAAAATTAACATGGCAAATGGAATGATTCAATTTATTTTTATTTTTACTTTTTTTTGGGAAGTGAGTTTTTGTCGGCAGCTTTTGTTTGAAGGGTTTAATTGTTTCTATTCTTATGGACGGCCAGTGCCGAAGCAAGCGACATACAAATGGCTGATGGTGATGAATTGATGATGTTGTTATATAAGTAGATATTTTACTTAACATTCTGCATGTTCACAGGTAGCAGACATTAAAATGACTCCTTACTTCCAAGGTCGCACGGCCAACTTCCAGGAAGATATAGCGATCGTCCTGCTTGTCTCGATCATAGAATTCCGTCCGCACATTAGACCTGTGTGCGTGGACTTCAGCGAGACCTTGGAGAATCGTCAGCTTTATCCAGGCAACAAGGGAAAGTTAAGTGTCTTACAAATGCTTTTTTATCTTTTACGGAAAAGCGTCATATAGCCATACCTGAGGCTGAAGGTAGAAGTTTGCTTCTCATGTTTCTTCAACCACTAAGGCCCAATTTCATAAAATCCATACAGAGAACTCTCATTGACGCCCCAGGTCGCGGCCGTTTGCGGCGCTTTGCTTCCGTCTCGTTATGAATTGGGCCTAAAGATCTGGCCATGATATCTCTGTCGGAAAAAAACACTGTTGAAAACGTTCTTACTTTGGCGAGAGACGGATAAGATGGTGGTAGGATAGCTAGCGAGGCGAATTTAAAACAGGTGTTGTTATATGCAGACTAGACTATAGAGACGGTAGGTAATGTTTGGTTCCTTTGCTAGTTCAAAATTCATCTGTTTTTCCTTGCAGGTCGCCGGTTGGGGTCTAGCAGAAGAGAATGGAAAACCGTCACAGTTTCTCAAGGTGGTGGAACTTCCTGTTATTTCCATTCAAGAGTGCCAGACGGATGCGCCCACCTCCTTCCGGGAGCTCATTACTGCGGACAAGCTCTGTGCTGGATTCAGGAACGGTAAAAGTAGTCAAGAGCTTTATAAATTGACCGCTCATCATATATGAGGTTTTGAGTTATTGACGTGACGTATCATTGACAAAATTGAAATTTGCTGCCCGCAAAATATGCCGCTTAGCTAGCTATAGCCTACTCAGCCTACTGGTTAATCCGCCACTGATTAGGTGCAATCGCTAACTCATTCATTTTCTTCCAACAGGTACTGCCGTGTGCAAGGGAGACAGCGGCGGCGGTCTCAGCTTCCCTGTCACAAAGCAAGGCTACCTCCGATACTACCTCCGAGGAGTAGTGTCCACGGCCCCGAAGGGAAGGGGTCTGTGCAACGCAGACTGGCTAACCACGTTTACACTGATCTCGAGCCATGAAAAGTTCATCTTGAAGTATCTGTAGTTCTAAACACAGATTAGATAGAACACGGCCCGGCCCGACCTGGCACGGTCTAATATAAATAATAATAATAATAATAAAATTCTTTATTTTCCTACCATTATTTTAAGTATGTAGCGGAATACAGTTTACGTTGATAAATAGTGAAGGGTAAAATGTAGAAATATACTAAACCCAATGAGCGCTGTTTTGACACTGATTTAATGTAAATGTGAACTGTGGTTCGTATATCCTGCTCATTCAAAAAAGGAAAATAGATTCATAACAATCTTTTCTACATATTACTTATGACAGTTAATAGTCAATTAAGTACAAAGTTACCGTACAGTACAAAGTATAAAGTTCATCTCTCCCGGGATACTACTCTACCTAGCGCCCACTTCCCGGGGGGTAGGTTCTCCTCCTTGATGAGTACATTGCCATTAATTTGTATATTTTTAGTAGGGGTTCTCCATTTCGATCGACTTTGTAACTGTTGTAAATAATCTGATGACCACAGCTCTTCCAGAATTCTTTATTCATAGACTGTATCATTATGCCATCTCGTTGTCAAGTTGATGTGTCCAGGATCCGTCTGTGGTTTGGATAAAATAGAGTCCCCAATCAGGAAGTGTCCTGGTGTAAGGATTAGGGCGTCCGGACATTCAGTTGGTGCTAATAAAGTTCTGGAATTAAGACAAGCCTCAACTTGGTGCAACAGCGTGATAAACTCTTCATAAGTGAGTTTTTGTTCACCCACGACGGCCACGACACGACTCTTCTCAGGTGGTATTTGAGCCGTTTGATTGCTCCTTCCCATAGTCCACCAGCTGAAGGGTAAGCTAGAGCATTAAACGACCATTCTATATTGTATTTATTGATATCACTAAGGAAGGCACTATTAAAAGAGTCTGTATGATCTCTTGGTATTCTTTCTTAATTGGGCGACTAACACCAACGAAATTAGTTCCGTTGTCACTGAAGAATTTTCTGTTTTTTATTAATAACGTGACTCGGGGTTCCACGGCGAGTACAAAACCGACGAAAGGCTGCTAAAAATCCTGGAGTACTTAGATCCGACACGAGCTCCAAGTGGACAGCCTTTGTTGACAGACAAACAAAGACGGCTACATATACTTTGCTTGTCCGCACGTCACGACCCTTATTCAATTTTAAATCGAAGTGACTAGTAAAGTCAACACCTGTGTGTGTAAAGGGACGAGACGGGGTAACTCTAGGTGCTGGTAAATCTACAATGATCGGTGACCTATTTTGATCACTATTTATAGCTTAATAATTTCTCAATCAAAAAACTGTTTTCACATACCCGCAATATTTTTGAAATTGCTATCCAACGACAGTACACAATATGGGGTAGACAAGAAAAAAAAATTACATCCCCACTTCACGTGTAGGGGAGGTAACATAAAAAAATATTTTTACAAAATTTTACTTTACCACTTTGTCGGAGAGATTAATATGTATATTCATGCCAAATTACAGCTTTCTAATACTAAGAGTCTGTACGGGACCGGCCGTTTATGAGCGGTAGCAGCCCCGGTGTACATAAACTGTGCGGAGACGGAGAGGTTCCGGACGGTGAAGAAAACCACTGGTTGTTGATGCTCGTTCGGGCAGAGTGACTTTATTGTTCTTCTTACAATATCTGGATGCGAATGAATCTTAATGCGAGGGCACGCGATATTTATAACGACTCTAATTGTTTCCGCGTATTTTCTCACAAAAGAATTCAAGGAATTTACTTACACGCGCGACGCTAAATTAGTTCTCGGAACTGTGGCAGTCTGCGTGTAAGGGAGTTCCGAGATGTGCCGCTAGAGGCGCGGTTGTGCTAGAAGAGCATATCCCGCGAGTGAGCGAGATAGCGAATCGGACCTTAGGTACGTCGAGGCAATACCGTATCGAGAGCCCTTTGCATTTTACAAATTATTTCAATATTATAAACGATCTATATACAACACAAAAAACTTATCTAATTTATCTCAACCTAGCAGAGGGAGTAAAATACACACAAAAATATCATTTTATTGTACAACGGTCAACTCAAGGAATTTTATATACATCTTATTTCTAAACATAATAAATCGTAATAATCTGTCCCGCACATATCTCCCGCCGTACATAAGCCCGGCGGCTTATGTAGTTCAATCCGGTGCGGGCGCCGTCGGTAGCACGATGAGCTTCTTCACAGGCCGTCGTAGCACGCCGCCTCGGGTACGCACGTCGACCACGCGCGTCACGCCGTCGGGTCCCGGGTGCAGCTCGGTGACTAGGCCTCTGGGCCATACGTTGCGGGGCAGGTTGCCGTCGGCGATGAGGACCACGTCGTCCACCCTGATGGCCGGCCCACGGCCGTGGGGCTCCCGCCGGTGTTGAAGCTCGGGCAGGTACTCGCGCACCCAGCGCGCCCAGAAATGGTCGGCGAGGCGCTGTGCGCGGCGCCAGGTGGCGCGGCCGCTCAGGTCAGCGTCGGTGCAGGTGCCCGTCGGTGGTGTGCGCGCTGATCCCCCCAACAGGAAATGGTTAGGGGTCAACGCCTCTTCGTCGGTGGCTTCGACGGACACGTGTGTGAGCGGGCGGCTGTTGACCACGTACTCAGCTTCGGCCAGTAGCGTGTGCAGGCATTTTTCAGTCGGGTGCTGCTCGGTTTCGTCTACGTAAACGGTGAGTTTCTTCAATCTGTCGGTCGGTAATACTTGTTTTCTTCGTAGCGCGGCGATCTCTTTACCAAACGAATCGTGTTGCGATTGCGTCACCCACAGCTGTTCGGCGCGACGGATAAAATCAGCGCTCAATATTTTGAACGCGCACTCGTTCGTCAGTGGGCGTGGCTTCTGCTGGGCGGAGCTTATCTTGTTATGAGTCTTGTTAGCTCGCCATTGTGTATCGGCTTCCGCGCGCGGCTTTGTCCGTTTGTACTGGACGCGTTGTTTTCTTGTATTCAGCGCTTCTATGAATTGAAGTACTCGTGCGGTCGTGCGGATAAGTCGTTGCCATGACGAAAAGCGTGTTATGTCGGGTAACGCTTTCGCGACGTCCGACGTTGCTGTGGCGGCGGTGACAGGCGTTGCTATTGTGAACGCGTCAGGCGTTATCTGTCGTCCGTTTTTTCTTTCTTCGCCCGTTGCTTCTGTTTTCGTAAATGTTTCTCGCGGCCATTCTTCTTCGGGTGGGAACGGCGACCCGGTAAATGAACTTTGCGCTTCGTGCGGGTTCTCCCGCCGGTCGTTGCGCCACGGAAACTGTAAGGCGCTTCGGATGTCGATGCGGCGGCGGAAAGTTTCTTCATCGTCGGCGACCGCGGTGGCTTCGTGCTGGCTGAAGCGCACAGGTACCTCCGGTAGTGACTGACGGAGGTCGGGACCGCTGATCAGCTGGTCGTTGAGCGATGTATCGGAGTAACGGGCGGCGGCTTCGGACGCAGGGCGAAACTTGGCGGAGTGCAGCTGTAGGTACCGGGTGCGGCCGGGGTCAGTGACCGGCGGGCCCGGTTCGGTTTCGTAGCCTTTTCTCAGGAGCGCTTCTCTCGGTTGTTTCAGTGCGAGTTCTTCTGTTGGCGACGTCGGTTTCTGCGGTGGTATACAGCGCGATTCGGGTGTGAAGTCTTGTTTCGTTGCTTCGTCGGTGGCGCGATCTGCATTTTCGTTTCGGTTTTCGTTTACGGTGCGGACGTTCACGTGAGCGACGTAGTGTACACGTTGGTCGCGACTTCTGTTGGTGGCGCCGTGTAGAACCCAACCCAGCGGCGTAAGAGAGGCCGCAGGTTGGTTTTCGCCTCCTCTTCTTGTTTGTTCGGCGACTAACAGGCGCCAGTTGTCCTGGCCGATAAGGAGCGTTGGCGTGGCTCGTTCGTAGTACACGCTGTTTTCGATGTCTCGTAGGTGCGGTGCGTTGACTACGTCGGTCTTCATTACGGCTTGTGGCGCCAGTCTCAACTTTTCGATCGTGCGGGCTTGAACGGTGAACACATTGTTATTCCCTTGCAGCTGTAGAGTGACGCGTCGAGAGTTTCTGTCTTCTTCCCTCCCTGAGACTGTTTCGATGGCGAGTGTGTCGGCGGGTCCGTCGGCTCCAATCTTCGCAGCGATGGTGGCGTCTATCAGTGTGACGGTAGACCCGTCGTCTAGGAGCGCATACGTGTCGATGTACCCGCTCTGTCCGGTGACTCGTACTGGTATGATCTTCAGGTAGGTACTTGTGGCTCGGCGTGACTTCGTGGTTGCAACTATCTCGGGTTCGAAGTCGTCGTCAGCTGGCGGCGGCGACGGCGGCGGTGATGGCGGCGGCGGCGTCAGTGCGTTCTCGGTGCGGCTCTCAAAATGAAGCAATCGGTGATGTGACTTAGCGCAGCCGTTTTCTCCGCATCTTCGTAGTTTGCATCGGTGTGAATACGATCTCGATCCTAGGCAACGGAAACAGAGTCGCTTTTCCCTTGCCAGTCTCCACTTCTCGTCGTTGCTCGCCCTCTTGAATGTTGCGCACGCGTAGGCTGAGTGGTTAGGTTGTGCGCACACAGCGCAGGTTCGTTGTCTCTCCGGCGCGCGTGTTTCGGTTTCTGTTTCTGTTCGGTGCGCCGAGTACGTTCGCTGTGGCTGATGCGTGCGTTGCGGGCGAGTTCGGTACGTTGGTTGCGGCAGCGGTTGACGCGGAGGCGGGCGTTCGTCGGACGTAATGTTTTCGGGCGGCGCAAACTCTCTGCAGTTCTCGGCTTCGGCGACGATAAACTTGCGGAACATGTCGAGACTTGCTTTCTTCGCTGTTTTTGTTTTGAAGTCGTACCATCTGTATCGCAGGCTCGGCGTAAGTTTCTCGACTAGCGTCTTGAGTACTTTCGGGTTCTGGCAGTACCCTTCTTCCCCCAACGTGTAGAGCACGGTCACGGCATTTTGTATCTTATTGGCGAAGGCGCAGACGTCTCTCGGTGCGTCGGTCACTCGTTGAATATTTTCGATTTTCTCGAGTTCTAGTTCTGCGATGACTTGCGGTCGGCCGAAACGGTTTTCAAGTGCCTTCATTATGACTTCCGGTTTCGATACGACGGCAAGTAGGTCTTCGACCTCTTCTTTGGCTCTTCCCCGTAGCGCTCGGCGTAGGCGGGCGGTATTTTCTCTCGCGGAGCCGTAGACTGTTAAATCTTCGTAAGCCATCTTGAAGTTCAGCCAGTCGGTGTGTGCGCCGTTGAAGATCGGTAACTCGACGCTCGAACTGTGTCTGATTACTTCAGTCTTCGGTTGAAAGGCTCTGGCCGCTTCCATAATCGCCGCAGTTAGCTCGCTCACTTCTATTGCCGTCTCTTTCTTCGGTGTCGCCCCGGCAGGCGTGGTATGTAGAGACGGTGCTGGCGCCTTCGTGACGTCTTCGGTGGTTGTGAGTGGCTTCGTGGCTTGTATCCATTCTTCTGTTCTGTTTCTGGAATTGGCTTCCGCTTCGTCGTCTTGGCTTAGTTCCGTGGTTTCGGATTCTGCGTCGCTGTCGGCTTCGATTCTTGCTAACCGGGCCTTGGCGAGGTTTAGCTCTTTTTCGGCTATCTCTTCTCTGGCTTCTGCGAGGAGGCGCGCTCGTTCGGACTTCGTGGTGATGGCGCGCGACTCCCTCGTACTCGTCGCTCGGCTGGGCGGTGCGGTGCGACGGTGTGACGGTGGTTTTCTTTGCTCCTGTTCCTTTTTCTGTGTGCTGGACGCGTGGCGTGGCGGTGATTCATAGTGGCGTGATGGCGAATCGTAGCGGCGTGGTGGCGACTCATGGCGACGCGGAGACGGCGAAGGTTGACGGAGCACCGGTTGGCGCAGCTCTCGGTGAAGCGATGAACTTCTTGAAACGTGGCGCCTCGGCGGCGGGCGTGACGTTGGGCTGTGCTGGCTTCGTCGTTGCGGAGGTTCGTCTGGGCGTGCTTGATGGTTCGGTGATGAGACGCGTCGGTGTGGCTGCGAGACGTCGGGGCGCTGAGGTGAGCCGCGTTGGTTCGGCGGTGAAGCGTGGCGACGTGGCGGCGAGGCTTCTTGACGCGGCTCCCTCACGCGTCCTCGTGACGGGGAAACAGGAGGTTCTTCGTGGGTGATTCGCTCGGCGATTCTTCTTTCTTTTTCACTTCTAGTGAGCACCATCTTGACTGTAGTTTTCGATCCGGTAGCGAAGGACCAATATGGTGGTCCAAGCTGTCTTCGGTGGTTTTCTTATCCGGTTACGAAGGACCAATATGTACGGGACCGGCCGTTTATGAGCGGTAGCAGCCCCGGTGTACATAAACTGTGCGGAGACGGAGAGGTTCCGGACGGTGAAGAAAACCACTGGTTGTTGATGCTCGTTCGGGCAGAGTGACTTTATTGTTCTTCTTACAATATCTGGATGCGAATGAATCTTAATGCGAGGGCACGCGATATTTATAACGACTCTAATTGTTTCCGCGTATTTTCTCACAAAAGAATTCAAGGAATTTACTTACACGCGCGACGCTAAATTAGTTCTCGGAACTGTGGCAGTCTGCGTGTAAGGGAGTTCCGAGATGTGCCGCTAGAGGCGCGGTTGTGCTAGAAGAGCATATCCCGCGAGTGAGCGAGATAGCGAATCGGACCTTAGGTACGTCGAGGCAATACCGTATCGAGAGCCCTTTGCATTTTACAAATTATTTCAATATTATAAACGATCTATATACAACACAAAAAACTTATCTAATTTATCTCAACCTAGCAGAGGGAGTAAAATACACACAAAAATATCATTTTATTGTACAACGGTCAACTCAAGGAATTTTATATACATCTTATTTCTAAACATAATAAATCGTAATAATCTGTCCCGCACAGAGTCTATGAGCTAGGCTAGGTTTGCCAGGTCTTGAAACCGAAAAGCCGGACTGCCGTAGCCGGAGTGCGCTAAGTAAAAACATTGGGGTGCTATTTTTTCTGTCATCTGGTACTTTAAGTTGCAACTTTCATACTAAAATTCTAGAGCATGTACTTCAGCATTATTGGGCTAATGTATTGCACAAGCAAATACTATCTGTTTCCTGATAGTTATAGATAAGTAATTAGATAGGCTGTGAACACTTTAAAATCCTCTTTATATTTGAGTGTTGGGGTGCAACTAAGTGGGATCGCTTAATCGCATTCATCATCATTGTTCGGAAAAGATCGACATTTCTGAACGCATCTATAATGTCACGTCAAATTGACATTTGGCTGTCACTTGAAGTTGACAGTTCTCTCTTGATTGGAATTCTTGTAAGAAAATGTCGGATTAATTTTGCTGAATTGTTAAAAACCGCTCGCGTTGAATATGCCTGGCATATCGAGTTTGAATTGAATCCTGAATTATCCTGTCGATCCCGTGTTGTACGACCAAGATTTTGACGCCATCCTGATGAGTGGCCGGTCGCGATGCTTTGAAGGACAATTTTCCGCCACGCGTTGTTGTCGGGACAATATATCTTAATAAGCAAGCCCCGCGTGTGTTATTGTGTACCTATTGTTGAAGCGCCCAGTGTCTTGGGACCGCTGTGTAGTGTGGTTTGTGAGTAAGGTGACGAATTGGTAAGGTCGGCAGACGAAGAAAGAAACTACCAGGGGGCGCGCGCCCTCTGTCTCCGCTGCCCAGGAGATTTTCGACAGCACAGACCGTATGTAAAATTCACCTTACTTCACAATAAGTCGCTGTGTATCGCAGTCCAATTGTTCAGTTACATCCCGGCTGAAACCAAGTTTTGTCCGGAGTCTATACTAGTAATACCAGCTTCCACTGCGCTATGCCATTCCGCGGGTCTAGGCGGGGGTGTACTGAACATTTCTTGGCAGCAGTAGCGTAGTTTGAAGGCCTGACAGGCCCACGCCAAAACTTTGTCGATTAATCAGTGCCGTTTTGATGACCATCTGGTCCGGACTAGATTAATTTGTACTTGTAAATGGTAATTAACTTGCATTTGAAAAGTAAAGGGCATTCCTTTGTTATTGGTTCAAAGTACGAAAGTGCGGGACTTTTTCTAATTAATCTTGAACTTACTGATCTGATTGAAGTCGGTGTCAAGCCGAAAGTAACAAGAAATAGTGAATATCTCATGCGCGAAGTGATACCTATCAAATACATATTATGATATGGCTTGACACCGACTTCAATCCGATCAGTTAGTTTAAGATTAATTAGAAAAAGTCCCGCACTTTCGTACTTTGAATTGAATGATTCAATTAATTTTTCACTTTTACGTGTTTTTTGGAAAATGAGTTTTTTGTTTGTAGTTTTGTTTGCAGTTTTGTTTTGAAGGCGGTTTAATTTTTTTGTTTATTTTGTTTTTAAACTTAAGATTAATTTGTGATGGAAAGTGACTTTACATATTATATTATGTTAAAGTCACTTTTCAATTTGACGACTCTGTATGAAATATGACAGGGAGAAAAAAATAGCCCTTGGCGAATTTCTTGCCGGTTCTTCTCGTTACTAGGCCTCCCGCCGTAGGATTTGCGAACCGATAGCGTAGCTTCATTGACGTTCACAAGTGCTGTATCAGCCTAAAATGAATAAATGATTTTGAATTTAAGATTATAACCTACATACAGGTTGAGTTAAATTATATGTTTTAAACATTTTTGGTTAGTTAGTACCTACGCTGGCAAAACTTAGCTAATTTAGAATCCACGTTACCCGACTGAGCTTATATGGTGTAATTTCTTTTGCCAGCGACTACCTGTTCCGGATTGTAATTTGTACCTAATAATTAGTGTTTATGAGTGTGACTAAATTATTTTTTTTAATATAAAAGAAGGAACCTCAATTTTGTTTTATTGGTACAAATCCTATACTTAATTATTTAATTTTGTACATGTTTTTTTCTATTTTCCCACAACGGCAAGTCTAACATCAGAGTTTGTATCCCCCGGACAAAGCAGGAGTTTTTAGTTAGTTTACCATCAGTCCTGGGGTGCTGGAATACATAAGGTTTAGAATTACTGTTAGAAAGAGTTGTTGGACGCCATCTTGTTGTGGGAAGAAGGAAAATTAACATGGCAAATGGAATGATTCAATTTATTTTTATTTTTACTTTTTTTTGGGAAGTGAGTTTTTGTCGGCAGCTTTTGTTTGAAGGGTTTAATTGTTTCTATTCTTATGGACGGCCAGTGCCGAAGCAAGCGACATACAAATGGCTGATGGTGATGAATTGATGATGTTGTTATATAAGTAGATATTTTACTTAACATTCTGCATGTTCACAGGTAGCAGACATTAAAATGACTCCTTACTTCCAAGGTCGCACGGCCAACTTCCAGGAAGATATAGCAATCGTCCTGCTTGTCTCGATCATAGAATTCCGTCCGCACATTAGACCTGTGTGCGTGGACTTCAGCGAGACCTTGGAGAATCGTCAGCTTTATCCAGGCAACAAGGGAAAGTTAAGTGTCTTACAAATGCTTTTTTATCTTTTACGGAAAAGCGTCATATAGCCATACCTGAGGCTGAAGGTAGAAGTTTGCTTCTCATGTTTCTTCAACCACTAAGGCCCAATTTCATAAAATCCATACAGAGAACTCTCATTGACGCCCCAGGTCGCGGCCGTTTGCGGCGCTTTGCTTCCGTCTCGTTATGAATTGGGCCTAAAGATCTGGCCATGATATCTCTGTCGGAAAAAAACACTGTTGAAAACGTTCTTACTTTGGCGAGAGACGGATAAGATGGTGGTAGGATAGCTAGCGAGGCGAATTTAAAACAGGTGTTGTTATATGCAGACTAGACTATAGAGACGGTAGGTAATGTTTGGTTCCTTTGCTAGTTCAAAATTCATCTGTTTTTCCTTGCAGGTCGCCGGTTGGGGTCTAGCAGAAGAGAATGGAAAACCGTCACAGTTTCTCAAGGTGGTGGAACTTCCTGTTATTTCCATTCAAGAGTGCCAGACGGATGCGCCCACCTCCTTCCGGGAGCTCATTACTGCGGACAAGCTCTGTGCTGGATTCAGGAACGGTAAAAGTAGTCAAGAGCTTTATAAATTGACCGCTCATCATATATGAGGTTTTGAGTTATTGACGTGACGTATCATTGACAAAATTGAAATTTGCTGCCCGCAAAATATGCCGCTTAGCTAGCTATAGCCTACTCAGCCTACTGGTTAATCCGCCACTGATTAGGTGCAATCGCTAACTCATTCATTTTCTTCCAACAGGTACTGCCGTGTGCAAGGGAGACAGCGGCGGCGGTCTCAGCTTCCCTGTCACAAAGCAAGGCTACCTCCGATACTACCTCCGAGGAGTAGTGTCCACGGCCCCGAAGGGAAGGGGTCTGTGCAACGCAGACTGGCTAACCACGTTTACACTGATCTCGAGCCATGAAAAGTTCATCTTGAAGTATCTGTAGTTCTAAACACAGATTAGATAGAACACGGCCCGGCCCGACCTGGCACGGTCTAATATAAATAATAATAATAATAATAAAATTCTTTATTTTCCTACCATTATTTTAAGTATGTAGCGGAATACAGTTTACGTTGATAAATAGTGAAGGGTAAAATGTAGAAATATACTAAACCCAATGAGCGCTGTTTTGACACTGATTTAATGTAAATGTGAACTGTGGTTCGTATATCCTGCTCATTCAAAAAAGGAAAATAGATTCATAACAATCTTTTCTACATATTACTTATGACAGTTAATAGTCAATTAAGTACAAAGTTACCGTACAGTACAAAGTATAAAGTTCATCTCTCCCGGGATACTACTCTACCTAGCGCCCACTTCCCGGGGGGTAGGTTCTCCTCCTTGATGAGTACATTGCCATTAATTTGTATATTTTTAGTAGGGGTTCTCCATTTCGATCGACTTTGTAACTGTTGTAAATAATCTGATGACCACAGCTCTTCCAGAATTCTTTATTCATAGACTGTATCATTATGCCATCTCGTTGTCAAGTTGATGTGTCCAGGATCCGTCTGTGGTTTGGATAAAATAGAGTCCCCAATCAGGAAGTGTCCTGGTGTAAGGATTAGGGCGTCCGGACATTCAGTTGGTGCTAATAAAGTTCTGGAATTAAGACAAGCCTCAACTTGGTGCAACAGCGTGATAAACTCTTCATAAGTGAGTTTTTGTTCACCCACGACGGCCACGACACGACTCTTCTCAGGTGGTATTTGAGCCGTTTGATTGCTCCTTCCCATAGTCCACCAGCTGAAGGGTAAGCTAGAGCATTAAACGACCATTCTATATTGTATTTATTGATATCACTAAGGAAGGCACTATTAAAAGAGTCTGTATGATCTCTTGGTATTCTTTCTTAATTGGGCGACTAACACCAACGAAATTAGTTCCGTTGTCACTGAAGAATTTTCTGTTTTTTATTAATAACGTGACTCGGGGTTCCACGGCGAGTACAAAACCGACGAAAGGCTGCTAAAAATCCTGGAGTACTTAGATCCGACACGAGCTCCAAGTGGACAGCCTTTGTTGACAGACAAACAAAGACGGCTACATATACTTTGCTTGTCCGCACGTCACGACCCTTATTCAATTTTAAATCGAAGTGACTAGTAAAGTCAACACCTGTGTGTGTAAAGGGACGAGACGGGGTAACTCTAGGTGCTGGTAAATCTACCATGATCGGTGACCTATTTTGATCACTATTTATAGCTTAATAATTTCTCAATCAAAAAACTGTTTTCACATACCCGCAATATTTTTGAAATTGCTATCCAACGACAGTACACAATATGGGGTAGACAAGAAAAAAAAATTACATCCCCACTTCACGTGTAGGGGAGGTAACATAAAAAAATATTTTTACAAAATTTTACTTTACCACTTTGTCGGAGAGATTAATATGTATATTCATGCCAAATTACAGCTTTCTAATACTAAGAGTCTATGAGCTAGGCTAGGTTTGCCAGGTCTTGAAACCGAAAAGCCGGACTGCCGTAGCCGGAGTGCGCTAAGTAAAAACATTGGGGTGCTATTTTTTCTGTCATCTGGTACTTTAAGTTGCAACTTTCATACTAAAATTCTAGAGCATGTACTTCAGCATTATTGGGCTAATGTATTGCACAAGCAAATACTATCTGTTTCCTGATAGTTATAGATAAGTAATTAGATAGGCTGTGAACACTTTAAAATCCTCTTTATATTTGAGTGTTGGGGTGCAACTAAGTGGGATCGCTTAATCGCATTCATCATCATTGTTCGGAAAAGATCGACATTTCTGAACGCATCTATAATGTCACGTCAAATTGACATTTGGCTGTCACTTGAAGTTGACAGTTCTCTCTTGATTGGAATTCTTGTAAGAAAATGTCGGATTAATTTTGCTGAATTGTTAAAAACCGCTCGCGTTGAATATGCCTGGCATATCGAGTTTGAATTGAATCCTGAATTATCCTGTCGATCCCGTGTTGTACGACCAAGATTTTGACGCCATCCTGATGAGTGGCCGGTCGCGATGCTTTGAAGGACAATTTTCCGCCACGCGTTGTTGTCGGGACAATATATCTTAATAAGCAAGCCCCGCGTGTGTTATTGTGTACCTATTGTTGAAGCGCCCAGTGTCTTGGGACCGCTGTGTAGTGTGGTTTGTGAGTAAGGTGACGAATTGGTAAGGTCGGCAGACGAAGAAAGAAACTACCAGGGGGCGCGCGCCCTCTGTCTCCGCTGCCCAGGAGATTTTCGACAGCACAGACCGTATGTAAAATTCACCTTACTTCACAATAAGTCGCTGTGTATCGCAGTCCAATTGTTCAGTTACATCCCGGCTGAAACCAAGTTTTGTCCGGAGTCTATACTAGTAATACCAGCTTCCACTGCGCTATGCCATTCCGCGGGTCTAGGCGGGGGTGTACTGAACATTTCTTGGCAGCAGTAGCGTAGTTTGAAGGCCTGACAGGCCCACGCCAAAACTTTGTCGATTAATCAGTGCCGTTTTGATGACCATCTGGTCCGGACTAGATTAATTTGTACTTGTAAATGGTAATTAACTTGCATTTGAAAAGTAAAGGGCATTCCTTTGTTATTGGTTCCATGTCTTGTAATTAATTGTCATGTATTGAAGTTCCAAAATGTAAACAGATGCCTTTCTTTGCTCATAATAATTATTATTTAGTTTGTTAGCAAATTTGAGTTGTGAATATTGACAAGTTGTTGCTAAATAATAGCTAATAAAAGGTTAGCTAATAAGTTTGCACTCAATACTTAGTGAAACTTAAATGATTTAAGACATTGTTTACACATTGAAACTTATTGAAACTTGTGCTTTGAAGTAATTAAAATTAGCTTGTTGTATGTTGATATCCAAGTGAATTTCAATAGTCAGTGATTTTGAGTGAATTTCAATGAAGTGAATTTCAATAGTCAGTGAGTTTTGTTGTTTTCTGATAACCTCCAAATATTTAAGAGTTTGTGTCATTATAAATACTTTGTTGTTGTAATATTGGAATTTTGTGGTTATTAATAACCTCCAAATATTGGAGATTTTGTGTTATAGTGAATATTTTGAATTTGTTGTTTTTGTTGATAAATTTGTGACGTTACAATGACGGCCTCCTCTGCTAAAGCCAAAATACGTTCTGAGTTACGGTGGTTAGCTTCTGCGGTTGCATTGTTGGATCGACCGGATAGGACGGAGGCCTTGTTGAACAGATACGTAGATCTGCCCATACGTTTGGCTGTTGTTGATGAGCAGTATGCCTTATTTTTGGAAAAGACTGTTGAAGCCGAGGTGGAAATGCGACAAGAAGTCGGTTTGGATGTGGACCAGTGTTATGATTTTGCGGACAGAATTACCCAGGTGGCTCGACCTTTGCAAGTGGCAAGAGAGAATGAACCGAGCCCGTCCCCGGTCACATCTAAGAGTATGCCCCCTCTATTTGCTAGATTGGCCCCCTTAGATTTAAGGCGTTTTGCTGGTCGTCTAGAGGACTGGGAGGGCTTTATTAATATTTTTGATAGTCTCGTACATGCCCGGGATGATTTGACCCAGGGCCAGAAGTTGGCTTATTTGTTATCCGTGTTGGAAGGGGAGGCCCTTGAATCGGTTCAACATTTGGCCCCCTCGGATGAAAACTACCCTATTGCTAGGGATTTGATTGCCCGTCGGTACCAGAACGTACGACGTCTGGCGGACAACCATGTTGCCGCCATTTTGAATTTACCCCGCGTTGCCAGCGTGATGCACTTGAGAGTGGCTTTATTGAATCCGCTGTTGGTTGCCTACAACGCATTAAAAAACTTAAAACTCCCAGTGGAGCAGTGGTCGTTTTTGTTACTGCACATTGTCCTGGGAAAGTTGCCGGACTCTGTTAAGGTCCGTTTTGAGCAGCAGTATGGTGGGGATAGTGCGACTTATCTGCCACCCTTCTCGGACCTCTTGACGTTCCTGGAAGGAGAGAGTAGACTGGCAGATAATTCCTCTCTGGCCGGTCCTATGGGACCCGAACGACCTGTGCCACAGAGTAGATCCCCCACCGGACCCCCCCGTAGGGGGCGTATGGCCCCTCGCGCGCCCGGCCGCTATGCCGCCGTCCAGGAGACCGCCCGCTGCTTGTACTGTCGGGAACCGGGTCACAGCACGACCCGTTGTGATAAGTTCCTCGACCAGCGCGTCCAAGGCCGTCGAGCGATCGCGCGACAACGGACATGGTGCTACTCGTGCTTGGGCCTGCACATGCAGCGCGAATGTACCCAAGCGCACCCATGCCGCTTTTGTAAGGGCAACCACCATCCCCTCCTCTGCATGAACAGCCCAGAGGGCGGCGGAGCGCCGCAGCGCGTCGCTGCAGGATCACCGCGTATGGGTGGGGGTCTCGGACCCCCCGCGGTGTTTGCATCCCGCAGCAGTTCTAGTGGCCACCAGAGTGGCCCCAGACGCTCTCCGCCACGTTTGGAGCCTCAAACGGGCGGGGGTCCCAGGGACCCCCCCATGGGAAACCGATCCCCAAGGATGGGGATGAGTTATGCGAGCGTTGCCGGAGGTCGTAGAGGCCCCCCGCGACGTTTTGAGCCTCGCACGGGCGGGGGTCCCACGGACCCCCCCATGGGAAATCGGTCCCCAACTAGGGGGTTCGATTTTGCGAGCGTTGCGGGAGGTCGTAGAAGCCCCCCGCAACGTGTTGAGCCTCGCACAGCCGGGGGTCCCCGGGACCCCCCTTCTGAAAATCGGTCACCGTGCCCCCGCGACTATGGGGCGACGTACACGGTGGGTGCTAGGCACCGATTCTCGCCGCCGCTCGCCGAATACCCGCGTTTGGAGCGGCGCCCGCCCCGTCTTCAAGGGGCCGGGAGATATAACCCGCCTGATACCGGGCGAATTGGACGTGGGCAGTATGTGGGAGAATGGGACCCACTGGATCGCTATGAGCCACCCCTTTACCATGGGGGGACGTCTGGGGACCCCACATACTAGCAATCAACGTGTTTACGGTCGATTGTAGCCACCCCTCCAGAGACCGTTTTGTTGCCCACGGCCTCTGTGCTTGTCAGGGGATTGAATGGCGACCTTGTGGAAGTTCGCGCCTTGTTGGATTCCGGTGCTCAGGGGTGTGTTGTGTCATCTTGGTTAGTTAGGCGGTTGGGCCTCAAGGTGCACCCCCACACGGAAGGCGTGAGAGGTGTTGGCGATGTGAAAGTCCCCGGGTTGTTAGGGCATGTTGACTTCACATTTACATCACGTAATAAGTCCACGCCAGGCATTAAGACCTCGGCGATTGTGTTGGACACAGTTGTTGGCCGTCAACCTTCAGTTGACTTGGGACCGAGTATGTTGTCTTTGGTGTCTGATTCCCCACTCGCCGATCCAAATTTCTTCCGCCCAGGCCCGATTGATGCTCTCCTTGGAGCCGATGTCCTGGGGCGAGTTTTGTTGACGGGGAAGCGAGTTTTGCAGCCAGATGGCTTGGTAGCTCTGCAGACGACACTCGGTACAGTTGTGATGGGCCCTGCTCGCCGCGTTTTGGATTCCCTTGATGAGGATCGCGGTCTTGTTTTTAATGTGTCTCTCTCCGAAGTGGTGCAGAAGTTTTGGGAGGTCGAGGAACCTCCACCAGCCCCGCGGGTCGACCCAGTAGCGGATGAGTGCGAGTTGTATTACCAGAATAACACTGGTCGCCTCCGCTCTGGTCGTTTGATCACCCGTCTCCCCTTTCGTGCCGGCCGACCTCCTTTGGGCGAATCCCGACCGCTAGCGGAACGTAGGCTAGTGGCGATGGAGCGTCGCATGAGCAAGGATCCGGTCTTCCGCCAGAAGTATGTTGAATTCATGCGGGAGTATGAGGAGTTAGGGCACATGTCCGTGAGCGATTTGGATTGGCGCTCCGTTGAGCACTTCTTTTTGCCGCACCACGCCGTTTTGAAATCCGGAAAGATTCGGGTGGTCTTTGACGGTTCGGCTCCCACCTCTACTGGAGCGTCCTTGAACCAGTGTCTGCATGTAGGTCCCAAGCTGCACACGGAGATCTCAGACATTTTGACCAACTTCCGGCGGCACCAAATTGTATTTATGACTGACATCCGGATGATGTTCAGACAAACGGTCATCCATCCAGAGGATAGGAGGTACCAATTGATTTTGTGGAGAGAGAGTCCTAGGGACCCCTTGTTGATTTATGAATTGAATACGAATACGTACGGTTTGGCTTCGAGCCCGTTTGTTGCGATTCGTTCTTTGTTGGAGTTGGCCGAGAAGGAGCGCTTGAGATACCCTCGCGCCTCCGCCATTTTGGCCAGTGACGTCTATGTGGATGACATTTGCACGGGCGCCTCATCTGTCTCAGAGGCGATTGTCCTGAGAGACGAACTCACCGCCCTTTTGAAGTCGGGAGGTTACGAGTTGAGGAAATGGATATCCCACTCGCCTGATGTACTGGTAGGTTTGCCCGAAGAGCACCAGCAGGACCCCCACCTATTCGAAAATGTTGATAATCCCCATGTGGTGACCGTCCTTGGCGTACAGTACAAACCGGTCTCTGACACGTTCACTTATTGTGTGGATTTACGACCACCGAAAGTCTGGACCAAGCGTTTAGTATTGTCTACTGTCGCACGTACCTTTGACCCCAATGGGTGGATTTGCCCCGTGCTGTTTATGGCCAAGTGTTTCTTGCAACGGTTATGGGCTTCGGGTGTGTCGTGGGATGAACCCCTCTCGGACGAGTTACTCCGAGATTGGTCGAGCTTCGTTTCATCCCTCCCCGAGATTAATGAAGTGCATTTGCCGAGGCTATTCCTCCCTTCTGAAAATTGTAAAGTTACTCTTCACGGCTTTTCCGATGCCTCCGAACGTGGATTTGCTGCGGCCGTGTACCTCCGCACCGTTACTGTTGACGGAGTTGTTGCTGTGCATCTGGTGATAGCGAAAAGCAAAGTCGCTCCCCTTCGAACTCGTCATACGATCCCGAGGTTGGAATTGTGTGGAGCTGCCCTCCTAATGCGTTTGTTGAACCACGTATGGCTCACATTAGGTCGATCTATTAAGATACAAGAGGTTTATGCTTGGACGGACAGTCAGGTCGTCCTTTGTTGGTTGAAGGCTCCGGCGCACACCTTGGACGTGTTTGTGGCCAATCGAGTGTCGCAGATTTGTAATTCCGACATCGAGTTGATTTGGAGACACGTGCCGGGAACCATGAATCCCGCGGATTGTGCGTCTCGGGGTTGTGTAGCCCCAACCCTAATTAACCACCCCCTCTGGTGGGGCCCACAGTGGTTGATGCGGCCTGAGTCGGAGTGGCCGCCCTCTCCAGCGTTGTCGAACGTAGCCGTTCCTGATATGCGGGCATGCGTCCTGGAGACTAACCCCGCCGGGGAAAAGGATTTGTTGTTGGATCGGTACAGCTCCTTACAGAAGCTGCTTGGTGTTACCGCTTGGATCAGACGTTTTGTGTACAATTGCAGAAACCCACGCGCGAGGCGTGATTCGTCGGTTCTCACTCCGGACGAGCGTAGGGACGCGCTCTTGTTTTGGGTCCGGAGAGTACAAGCTGATAGTTTTGAGTCCGAGATTGAAATTTTGCGTTTAGGCCGTCGCAAGTTGAAGGGCGCGGTATCGCGATTGAATCCCTTCCTGGACGAGAGTGGGCTTTTGCGAGTCGGCGGAAGACTTCGAAATGCGAACCTGCCGTATGGAGCTCGTCACCCCCTTTTGTTACCTAAAGCCGGACATTTGACTCAACTGATAATAACAGATCGCCATGTGAATGCACAACATGCTGGCTGTAATGCTTTGTTGGCCATTTTGCAGCGTGAATTTTGGATTTTGTCTGCTCGTCGAGCCATTCGCACTGTGGTTTTCCGTTGCCTGCCTTGTTATCGATTGAAGGCCGCGACCATGCAGCCCCAGATGGGTGATTTGCCTGCTGATCGCGTCACGGAATGTAGAGCTTTTGCCGGAGTCGCCACCGACTTCGCCGGTCCCTTTACTGTAAAGGCTTCGAGACTGCGTAATGCTAAAACCTATAAGGCGTACTTGTGCGTGTTTGTGTGTTTGTCCACCAAGGCTGTCCATTTGGAAATTGTCTCGGAATTGTCTACCGAAGCCTTTGTCGCCGCCTTGAGCAGATTTGTTTCCCGTAGAGGACTGCCGACATTGATACGTTCCGATTGTGGTACTAATTATAAGGGAACGTGTAATTATCTTAAGGAAGTAGTTAAGTTTTTTGTTGATAATAAAATAGACATTGGAACCACCCTCTCCCGGCGTGGGATAATCTGGAAGTTTAGCCCTCCAGCTTGTCCGACCTGGGGAGGAATTTTTGAAGCTTGTGTAAAGGCTGCCAAGACACACTTGCGTCGCGTGATTGGAGAAACTATTCTCACGTTTGAGGAACTTGATACGGTATTTTGTAAAATTGAGGCCGTCCTCAACTCGCGACCCTTGTGCCCGTTGTCTTCGGACCCGAATGACCTGGAAGCGTTGACCCCAGGTCATTTCTTGATCGGACAGCCCCTTTTGGCTTTGCCTGAATATCCGATTCAGGATGTAGGATCCCATCGTTTGTCGCGATACCAACTTTTGAAACAGATGTCCCAAAACTTCTGGGCACGTTGGTCGATGGAGTATTTGCATATCCTACAACAGCGCGTGAAGTGGACAGATAAAACCACCCCACCCCAGACTGGCGACCTCGTGTTGATTAAGGATGCTAACCTGCCGCCCCTATGTTGGCGAAGGGGGCGCATTGTTAAACTCTACCCCGGAACTGACGGAGTTCCTCGTTTTGCTGAGGTTTTGGTTCGAGATTCGGTTTTGAAGAGAGCAGTTAGTGGGCTCTCCCGATTACCTGTAGATTGACGTACCGTTCTTAACGGTCCGGGGCGGGGGGATGTTCGGAAAAGATCGACATTTCTGAACGCATCTATAATGTCACGTCAAATTGACATTTGGCTGTCACTTGAAGTTGACAGTTCTCTCTTGATTGGAATTCTTGTAAGAAAATGTCGGATTAATTTTGCTGAATTGTTAAAAACCGCTCGCGTTGAATATGCCTGGCATATCGAGTTTGAATTGAATCCTGAATTATCCTGTCGATCCCGTGTTGTACGACCAAGATTTTGACGCCATCCTGATGAGTGGCCGGTCGCGATGCTTTGAAGGACAATTTTCCGCCACGCGTTGTTGTCGGGACAATATATCTTAATAAGCAAGCCCCGCGTGTGTTATTGTGTACCTATTGTTGAAGCGCCCAGTGTCTTGGGACCGCTGTGTAGTGTGGTTTGTGAGTAAGGTGACGAATTGGTAAGGTCGGCAGACGAAGAAAGAAACTACCAGGGGGCGCGCGCCCTCTGTCTCCGCTGCCCAGGAGATTTTCGACAGCACAGACCGTATGTAAAATTCACCTTACTTCACAATAAGTCGCTGTGTATCGCAGTCCAATTGTTCAGTTACATCCCGGTTGAAACCAAGTTTTGTCCGGAGTCTATACTAGTAATACCAGCTTCCACTGCGCTATGCCATTCCGCGGGTCTAGGCGGGGGTGTACTGAACAATCATCATCATTTCAGCCGTACGACGCCCACTGCTGGGCATAGGCCTCCCCCAAGGATCTCCACAACGATCGGTCCTGCGCTGCCCGCATCCAGCGGCTTCCTGCGACCTGGACCAGATCGCCGGTCCACCTTGTAGGGGGTCTGCCCACGGAACGTCGTCCGGTTCGCGGTCGCCATTCGAGAACCTTTCCGCCCCAACGGCCATCGGTTCTCCGCGCTATGTGTCCCGCCCACTGCCACTTCAACTGAGCAATCCTTCGAGCGATGTCGGTCGTTTTAGTTCTCCTGCGGATCTCATCATTTCTGATTCGATCGAGCAGGGAAATACCAAGCATCGCTCTCTCCATTGCTCGCTGGGTGACCTTGAGCCTTCTTATGAGACCCATAGTAAAAGACCACGTCTCGCTTCCATAAGTCATAACTGGCAACACACACTGGTCAAAGACCTTAGTCTTGAGACATTGAGGAATTTTGGACGCAAATATATGCCGGAGCTTCCCAAACGCTGCCCATCCGAGCTGGATTCGACGAGAGATCTCTTTCTCAAAGTTGAACTTACCTAATTGGATTGTCTGTCCTAGGTAGACATAGTGGTCAACAGCTTCGAGTGTAATGTTCCCAACATTAACTGGAGCAGATGCAACATGGGCATTGGACATGATTTTCGTCTTAATCGCATTACTTACCTTCAATTCATCTCTGGCAACCTGGTACTTTTAGTCAAAACAACTATTACTATCATGGCTTTATTTAAAAATGTGTGTAGTCGCTTATGCAAAGATTAAAGTTACAACGTAACCAGCCGGCAGGCATTTGGCATCCCTCTGAATAGCAATTAGGATCTGTCGATATCATATTATTACGTTTCCTTCATACCCTTCCCTATTTTTCATCGTGGGTGCGCTTCGAGGAATAAAATTATAATAATTTAATTGCCCCCACTAGGAATCGAATGCGAACACGGGACATCTTGGCTGGATGCGATACTGTTGGTCTTACTTAGTGGGTACTTGACATATTTAACTACTTGAATATCTTATTAAATTGTGTTTTACAAGTAAATGGTTTTTCATTATGAGCGCTCGAACTTTGAAATGGAATAAAACAACCCGTTTAAGTGATATTCCCGCAATTTTTATTTTATTTTAAAGAGCATTTGATGACATTATTTATGGAAATAATTTCAGCCAAAGGTCACCGCCATTCCGCTGAAGGTGGTGTATCCTGATGGACCAATTTTGGACGACATTTTCGTATAAATGGGGCTCAACCTCATGAATAACGCGAGTTATGTTGGCCTTCAGAGCAGCAATTGTCTGTGGTTTGTCAGCATAGACTCAGGATTTCACGTAGCCCCACAGAAAGTAATAGAGTGGAGTTAGGTCACACGATCTCGGTGGCTAGTTGATGTCACCACTTCGCGAGATAACGAAGCCCTCAAACTTCTCATCCAATAAATTTAATGTTTACCGTGCAGTACGGCAATTGGCGCCGTCCTTTTGCAACCACATGTTCCATGGTGAAATGTCACGAATAAATATGTATTCCCGTCAAATTTGACAGCTATCGCTTTTCCAAGATAGCCGCTTTCCACTTTCAAAGTTCGAGCGTCCCTATTGAAAAACCCTTTAGTACAAATTAACCTCTAGACAACATGATGGTAGATGACTTGTTCTACGTCTGCCTGGCTAGCTACCACTATGATAGTGGTAGATAATCTCATTTAGGTCTGACGCCACAACAACGATGTTACAGCAATGTTATGTTCTGGCAGTTAGAGATAAGATAGCCAGTTCCTCAGTGGTTGAGGATTCCGGGAGTAGTGCGCTTCCACCTTCAGCCTTATCACCACTTAACATCAGGTGTGATGAAGGGTAAGTGCTACTCCGTTGTGGATAAAAAAAAATATCCTGGGCATAATATGGTTGTCAAATGTCAAATTAAGCCCATACCCATATCCACTACTTTTTAGCCGGTAGCCCCCTGAACGAGAAACACGTGACTGAATCCGCGGGGCGAAGCTTGTTTGTTGATAATTGACTTTTGCACGAACTTTCCCCCTTTACGAACGTCCCCGGAATCCCGCTTCCGAACTAGGACACTTGGACACGCGATGCTTGTTCCCATGAACTGGGTCAAATGCAATCGATCAGCAGTGTATCACGTTCACATGCATTTATTAGCTGCCATATTGACAGTTGGCAACGGTAATTGTATTGTAGGCAAGTAAAGCAACAATAAATTGTAAAAGAAAAAAAAAGCATTTAATGATTTAGGTACCTATTAGATTTTTTGACGACTATCTACCTACACTACAAGACACTTTACATAACTTCATTGTGAATGTTGTGGATGCATATTTTATATTAAAACTTTTATTTCAGGCGATAACACCCATAACATATCACACACAATACACAATACAAACAGAAAAATAAAAAAGATTACATAAAAAAAATATTAAGATTAAGTATTATACAATATAAAATGTTTTGAATTAAAATGTTACATGAAACTTTTATCAATAATTATATAATAAAATTAAAATTAAAAACAAACAAAATGCATACCTACTATAATATCCAGCTACCTTCTATAAAATCAAGTCTTTGTGGCAGATTTCATCGGTTCACATACATACCTACTTATTATTTTATATGTAGCTCGATGAATCTACAATATAAAACCGAGTCAAGCCTGCCCGCAATCATACTTAAAATTTGGTTGCGGCTCTGCCTCACTCGTTGCAGTACTGAAGCTGTTTTCTTTCGTACAATGGCATAGAAATCATCTATATGTGCATCGGCAAACATGCCTGAAGCACTGCAAAATCGAGGGAGGCGCAACAAAGTCCTAAGGATATTATTATATTGTATTCTAAGGCAATTGTACGACTTTTTTGTATAAGTACTCCACAGACCGCAAGTATAAAAACTTTGACAATATGATTTAAATAATGTCAGTTTCACCTTAACACTACAGCGCTTGAACTTGTGTGCTATCATATTGCCACGAACCGACAATGCCCTTTTTTCTCTATCAATATCGAGATCATCTTTTAGTTCCTCAGTCAAGATATGACCAAGATACCTGAATTGCGAAACATGATCCAAGGTCACTTTATTTAGAGTTACTGGAGGAACGTAACTGGGTTTCTTGTTCTTCCCAGTAAAGATCATAACTTGGCTTTTTTTAACATTGTACCTTAGACCATGTCGTTCAGCGTACTCTTCACAGATACTTAAAAGTTTTCTCAATCCGTTGATTGAGGGGCTCAGCAGCACCATGTCGTCCGCGTAACTAATATTATTTACACAAACATTATCAATCCGGCACCCGACATGTGTATTGCTAAGCTCCTCAATCAACTGATTTATATATAGA
Source organism: Crambus lathoniellus (assembly GCA_949710035.1). Classification (NCBI taxonomy): domain Eukaryota; kingdom Metazoa; phylum Arthropoda; class Insecta; order Lepidoptera; family Crambidae; genus Crambus; species Crambus lathoniellus. The sequence goes on from OX453319.1 coordinate 7,250,661, forward strand.
TTAAATAATCTAGGTGAAGTTAGGCCACCTTGCCTCACGCCGCAGTTCAACGCATACTCATCAGAGTACACACTGCCCCACTTTACTGTATTTTTCTGATTCGCGTACCAGTAACGAAAAATGCCAGTCACCTCCTCCGAGACTCCTACACCCCTGAGCTTAGACCAAAGCATGTCGTATGATACCAGATCGAAGGCCTTCGACAGGTCCAGAAAACAGGCATAAATAGGTGTTTTTCTTTTGACATAATATTGAACAGTATGCTTAACAGTGAGAATCGCGCTTTCCGTAGATAAACCCTCTCTGAAACCGAATTGGGCATCATGCAATTTTATATGTTCACTGAGATAAGTATCTAGCACCCTATCGAAGACCTTCGCAAATGTGGTGGCTAATGAGATAGGTCTGTAATTTGTCTTGTCACTTATATCTCCAGTGGAATTTTTGACAAGGGGTACTACCACAGTTCTCATTAGGTCTAACGGTAAGTAGGCATGTCTGACACAGAAAGTATATAGCATTGATAACAACCGATTTAAGTGTGGGCCAGCATATTTCAAGTGTTCAATACTTAAGCCATCATACCCTGGGGACTTACCCCTACTCATAAAATTAATCAAAAATCCATAATTACCTTATTTTAAATATGTCAGTTATTTTGTAAACCACTTAACCAATTTTAATGCAATTTCGTATAGAATGGACCTTGAAAGACATCGGCTACATCTGGTTGGGTAAGTTGCAATTTCTCTGCACTCTTTCTCTATTTACTAAAATAAAACACGGAGTGGTATAATTAGTTTCTTTTTAATATAAATCTCCTTGTGATATGTACCTTTACTTTAATTACTTAAATTAATTTTAATCCTAATATTTATTCTATAATTTTTGGCAGTGTGGTTTTTTTACTATTACTTAAGTACTTATAAGTAGAATTACAATATAACTTATCGAAATTTTCATCTAAGTAGTCGAGTTTATGTAGGTACATGAAATCGTAAGGCAAACTTGATGATGTGTGGCTATCAGTGGCGTGTGCTTGCAAGTCTCCTTAAAAATACATTGACTATTTGCTTCAAGCAGACTTGACGATAGGCTTGATGGCAGGCTTGATAGTGTAAATATGGCTGCCTTAAGGAAAAGGCAAAATTGGGTTTCGTCAAGCTTCTGTCGATAAAAGTTGATGCGATGCGTAGCGTAATGCGTTTATCGTCAAACGTATCAGCTGATCCTAAAGAATATGGCAGTTCTTTTTTCCATAAAGACACTTTAATTAATTGAGAAAGCCTTTTATCTCTCACTAGCGGATCCTCGCAGTTTCATTCGCGTGGTACCCATTCCCGTGGGAATATCGGGACAAAATATAGCCTATGATGTCACTCGGGAAGAACGTACCAAGATTTCTAATGGTCAAATAATTTTCGAAATCGGTTCAGTATTTTCGGAGCCTATTCGATGCAAACAAACAAACAAACAAACAATCAAACAATCAAATTATAGTATAGACTAGATCTCTTTTTAATATTATAATATAGACTAGCGCTCTGCTCGCGACTTCGTCTGCGTGGACCCCCTTTTTAACCCCCTTAGAGGTCGGATTTTCAAAAATCCTCTCTTAGTGCTCCCCTACACTTCCCAGGGAATATAACGGGTGTCCCAAAAGTAGGTATAGGATGATTTGTCTCAATAAAACGCGAATGGATAGGAATTTCTTCGTAGTTTTATTTTATTTTAAAGAAGAGACTTGTACAATTTTGTCTGAATAGAATATCTGCTAAATGGCCGCCACGGGCATTTTTGCTGTGTGCAAGTTTTTCATGACACTTTCACACATTTCGCTGCTAATTTCACACATTTCGCTACTTATTTCACCAATAACTCGGCGAATATTTTATCTATATTGTCTATGTTTTGTGGATCGTTGGCGTAGACTTTATCTTTAACGTAGCCCCAAAGAAAGAAATCCAGTGGCATCAGATGGCAAGATCTCGGTGGCCATTTGACATCACCTCTTCTTGAAATTACGAAATTTTTCGACCTTTCGACGAGTGTTTGTAATTGATCGTGAATTTTCGTTAAATATTTGTAAAACTTCTATGCGCTGTATTATTGTGAAACGCTCCACGATTAATTTTACATGTGTCAAGATGACGTATGTCAAATTTCAACCCGCCATCTTGAATATTTCGGAAATAGCGCGAAATTCAAATCCTATACCTACTTTTGAGACACCCTTTACATGCCAAATTTTAGCGTCTTCCGCCCAGTAGTTTCGGCGGTGCGTTGTCTGTCAGTCAGTCTGTAACGCAAGAGCTAAAATATACTTAGATTGAAGAGTCTTCTCAGCTAACCTTGTCGATCGACGAAGAGTCTGCAGGTGCCACGCGAGCAACGTGCCAGGAACACTGGCGAGGCTTTCACGGAGTTGAAGCTGGCATTTTGTGGTGACTGTTACCTATGCTTGTAGTAGGTACATACTTTATAGGGAGTCTTGGTATTGTAGAAAGTGTCAATAGTTTTTTAGACGTACACATGTCAACTCCTCTGTTGAGAAGCTATGACACCACCAACAGAAGCTAAGGAAAATGCAAAACTAACATTCCGTCATGCAACTACCAAGTACCTATGATGGATGTGTCGTAGACTGTATAAAATGTAACAGATTTTAAAAGAAAATGAGGCAATTCTTTCTTTCATGAAGGCTATTTAACACATTGAGAAAGTCTTTGTATTTTGGTCCTTTCATTGAAGAGCTAAGTCTTCTCCACCCAGCCAATCTTGCCCCGGCCGAGCACCACCATCAGTACGTCATCACACGAGGAGTCCGTAGGAGCCACGCGAGCAACATGCCAGGAACGCTCGCGAGGTTTATGAGGAGTTGAAGCTGGGGGAAAAGAAATAAAGCATTGAGAGAACTAGACCTATAGTTGGGGATTTCCGCGCCTTTACTACTTCCTAAAACTTGTAGCTGCTGGCACCTCCCCAACCATGTCACACATGGTCTATGCGTGACATGGTTGGCGAGGTGATGATTCCTGATTTATTTTAATATGGTAAATGCGTAACTAGTTAGTGCTCATACAGACGAGCGGGACTCTGTCGACTGCAAGCGTCGCCACCCGTCGACGGATGCCGTCGAAGCGTTGCCGCGCCGAACCGTTGCTTGCCGGCTTCCGCGGACGCGTTGACGGGTGGCGAGGGCGATTACAGTCGACTTTACACCCAGTTGCAGAAAGCTCCATTAAAGTTAATGCTTCATTAAATCTATTGCTGTCACTTTTTATTTATTGACAACGAAAAGTGACTGCATTAACTTTAATGGAGCTTTCTGCAACTGGCGGTAAGCGTCGAGTATGTGCCATTAGTGGTAGGCCAGCTACATGATTAGCGGGGCCGTGTGGTGCGGGCAACGGCCTGTAAGCTGTTGCCCGCATCGCACTGTCCCCGCCCACCAGCCTGGGGCGATGGCCACGCTTGCTCGACCACCTCCCGCCGCGTAGGGGCCCGGAAGATCGAGCCAACCGTCAAGTCGTAGGAGGAGTTTGCCACCTCGGGCCCTCCACATTATGACCTACTCGACGGCGGAGAAAGCAAGAAGTGAGGGGTTTAGTGGGTATTCCCCCTCCCTGATCCCCCATCGAGTATCTGACACTGGATGGAGGATCAGGAAGTGGCATGGTGAGTCCCACATAACCACCGTCCGCACACCGCACGCGGACGGGGTATGCGTAAATGCATTCCCCTCACTATAAAAAAAAAACCCAGCTACATGAAACGTTATCGGAAGTGGTGAACGTCTAATCTAAGGAAACTAATATCCACTATAGCTGCAACGCACACATACCGCCGCCGCCGCGGCGCTGCGACCGCTAGCTGCGCCGCACCAGCGCGCAGGCGCACAGCACCACGTGCACGCACACCAGGCTCGCGTACACCGCCGTCTGGTATGTATCCAGCCACGCTGCTATCACTCGTTGGCAATTCTGTTGGTCATCATTCATATAGATTGTTGAGCAAGGGATGTATGGCACCCATAACAGCCGATAGTTCGAGACTGTTATGGGTCCATACATCCGAAGTAAACACTCTACTTTTCATTTTGAATATGAGGAAAGTAAAAACAAACAGAAATAATCTAAAAAATATTTTTCCTATGGCCGTGGAATTTTCGAAAGACCACCTAGGTATATCATTTTTGTTCATTTTCTCTATTTAAGGAAAGGCAAGGGAAACTAAGTCCATACAGCCTTCATTGGTGTTTGACCCGTACTCTATGCAATTTCATGAAATTAATAGCCTGATTTTTTTATGCTACAAATAACTTACAATCTGTTTCTAAAAACGCATTCTTTAAAAAAAACAATGTTTTAGATATTAAATTAATAATTTTACGATATTAATTACAATAGCAAAACAGGCTGTAAAGGCTATGTGACCTTGCCTGCATACCTTTGATAATTAAATATCCAAAGAGATACGTATAGATTTTGACATGACCCCTCCTATTCCTTTTTTAAATTTCATTACGGCCCTAGAGAAGCAACATACCACTTTCAACCCACATTTTAGGCAAGTTAGAAGTTACTTTCAGATTAAGAGACATGAAAAATCCTATTAGGCCCCGCACACGAAACCAGCGGGGTGGTGGTGGCGTGGGCGGATTGTGCATCATTTGGTGCGTCACATCGACTTATTTGATTAGGCAATACTCTAAAAAATTATTCTGAAGGGAGATAGCAATGAGAAAACGACGCGCGCGGGAGTAAGACCGATTTTGCAGATTAGGCAAAAAACTTACGTTCAATCGTATGACACCCCCGCCCCCCGGGATTCGTATTATTATTTGTTTAAATTGGTTTGCTGGACTGTGCTGGAGCCCTGTGTCATTTTACCGGTCATTCCACCTTGTCAGGGCTGACACACATACCTCTATCCGCCCGCCCCTGTCCGGGATACCCCTATCTGCCCCTGTATCCGCGCCTGATGCTACAACAACTACTAAAATCTAAATCTGTTCTGCCTACCTTATTGTATGCGTGGTGTATTGTACAGTTGTCGGGGTGAGCCCTCGGTCCGCAACATGACCAAGGAGGTTTAAAGGTGTCAGCTGTTGTCCTGTAAGAAACAAAAAACAACCATCAAATTTTTTTGCTTCTTCATTGTAGGAGTTGGACTATAAAGAAACTTCACCGAATTTGTGGTTTAGTGGTAATAAATTCTAACCAGTCCCCGGTCAAAAGATCCATCAGACTTTCACACCTCCCGTGACCAATCGGCGCAGCGGCCATAGAACAAGTAAGTAGCGAGCGCCGCGTACTTACTTTGTGTAAGTAGCTAGGTCAGAAATTACAAGTTCGATACCCAGTGGAGGTACATAACCCTGGTGGTAAGGTTTCTTCTTAGTCCACCTATGGCTAGCCGCCACCATCATAAATGAGTCTACGCCATTGCACCAGTGTGTTTTGGCAGTTGAGATAAGATTATCCAGTTCCTCAGTGGTTGAGAATTCCGAGAAAAATGCGACAGGTTTGATGAAGGTTAAACGCTACGCCCATTATGGATAAAAAAATTGAGAAAACCTATCGAGAAACGGATGACTAAGGCGATTATTAGACTATCAATATGGCGTCAGTTCAGTCCGTGACCGTGGTTAAGATTGATGTCAGATTGATCGTGTACGGTGTTGATTGATGCCATATTGAAATGGATCCAGAAAACTTGTCATCCAAGTCAATCCAAGGTCTTAGATCTTAGGTCAAGGACTTAGAATAGTCGCCATAGAGGGTGAAATGGCGAATGAAATGAAAGGGATTGAAACTTACGTATTGTGGTCGCAGCAACCGAACGCTAGTCGAAGGGCATGTGTCCACTGTCCGTCTTTTTCTTGTAAACCTTTCTGTGAAAACAATGGCGATAGTATGGATTGTTGGCAAAGAAATAGTAAGAACACACATCTGAACCAAATCCGAGATCACTATAGTTTATTGATTAAAGGATGACTCACGCTACACTACACCGAACCGTACTGGGTCCGTGCCGGGTCTGGGCCGAGCGTCGGTCGACAAAATCATATACTTACGTTGCTCGGCCGACACTCTGATGTCGCTCGGAACAGCTTAAGTGTGTGCATAGAAAGTATATTTTATGCAATATCAGTTTTGACCGTGCCATCGTATCAGACCCGGCACATGTAGCGTGAGTCATCCATAGAGGGTGTCCATTAATAACGTAAGGTGATTTATGGAGGTAGGGTTATTTTTCGAACCCTCCCCGCTTGGTGAGAATGCCCTGGTGACAATGAGAGGTGTGAATGCCCTGCCTCTCCCCCACGTGAGAGAAGAAGAGATTCAGCTCGACAACTCCCCCCCAAATGCCTCACGTAATAATGGATAATAGTTTTACGACAAGAACGCACCTCGATAAGGTTTGATGAGAAGTAGTACAGCAAGGCGCACTCCATAAGCAACAACAGGAGCACCATGGTAGAGTACTGCAACGGAACAGACGATCAATAAAACAAAGTCAAAGTATAAAATGAGGCTAATCAAAAGGCGTAGGTAAGATGTTAGCGAAAGCTGCAAGCATAATTTGAGGGGTGTTAAGGGATTTCCAGGTCCCTTGGCACTATATTGATCCGCCTGTCTGGTCTAGTCGTTCACACCACCGGTTACAGAGGACCCGGGTTCGATTCCCAGTGGGGGTACATATTGTATTCGGTTTGGTTGGTGCTAGGACTTGTTCTTAGTCCGCCTGGCTAGCTACCACCATCTTATCTAAGTCTGACGCCATAACAATGATGTTTTTTTAGCGATATTGTGGTCCGGCAGTTAAAGATGCGATAGCCAGTTCCTTAGTGATTCAGGATTCCGGGAGTACGCTCAGTAGTACGCTTCCAGCTTCAGCCTTATCACCACTTAACATGATGTGATGAAGGCTAAGAGCTTGCCCGTTGTGTAGGTATAGGTAATTAAAAAATAATGTATCCGTGCCGTCCAAAATGCTGCCAAGGAGCTGCTGCCACTAATTAAATAATGTAGGTAATCTCCGACAATAATCTTGTATGTACTTACCATGAAGAGCAAGAACTGCGAGCTGGTAATTGCCCCCAGAATCCCATGATGGCTACAAAAACCACAAACGTTTACAGAGCAGCCAACCCCACGCTCAGGTGAACTGTCAGCACTTCAGGAACAGGTGGACTGTCAGCACTTCAGGACCAGGTGGAATGGCAGCACGACAGGAGCAGGTGGACTGTCAGCACTCCAGAAGGCAGCAAGACCTACAAATCAAACATATCTTGAACATACCATGAAGAGCAGGAACTGCGACCTGGTGAGCGCCCCCCAGAATCCCATAATGGCCACGAAGAACATGAACGTGGACAGCGCAGCCAGCCCTACGCCCAGGTGGACTGTCAGCACTTCCGGAGGCAGTAAAGCCTGTGGACAATAAAATATTAGCTACTAGCTTACTTACTACTTAGCTAGGCAGCGGCATTTTCCTGTGGGAATGAGATATTTTATCGAGGTAAAAAGCTTTACATGGTTAATGGTTGGTTATGGTATTCACATGGTTATGGTACAAGAGGTAGTATGCTTTTCTAGCCTAAAATCTATCTCTGTGAAAAATTCATACAGATCTGTGTATCCGTTTCGCTATGATTGAGTAACAACCATAATAACACACTTCATTAGCAACATTTGTTGTCAAAGACAAAAAGTCTGTTCGAATCCAATTTGGAAAAAATGTAAACAAACCTGTTCCATTAAAAATTCTCACACTTTCGGCCACTAAATGGATTAAAAACACATTCATTAGTAATTAGAAGGTTTCAACTTATATCTCACTAATTTGTTCCAAAGATCGGAGTATGTTTATTATTTTTAAAATTTATTTGAAAATTTTAAGAAGAAAAGTGAGGTTATTTATCCAAGCAAAAATCTTGTATTATCTGTGATCGCCATGGTGATCGCATAGTGCTTGACGTAATGTCTATCAGATAATTCAATTATTAGTTCAACTATATCGATTAATAATCGATGTTATGTTATCGAAGATAAAATATCTCTGTCTTATAGGAAAAATGTGATAGTAAAAAACCACGAGCCCTATAAGTAGCTTTCAGGCGGGATTCGAACCCGCGCCTCCGGGAATCCGGCCCGATGCTCTGACCAACTAAGCTACCGTAAGGCCTACACGACTCGTCGAATTTTTAGATTTAGATTTTAAATTATTTTTATGCACTCACATTGCAATTTTTGTAAGTATAGGAAAAACTTTTTACTATCACATTTTTCCTATACTTACAAAAATTGCATTGTGAGTGCATAAAAATAATTTAAAATCTTATCTCTGTCTTGATAAAAATTATCACAAAAATCACAAATATTAAAAAAGTATATTCTCGGGTCCGTTAGGGCTGGGACTACAGTCAGGGCTGCCAACTCAATACCACAAATTGGTGCTAAACGTCATCTAAAATAGTGCTAGATAAGTATGGATTTCCAAAAATAGTGCTAGATTATTTTTAAAAATCATAAAAATATATAAAAAAAATATTTTTTATTGTGAATGACGCTTATTTCGATTATTTTTGCATTCATTTTTGTTTTGCAAAATATACACATTGCTTTCAAGCTATTACCGAGTGGTCTATCCATGAAGCTCGACTTAATACTGAGGTAACTGGAGTTCTCACCCTGAATAAAAAAGTGCCCAGCAAATTTGACATTTATGTATGTAGTGGCTGTCAGTTGTCTCATATGACCATACGTATTTTTTTAAAGTGTAGGTGAGACGGAAGACAACCACTGTGTAATTTTTGGTGACAAAAAAGTGTTAGTACTGCACTCTCCAGTTACCTCAGTATTAAGTCGAGCTTCAAGACCGAAGAGTATAACTTGCCACTATGCTTGGCGTTCGTGGACTATGAGAAAGCCATTGATTTGATCGAGACCTGGGCATTGCTGCAGTCTCTCCAGAGGTGCCAAATAGACTACAGGTACATCGAGGTGCTGAGGACCGACGATCTGGTCAAGGTCGCGGGAAGCCGGCAGGATGCGGGCAGCGCAGGACCGATCGTTGTAGAGATCCTTGGGGGAGGCCTATGCCCAGCAGTGGGCGTCGCACGGCTAAAATGATGATGATGATGATGATTATGTACCGGGTTCTTTAATTTGTTTTAATATTTATGATAAATTTGTGATGGACAGTAACCTTACATAATATATATTATGTTAAAGTCACTCTTCAATTTGTTATGTGATGATGATGATGTGTTTGTGTGAAATTAAAAAAATTCCGCCTGAAAGCTACTTATAGGGCTCGTGGTTTTTTACTAAGTATTACATTTTTCCTATACTTACAAAATTGCATTGTGAATGCATAAAAATAATTTAAAATCTTAATTTTTACTCGGTTCAATATAAGCCTTTTATTTCTCTATAATCGCGATGAACACCGTCATCTCTCGAGGCTTGAGAAGTAATAAACTAAAAACTCTTTACTAACGCGAAGCTCCAACATAATAGCATTCAATTAATCGAATCGAAGCAATCAAATTATTTATCGATTTATAAATGGTATAATTTTTACCACATCACTAAATAGTCTATGGTCAGAATAATGGCGTCTTTGTTTACATTTTTTCCAAATTGGATTCGAACAGACTACTGAAAACTCAAATCTGAGCCAGTGCTAAAATTTAAAAATACAGATACATATGCACATTTTAAATTTTTGCGCGGCTTCCGAAGTAGAATATAACAAGGAACAACCACAAAAACAAAATTATTCAACCCCCGACACAAATAAAACTCTAAAACGTAAAAAAAATACTGTGTCGGCAATAGAATCTGACATAAACGCGGGCTGTTTTAAATATTTTGGTTTTGGATTGTATGATATTTAAGAACTCTGAATTTATAGTAGGTACCTAAGTACTTGAATTTAATTTAATTAATAGAAAATCTTAAACAGAGATGTTATTTTTTCCCACAACGGGGTAGCACTTATACCTACTTCATCACACCTGATGTTAAATGATGATAAGGCTGACGGTGGAAGGGCACTTCTCCCGGAATCCTAAATTACTGAGGAACTGGCTATCTTATCTCTAACTGCCGGAACACAACAATGCTGAAAACATCGTTCTTAAGGCGTCAGACTTATTATTTAAATTTTTACTTTTGTGCATTCAAAATGCAATTTTTATACTTGAAAAATGGAAAATGAAGTATTTTAGAAAAAATCGACCCGTCTCACAACTAGTTCCGATGGGACTCGAACCCACGACCTTTCGCTTTCCGGGCGACTGCTCTAACCACTGAGCTACGGAGTCGTAGTCGTAACTGGTCCCAGACCAAATCTGCGCTACACACGTTCCGATTTGGTCTGGGAGCAGACCGAATCGGACTTCGAGCAACGCGGGTCTTCCCGGTCCCGGAACGGAAGGCCCGCGTTGCTCGAAGGAATCGGAGGTCGGATAGGAACATGACGTGTAGACACTATTAGAGCTAGATTTAGGTAAACTGTGTGAAAATGTAATACGTAACAGTTCGACAGAGTAGGTACCTACATAAATACGAAAATCACGATTAAATAATTTACCCGCCACAATGTTTTGATCAGTCTTCCATTAGCGTTATCCGGGACACCTATTGTGCGATCGTCCCGTTGACCCGGATATGCTCTATAATAGCCTTATAATGGTAGTCATCGAATACACATTTGCCTTCGTTTTTATATTACATTGAAAACGTAAATATTTTGTCATAAAATTGTAATCAAGATAAACACGAGATCTTATCATATTTAGTTATAGAAATAAATGCAGTTTTACTAGGATTTTTCATTAATTTTATGCATTCACAATTCAATTTTGTAAGCAAGTATAAATAGTCAAAATTGTAATCATCATCATCATCTGCTGGGGCACAGGCCTTCCTTGTGGATGGATAAAGAGAATGGGCCATGCATGACCCACCACTCGGGCCCAATGCGGAACGACTGCAAATGCAGCCGGGACCAATGGCTAACCGTGCCTTCCGAGGCACGGAGGAGCTCGAGATAGTAAACCTGTATAAGATCGGATTAGGCACACATGTGTACCCAGCCAATCACTCGAAAAATGCTGTTACAGTGTAATTAATACAGTTTAAATTTCGAATTCCGCCACCACAAGTTCGAGACTGACGGGTGTCATGTTGCATCAAATCTCCGAGCGTACAGGTTTTTCGTTACCCATCCCGTGTACGACCATTGCTAAAGTTGCTTGACTTCAACGATCGCAGGCCGAGCGCGCGAACCACTGCGTCACGGGCTCCTCAAAATTGTAATAGAGAAAAGAAACAACCAGCCTTGCAATTATAAATATTTTCTGTCCCATCCAAAAATCTACTTTCTATTTATTATTCCACTATCACAATTTTACGGCTTTTCCCAGTAGGTAGTCTTACCGCGTAGTTTTACCAGTAGTGCTAATGGGATTTTCCTTCTATATCAATTACAGGGTTATTTTGAAACAACTGGCCATTTTTTCTTCGAAAATGTCGAAATATGATTTTTTTTTTGATTTTTCATACAGCTAATACTGATCACGTGATCGAATTAAATGGAAAGTCCAAAATTTTTTGTCGAATTTCGAAGGAGAAAGTTGTTCACTTACCGATTCTGAGTAGAACTTTATTTGGGCAGTGGTTTCATTACATTATACATTATATTATTATGAGTATCTACCTATTACATTGTGAATGCATAAAAATAACGTTGCAAATTCGCCGGTTTTCCATTGAAAACCACCTTCCACCTTCATTTATAAATAACTCAATAAATCTATAAAGTGCACGTCACGGGGTGGTACGAACACTGACGTCACATGACCTCGCTGACATCACAACGATGAAAGGAAACGGTGGTGTGCGAATATTCATGTATTAGGTCATTTATCATAATATCGGCAATAACGGCATTCAAGCTAGGCAACGTACCATTCTATTATCATCATCGGGAAATTGACTTGTGTCATAGAGGTGAGCGCGTAATTTCTAATATGTAGCCTACCTAGCTGGTGGGTGGAAGTGTTTACGAAAAAAGCACAGAATTAAACTGATACCACCATAATCCAAAATGTGGACTAAAGTTAGACCTGGTTTAAAACTGATGCCAATTCTGTCAATTTAGAAAATGAAAGTGACAGCACCAGTTTAGTACCAGTTTTAACCAGGACTATTTTAGTGAACGTTTTGGAATAAGGGGTCTTGAGTTCCTTACCCATTTCAAGGTGCGCTTACTCGGGAATTTTTGGCAATACCTAATTGCTTTGTAACTGTAATGGAGAATGGCAATGAAGTGGAGCAATTTCAATAAATTTGTTCGGGAATATTGCTTTTAATTGCTCCATACACATTTCTTAATATGAAATTTACCATGAAAATTTAAAGTCTTATGAAGGTTTTATGATTCTTTTTCTCATGAAAGTCTTCTCCACGTCCAATCGGTGGGCCGCTTTCCGCTGGTCTACGGCTAACAGGCCCACGGTGAAATAAACACTTACGATATTGAAGCGATTTGGGTTGCGATAAAGCGTTATTGTCTTGTCAGTTGACCGTAAAGCGAGCATGCTAATAGAACTATCACGTGTCATGTCATGGACGAAAGCTGAACGTCGAAGACCGAAATAATTTTAAAAGTAAGTACCTAGACAAGTACGTTTATTGTAATTTACTGTTTGATTAAGTTTTGTTACAACTTATTTTTATAATCTGCAACGGGTTAGCACTGCAGCCTTCAGCACACATTTACATTGGGTTAAAGGGCCCCACAGACGATCAGTCCGGCTGTTGGCAACGGCCTGTCAGTCGCAATCGACCACACACTCACAGTTTTTCATTAAAAAGCAAATATCATGCGACCTAAATAGCATGAATTTCGGCCATCTGCCAGACCATTGCCTGCTGGCTGGCGGACTGATCGTTTGTGGGGCCCTTTAGTGTTTATTAGCGAAGTACATGTACAGGGGGTCGTCAGTACGAGTCGTGACGTGAGTCGTTACTTGCTCACTACTCGCCATTTTGTAGGGTAGAGACACCAAAGAGTAGTGCGGTAAGTCATACAGTGCGACAAGGCTCATTTGGCACTTGGATGACATTACAAAAGCGCTTGTTAATTGATTGAATAGCTAGAGGAGGATTAGTTCCGATTTTTACCGCGTGTCAAAAGATCCTTGTCACACTGTAAAACTACCAAACGCACTGCGTACTATTGTTGTCTCTACTAATTTGTAAAGTTTAGGAAAGGAGAGGAGCGGATCGGAGTAAAATTTCGACCGTCAATTGTTTGTCTATAATTATGATCTTATGGCGATACTCGAAAAATTATGGTGAAGCGAGATGCAAACGCGCGCGGGAGCGAGACCGATTTTGCAGATTAGGAAAAAAAACACAAAATCACTTCGTATTTAAAAAACTAAAGCGATTTAAAAAAAGCTTCTATACGATCCAAAAATATTATAAATGTCCACCAATTAAACCAATTTCCAATAGTGTAAGTAACCCCATTTAAGAATAATCTTGAATTTTCGTATTTTTAGAGGTCTTTTCGAAAAGAAAAAGTGACGAGGCAAAATCATAAAATCGTGTTTTTGAAACTACACGAATCTAGATAAAGGTATGAAGAAATATATATCTTATTACCAGATTTGTAACAACCGTACCTATTACTATAGTTTTAAATCAAAAAGTTTTTCCAAGTAGCGCCTTAAAGAAAAAATCTTTGTATGTTTGCAATGGATCAACTCAAAAACTACCTACTAGACTGGTTTTAAAAATTCTTTCACCATTCGCATTCTTACAAAGTGACAATATGCGATATTTTATACCGGTATTCCTACGGGGAGCCAGTAGTAAAAATAAATTTTCTTCCCCTCTTACAACCTTAACAAATCACATATTATTTTACTTTAAGTACATAACTTTCCATCAACAACCATTGGCTTAGGATATGGCCGACAAAACAAATGAATTAATAAATGAAGCAGATTATTTTGATTAGTTCCCTGTATCGGCATGACCATCGCCATGGGGTATCGTGGTATCGCGTCCCATATCTGAATGGTAATCGCCCCAACTGTCGTGTGTAACGGACACAAGAGCCGTATCTGTATCTATTCGTATTTCATTAATTTTTGTGGCATTTATTATTGAAGTGAAAACAACTTCAGCGGCGTTGTGCACTTTTTGTGATGGGAAAAAAATGTTAAACTCGCGTCAGGCAGGAGTCAGGTCAGGACACGTGACCGTCAGATCGAAAATTCGTAAGAATGAGACGTGACCCTGATCGAAAAACTGTTACAATGTCTTTAGAATATGAAGGCAAATTTCGCTACCGTTTCCAAAGTTGTAATAGCTCAGGTTAGAAAACTGGTGGCATTTAATAATAATCATAATCATAATCATAATCATTTATTCACTTGAAACATGGTATAAAAAGTTGTTATTTAATTTAGTTCTCATGTTTCACTATTAAAAATAGCATGCAAATTATTAATCAATCAAATACAATTTAAACAGAAAAAAAATAATACAATTCAATACAATAATAATCCGATTCAATACAATAATTATGTCAAATATACCTATTTCCATGATAAAAAATAATGTCAATAGTAAAATAATTGTGTCATAATTTAATAGTTCCCTGATAAAAATAATGTCAATCTGAAGTAAAATAATTTGTGTAATAATTTAATTTTGGTAATGTCATCAATATTCATCATCATCATCTTTAACTGTCAGTAAATTCTTTAATAGAGTAAAAGTTGTTTCTGTTTAACCATTTAAAAAGGCTTTTCTTAAAATTATAATTATTTAACATTTTCAAATCATTCGGAATCTTATTGTATATTCTTACGCACATTGCAACACAACTCTTATTATATTTACTAGTCTTAGGTACATTACTTATAACTAGTTTGTGTTTGTCTCTACGCACTCTAGAATTCGCAGCGTCAGATGCTTTGGAAAACAAATATTTGTTGCGGTGTACGAAATTACACGTCTCGTTTAAATACAGAGATGGAAATGGTAGAAGACCTTCGTTTTTAAATATAGGTTTGCATGATTCATCGGGTAGAATTCCATATATCGCTCTTATGCATTTCTTTTGTGCTACGAATACTCGATTGCAATCCGTACTATTACCCCATACCAACAATCCATATCGCAAGACGGATTCGACATAGGCACGATAGCATAACACAGCAGTTTTTTTATTTGTCACTTTTGTTACCTGCCTTAATGCATAACTGAATTTATTGATTTTATTGCATATGTTTTCAATTTGGATTTTCCAGTTTAAATATCTATCTATTATGATTCCAAGAAACTTTACATGAGACGCTTCTTTGATTTTACAAACATTTAAATCTATTTTGGAATTACTATATTCAGATGCATTAAATTGTATGAATACCGACTTTTCTAAATTAATTTTTAAATTGTTTGATTTTAACCATGTAGTCAATATGTCAATTGTATTATTTATGTCAGTTTCATGATCAGTCAACGAATTATTCTTTTTCTCTGTAGTCACAATTATAGAAATGTCATCAGCGTACAATATGCATTTATGTTTGGTAATGTCAAATATATCATTTATAAATAGTATGAACAGAACGGGGCCTAAAATACTTCCCTGCGGGATACCTGTTTTAATTTCACGATAACCAGAAGAGTATGGTCGTAGTTCAGTTATGGATTCTATCTACTGTAACGCATTGTTTTCGGTTAGATAAGTACGATGATAGCCATTGCAGAGTAACACCTCTCAGACCTATACTTTCTAACTTTTGCAATAATAAGCTATGCGGAACACAATCAAAAGCTTTTGATAAATCAAAAAATAGCCCTGTAGTCCAATAATTATTATTTATTTTATCCAAAACAGTACTCAGTAAAGTATAAATAGCTAGAGTTGTAGATTTGTCATTTTGAAAACCATACTGATCTTTGTTTATAATGTTATATTTGTTGCAGAAGGCAATCAATCTTTTTAACTTGCACTTTTCGAAAATTTTTGATAAAATAGGGATAAGTGCAATTGGGCGGTAATTGTTTAAATTATCTTTTTTACCTTTTTTGAAAAGAGGTCTAATAACAGACAATTTTAAAACGTCCGGAAAAGTTCCTGCTTAAAACGATTTATTGATAAGGTAAGTTAACACTGATATTATTTCATTAATGCAGAATTTTATGATTTTGGTACTGATTCCATCATAACCTTCCGCATTTGTATTATTTAGTTTTAGTACTTCTGTTTTTACCTCTTTTTCTGACATGGGCATAAGAAACATCGAATTGAGCATTGAACAATTAGAATGTCTCTTTTTGATTGGAGATATATGGCTGTCAACCAAATGGTTATTGAAAGCGTTTGCTATTTCCGCCGGATTGGTTAAAAGTTTATTGTCTATTACAAGTTCAGAAATACTGTTTCTAATTTGGTCGTTTCCGTTTACTTCATTATTTATTACTGTCCATGTCGCTTTACATTTATTGTCACTATTGTTAATGAAATTAATATTGGAATTTTTTCTGGATTTAAATATAATGTTTTTTTAAGTTTTAGAGTATGTCAAGTATTTATTTTTATTTGTTAATGTCTTGTTTGTATAGTATCGATAGCGTAACAGTCTTTTTGTTTTACTGCTTTTTCTCAAACCTTTTGTTATCCATCTGTTATTAATGTTTTTGGGTCTTGGCTTGACTTTTATAGTGGGAAAACATAAATTGTACAACAAACAAAACATTTCATAAAATTGGGAAAAAGCCTTGTTAAAATCAGTCTCACTAAAAACGTCGCTCCATGAAAGACTATGTAAGCAATCTTTAAATTTTGTTATGTTCTCAGCTGAGTAATCTTTTTTATATATAAAATATCTTTCAGGTTTTGACGGTTTTTGTTTGACACTGAAATTTAATAATTGTGCCGTATCGTGGTCCGATAAATACAAAGGCAATATCTTAGCATCGGCATTTTTGATATTACTTAGTATGTGGTCTATGCACGATTTTTTTCGCGTGGGTTTATCTATATGTATTTGTAAATTATGATTATTGCATAGATCATTTAATTGTTCGGTTATTTTACCCTTTTTTAAAGTATCTATGTTGATATCACCGGCGATCACCACTTTGACATTAGACTTGTACTTTTTATACATATCTTGCAATAGTTCGTCCAATTTTGTAAGAAAAACATTTGGATCAGAATTTGGTGTTCTATATAAGGAGACAACTACTAATTTGTGACAGGGAATTTCTATGCCGCACACTTCAAACACTTTTGGTAAGGCATGACTTTTGATCCATGTTAATTCTTTGAAAGATAGAGACGTTTTCGCGAGTATGCAAGATCCGCCTCTTTGCGTTTCTCTACAATAAGCAGCTGCCAATTGATAATCTTTTATTTTAATAAAATTAACATAATTGGATTTGAGAAAAGTTTCAGTAAGGCAAATGATATCGGGATCTATATTATTCTCTTCGCGTAATTCTTTCAAAGTTAATTCCATTATTGATTGTTTCGATAGAATGCTGGCAATATTTTGATGAAGTATTTTAAATTGGAACTGTTTCGTCTCGAAAAAACTCCTTGCTCTTCAATTGAGGAAAATAATCTGGTATTGTTTCTTTTTTATTTTTTGTCGGTTTGGTGATATGGGATATTGCATTTGTTGCGCAAGTTCTATTATCAATATTAGACTTCTCTTGTTCCTGAGAAAAGTAATATGGAATTGTACCTTTTGTAAATCTGCTTTGGATTGGTTTTGGAACATTTCTTAATACTAAATTTTTGAGCGCTGAAACATCTAAAAATTTCTTTTTATAGTTTGCACAGTCAATAGCATAATTAATAGATTTACATATGTCAAATAAAGTATAATGATTACAATAAACGAAATGACAGTGATTAAATTCATTACATATATCTTTAAGCGCACTATTTATATAGTTTTTGCCAATACTTACATTTTTAAATACATTTATTACAAAGACATCGCAATATAAAGTTTGTTGAAAAATGTTTCGTAACAAAGAAGTCAATTCTTTTAAATTTGTGTCATTTTCACCAACTCCTACAATTAGTTTATCTCCAGTTTTTAGATTCATCTTAGAAAAGCTTTTTAAGACTTCAGAGCTTTGTGCAAATGGTTTAGTTTCACTCGTAATATTAAATTGTTCATAGGGAGAAATTTTTCTTGAATCAGTTAAAGCAGAAGAAAGGCCTACGCATTGTTGGGTACCTAAAATGAATATCTTGTGGGAGTCTTCTTTAGTAATTCCTTGACTTGGTTTCATTATATTAGGTCTTGTCACTACGGTCACTGCTGATTCCAGTTTTTGTTTTAACATACTGATTTGTCTTGTTAAATCTGCGATGACAATCTGTGCTTGCTGTAGTTGTGATTCTAGATTAATTATTTTCGAATCAAATTCCTTTGAGACAACGTTAGTTAGTTCACTCTGGGCATGTGCAAGCCAGAAGACCTCGGTTCAAATCCAGTCCGCATTTTTTTTTTGAATTTTTTTGTGAAAAAGTCTAGGGTCTCTTCACTTCTGCCGGCACTCGCGGAGTGCAACCCGTTGTTTTTTTTTTATTTATACGTTATTGTTCAGTCGGGGTAATGTAATTGCCTTCAATCTTTTGAAGTTTACGAAAGATTACGATTCATTCATGGGGTCCGTGGACCTCACTTTAGGAAACCCTGGACTATAGGCATTAAGAAATGTTGGAATAATATACCGCCACCAATAAGATCAGCTCTAACTACTCTTACTCTACTCTTACTCTTTCAGACGTAATCTCAAAAAGTTTTTGCTTAGTAAACAGATGCAATATTAATTAATAAAATGTTTGTAAAAATGTTAATATAGGTACTGGTTTTGACCTTTTCTATTAGCAACTTATTAAATAAAAGCCTCTAAGGGCGCCACTTTCGGTCAGGGCGAAGCCTTAACAGCCAATGAATAAGTGGTTTTGATTTCGATTTTGCTTAATTTTGAAATTTTATAAACATTATGAAGAGAAAAAGAACTTGCTTTTATAGTGGCACTTCCAATGGACTCGATGGCAATAAGGAGAGTGGTTGGCGAAGCGATCATCCATAGGCCGAAAGCGAACACAAGAGCACAGGAGATCTGAAAGAAGAAAATAGTAACGTTTTGGTATTTTTAATTAGACAATAGGTATTATTAAAATTTATACAAGCATACTTCGATTGCATTCATAACTAGTTTTAGATTCAGATCTATCTCAGATTCGGGAAGTGATGTATATTTAAACTGAGCAGCGGGTCCAAAAACTATCCGTTCCACCCTAGGGTGGAAAATAATTTAAAAAAAAGAATTGAATTTGGTTACAGTCAACCATAGAGTTACCTCATCGGCAATGAAAAAGTTTTCAACTGATTTTGTATGGGGACGGGACTTGCAAAATTTAAAGAAAATAGTAGATTGTATTACAAGGGAGCAAAATAACATATTTACGGCGAGGGCGCTATTTTGAATCCAGAGCGCAGTGAAGGATTCTAGATTCTAAAGTAGAATCCTGAACGCAGCGAGGGATTCAATATACGTCGCCCGAGATGAAAATAATTTTTCATCCCATCGATTCGAAAAGCGATGATTTTTTATCTAATAACAGGGTCCAAAGCGATTCATTTTTTACCTGTTATGACAAGAGGGAATAAATGAGATTTGAATTTTGAACAGCTTCATAACAGGGTCCAAAACAATGAGATTTGAATTTAGAACATAATTAAAGAAGCATTGGTTGGAGTGTAGCAAAGGGTGTGCAGTACTTAAAAAAAAAGCAACTGATTTTGTATGGGGCCGGGACTTTTTTCGGGACCGAGAAATTTTCAAAAACGGAATTTTATAAAATTGAGAATATCTCGTAAACGTTGAGTCGTAGCTAAAATCTAACAAAACTTTCAATCCCCCTACGGCATCCCCGGAGATACTTATAAGAAATCTGATGGACATATATTTTTTTTGTTTAATATTTTTTTTATTTCAAAACTCAATTTTTTTTCTTGCCCGACTAGCGCTATGATGTATCCGAACTACAAAGAAAGGTAGGTAGTTTGAGTTGTCTTTACTGCTTTTCTTATAGAGGGGGATGAAAAGCAGAGTGTATTACTCGGCCGCAAAATTATTTTCACCTCGGGTGGCGTATATTGAATCCCTCGCTGCGTTCAGGATTCTACTTTAGAATCCCTCGCTGCGCTCGAGATTCTACTCTAGAATCCTTCACTGCGCTCTGGATTCAAAATAGCGCCCTCGCCGTAAATATATTATTTTGCTCCCTTGTAATACAATCTACTATTGCGGCTGAGTAATACACTCTACTTTTCATTTCGAATATAAGGAAAGTAAATACACTCTGCTTTTCATCCCCCTTTATAAGAAAAGCAATAAAGACAACTAAAACTATCTAGAAAAATAAAAGAAAGGTGGCGGGGGGCTTCGCTTTCTCTGTTTTTTTCTATAATAGGTATAAAAAAATAAATTGTAGTTTTGAAATAACAAAAAAAAAATTAGACGAAAAAAAATTTTTGTAATAAAAAAAAATTTTTTGAATAAAAAAAAAATTATATGTCTACCGGATGCCTCCTCACTATCCCCGGAGTACCATAGGGGATCAATTTTTTTTTAGATTTTAGCTACGCTACGAGACGCACCGTTTTTGAGATATTCTCGTTTTTATAAAAAAAAAAAAACCCGTCCCCATACAAAATTAGTTGAAAACTTTTTCATTGCCGATGAGGTAACTCTATGGTTGACTGTAACCAAATTCAGTTCTATTCTTAAAATTAAAAAATTTTTTTTGTTCAATTTTTTTTTATATCATTTATTTCAGAGCTTCAATTTATTATATATTATAGAAAAAACAGAGAAGGCGCAGCCCCCCGCCACCTTTCTTTTATTTTTCTAGGTAGTTTTAGTTGTCTTTATTGCTTTTCTTATAGAGGGGGATGAAAAGCAGAGTGCATTTACTTTCCTTATATTCGAAATGAAAAGTAGAGTGTATTACTCGGCGCAAAATTATTTTCACCTCGGGCACAGATTACTGGGCGACGTATATTGAATCCCTCGCTGCGTTCAGGATTCTACTTCTAGAATCCTTCACTGCGCTCTGGATTCAAAATAGCGCCCTCGCCGTAAATATGTTATTTTGCTCACTTGTAATGCAATCTACTATTATCTTTGCATTTCAAATTGAAAAAGTTTTAATAGGTGTACGGTGGAAATTCATATTTTCCCATTTCCCACCAAGGTGGACAAAGATGTAGGTAAGTACTTACGGTAGGTAGTAAAAAAAACTTCCTACGGTTCACCCAGGGTGGTCTCATGAGGTGGACGGTGGTCAAAAAGCGAGTTTTAGTCTTTTAGCACATCGCTACGCTTGCTTCACTATGCGGTTTCTATATTTTCTAAAAAGTTAAAAACCGCCTTAAAAAAACTGCAAACAAAAACTCACTTCCCAAAAACAAGTTAAATAAAAAATAAATTCAATTATTCAATTCATAGGACGAAATTGGGACTTTTCTAATTAATCTTGGAACTTACTGATCTGATTACCACCAGTGGTGCAGTACTCCCGGAATCCTCAACCACTGAGAAACTGGCTGTCTTATCTATAACTGCCGGAACACAATAATGCTAAAAACATCATTGTTATGGCGTCAGGCTTAAATAAGATGGTGGTAGTTAGCCAGGTGGACTAAGAACAAGTCCTACCACCAACAAGACCGAATACAATGAAAATGAAAAAAATGAAAAAATGAAAAATATTTATTTGTTTACAGTTTTTTTTAACTTTAACAGTTTCATTGAGGTTTCTCTGTTAAGTACAAATTGCCTGTATTAGAGGAACCCCGCTCTTCCGCATAACACAACAGAACTAAAACTTATGTACATATGTACTTATGTATACAATATGTACCTCCACTGGGAATCGAGCCCGGGACCTCTGGGTCTGTATTCGGTGGTGTGATCCACAAGTCCACAGAGGCGGTTAGAACTTGACAGAACCAAATTCCAGACATACGAAGTCACGGTCAAAATGGTAAGTACTGGTTAGTTCGACATACTTAAATACGAACTCCTTGCCTCCTCCTTGAAAAATTCATGATTGAATGTACCAGCAAGGCCAAGACGCAAGGTTGAGGATATAAGGACTGCCTACACCCAGAAAGTTCAATGTCAGCAGTACCACCACCAAAATCAAGGACGCCACTAATTAGTAAATAGTTAATGATGTTATTACGAGTTATAACGGAGAGTCTAGTACGTATTAATATTGACAACTAGCGGCCGCCCGCGGTTTCACCCGCGTGGTTCCCGTTCCCGTGTGAATATCGGGATAAAAAGTACCCTATGTGTTATTCCAGACCTAGATCCTTTCAGTAGTTTTTGCGTGAAAAAGTATTAAACATCCATACATCCATACCCACAAACTTTCGCATTGATAATAAACTACACGACGCTATCCCGAGGGAATGTGATATTGTTCCGGGATAAAAAGTAGCCTAAGTTACTCCTTATTACATTAGCTACCTGCCAGTGAAAGTCCCGTCAAAATCGGTCCAGCCGTTTCAGAGATTAGCCGGAACAAACAGACAGACAGACAGACAGACAGACAAAAATTGTAAAAAATTTCATTTTGGTATGTGTACCGTATATATAATCATATGCATGTAGTAAAAAGCGGTTATTTTAATGTTACAAACAGACACTCCAATTTTATTTATTTGTATAGATGTATAGATGGGACAGCTGCCTAGAACCAATAACACAGAATAAATAATAGTGCTACCAATAATTTATAAGCGAAATATTTACAGATAAGTAGTTGAATATTAGCGTGCCTAGTGTTTGACTAGAACAAGTCCGAAACTCTAAATGCTTGCTCAAAATAATGTTTCGATTTAGCGAACACAAGTATAATATTAAAATTTAACTATTGGTTTTAAGAGCTTCATAGACATAGACCACTTATAACGGGTGTCCCAAAAGTAGGTATAGGATGATATGTCTCAATAAAACGCGAATGGATTGGAATTTCTTCGTAGTTTTATTGTATTTTAAAGAAGAGACTTGTACAATTTTATCTGAATAGAATATCTGCTAAATGGCCGCCACGGGCATTTTTGCTGTGTGCAAGTTTTTCATGACACTTTCACACATTTCGCTGCTAATTTCACACATTTCGCTACATATTTCACCAATAACTCGGCGAATATTTTGTCTATATTGTCTATTGTTTTGTGGATAGTTAGCGTAGACTTTATCTTTCACGTAGCCCCAAAGAAAGAAATCCACTGGCATCAGATGGCAAGATCTCGGTGGCCATTTGACATCACCTCTTCTTGAAGTTACGAGATTTTTCGACCTTTCGACGAGTGTTTGTAATTGATCCTCAATTTTCGTTAAATATTTGTATAACTTCTATGCGCTGATTTATTGTGAAACGCTCCACGAATAATTTTACATGTGTCAAGATGACGTATATCAAATTTCAACCCGACATCTTGAATATTTCGGAAATAACGCGAAATTCAAATCCTATACCTACTTTTGAGACACCCTTTACCTACCTAAGTATAACCTGTAACTTTTAGGGCGTGTGATATAGAAAATTATTATTGAGTGACCTTACTTTAAGTAAATTTATAAAATTAATGGAAATTATTGTATTAAGATAATTCTTCAAAGCCGATCCTATGGAAATAAGACAAGGAGAAAAAAAAGCCCTTGAGGACTTTTCGATATAAACCGCATGAGATTTCAATAAAAATATTAGGTAAACCTAACTTTATTATTGTAACCTTGTTGAAAATCTAAACCACGTTGAGACTTCCAAGGGCAGCAATTAAAGCAGGTTCACGGCCCAAGGTCGCTGTTAGGCAAACAGAGTAACTGCCTTAACAATGACCTTAGGAGGAAGCTACGAAGAGTTGGATCAAAACATGAGAAAAATTAAATATGTGTAGCTTTTTATTCTTTAATCCACTACGGGGTAGCACTTAGCCTTCATCACACCTGATGTTAAGTGGTGATAAGGCTGAAGGTAGAAGCCCACTACTCCCGGAATCCTCAGTCACTGAGGAACTGGCTATCTTATCTCTAACTGCAGGAACACAATAATGCTGAAAGCATCACTGTTATGGCGTCAGACTTAGATAAGACGGTGGTAGCTAGCCAGGTGGACTAATAACAAGTCCTACCACCAACCAAACCGAATACAATATGTACCCCCACTGGGAATCGAACCCGGGACCTCTTGGTCTGAAATCGGTGGTGTGAACCACTAGACCACATGGGCGCTAACTTCCGCAAAAAAATACAAAATGCAAGATTCACAAAATATGCACATGCACACCACGAAACTATCATTGCACAATATCTACATCTGCAGATGCAAGACAGCGACACACCTTGCACCTCACCGCATAGACTACTCTACACGTAAACCGGTCCAGTGCTGGTTCTCGCATGGTCTGACTACTCCTGAGGATGCCCCGGGTGGGGGCGAAACACTATATCTATATATATAAAATCGAGGGGACATAACTCACTCATCACGAAATCTCGAAAACTACTGGACCAACGAAGATGTAATTTGGCAGGAAGGTAGATTATGCCTAGGAGACGTCCGCTAAGAACGGATTTTAGGAAACTCCCCCCCTAAAGGGGTAAAATGGGGGGTTAAGGTTATATGGAACTTCCTCATTTATGGATTTAAAAGCATGAAAATTAGTACGTTGGATACTGGTTACGACTGAAAATGATCTGAGTAAGCAAAGTAAAAAAACTCCCCCTTAATAGGGTAAAATGGGGAGATAAAGTTTATATGGAGCTTCTTCATTATTGAACTTAGAAGTATGAAAATTGGTATGTTGAATACTGATCACGATTGAAAATTATCTGCGTAAGCGAAGTTAAAAAAACTCCCCGATAATAGGGTAAAACGGGCGGATTAAGCTTATATGGAACTTCCTCATTTCTTAACTTAGAAGTATGAAAATTGGTATGTTGGATACTGGTCACGATTGAAAATAATCTGCGTATGCGAAGTAATAAAAAACCCTTAATAGGGTAGGAAGGGGGGATTAAGGCTTATATGAAAACTTATATGAAAGGGGGGTTAATGTTTATATAGGGTGGGTGGGGGTATTAAAGATACGGAGTTTGATGTTTATGGCATAATCACAACTAAATGGCTAAATCGATCGGGATAATTGAACTCTGGCCGGGAAAATTTCATACGGTTTTTTTAACTCGGGTAAAAGTACAGTGCCCGTGGGATACAGTTTTTTTGTTCACTTTATATAATGAAGCAAGGGTGCCATGACAGCTCATTTTCTTTTACTTTTTACCACAGGAAAATCAATAAGTAGGTATTATTTGTGTGTTCGTCTTTCACGTCCAAACGGAGTAACGGATCAATGTGATTTTTGGTACGAGGGTAGATTGGGAGCTGGAGAATGGCATAGTTTATCCCGGAAAATATTACATTGCATCAGGATAATGTCGTGTAGTACACGCGGGCGAAGCCGCGGGCGGAAAGCTAGTCCTACTATAATATTATAAACGTGAAAGTTTAGATATTTGGATGTTTGGATGTTTGTTACTCAATCACGCCAAAACGGCTGAACGGATTTGGCTGAAATTTGGTACACAGATACTTGGTAGCCTGGAGAGGAACATAGGCTACTTTTTATCCCGGAAATATATCAAATTCCCGCGGGATAACGTCGTGTTGTCCACGCGGGCGAAGCCGCGGGCGGAAAGCTAGTCTTCTATATAAATAAAAATGAATGTTGCTAAGCGCAAAACTCGAGAACGGCTGGCCCAATTCGGCAATTTTTTTTTCATATGTTCCTCAAGGCACACGCTTGATTTTTATGGAGAGAGAAAACATAAAAATTGCGTGGAAAATATTAGAAAAACACTTTTCTTTTCAAATACAAATTTGACGGAAATCGTCACGGTCAATATAACAAATTATTTAATTATTTTTTAACAAAAAAGCCTTAATTAAATTAGTGGATTGGAACCTCCATTTGAGCAGAAAAAGCCCGTGTTTGGAGGCACCGCTCTTCCTCAACTATAAATCAATTAACAAATTTAATATTTTTATATTTAATATTAAAATATATAAAATTATATAACAGCTTTAAGTCCAAACTGTCTTCATATATAATTGAAAGTTTCGAACTTTATACCTACCTAAGTTTCGTTTTTGTAGTTAAGTACCTATAGGTACCACTAGTATTAAAGGCTTGGTGGTGATGTATATAAGAAAAATAACTTTTGTTTCCTTTTTATTTTCATGTAAGTGACTTATGTAAGTCTTTGTTGAAAATAAAGTCTTTAAACCTTAATTAATTGACAAATATGAAGATCCATCCACCCAGCGCAGCTCTATAATATTGCAAGCAATCGTTATGATACCTATACCAAAGAATACTGTAATATAGGTAATATTATATAACTAACGTACCTATACAATAGAGGATACCACAAATAGTAACATGGATCAGTAAATATAAGTAATGCTGCTGGGGGAATCGACGACAGAACATTAATTATAAAAAAATATTAACAAAACTGGCCTTGAAAAATGGAAAATGAAATATTTAGAAAAAATCGACCCGTCTCACAACCAGCTCCGAGGGGACTCGAACCCACGACCTTTCGCTATCCGGGCGACTGCTCTAACCACTGAGCTACGGAGTCGTTACGAGAAGCGTCGAATTTATCAAATACTTCTTATATAGGTACGCGCTGTATAGCCAGCGTTAAAACAGCGTTGTTGTGAGACGGGTCGATTTTTTCTAAATACTTCATTTTCCATTTTTCAATAATAAAAAATGCATTTTGAATGCAAAAAAGTAAAAATTTAAATAACTTGCAATGGTAATTTCATCTTTAGCGATTGTCAAATATGTGGAAAGGTATTTATTTCGCGTGTGGGGGTAGTAATATCTTCACATTTATGAAATTAACGCTGGCTATAAAGCGCGTAAGAAGTATTTGATAAATTCGACTCTTCTCGTAACGACTCCGTAGCTCAGTGGTTAGAGCAGTCGCCCGGATAGCGAAAGGTCGTGGGTTCGAGTCCCATCGAGCTGGTTGTGAGACGGGTCGATTTTTTCTAAATACTTCATTTTCCATTTTTCAGTAATAAAAAATGCATTGTGAATGCGAAAAAGTAAAAATTTTAAAAACTGGCCTTTGTAAAATTTTTAATACCTACTTAATTTCATATTTCTCGCGGGATAGGCTAGTTATTAAATAAATATAAAACTTACCATAACTGTAAGATTGACAGTGACGAGTACTGTGGCCGCGAATTTCGATGTGGTGCTGGTCCTTTCTACCATTATTTGATCTGTAAAGAAAAATGGTCAGAGAATCAGTATGTAGGAAATAGATAGGAGGAACCAGTGGCGCAGTGGTTAAGGCGAGGATTCCCGACCGAAATAGGCACGCTAACGCTTGCTCGGCCGCGCTCGATACACTTCACGCGGACGCAGCGGCAGCCAGCAATGAACTGTGAACTCGCGAGCGCCCCGCGAATCGAAAATCACTTAAAATTTTATTAAAAATTAACTAATAAAAAATTTAAATTATGATGGCCGGAATCCCTCGGCTACTCAAAGACAATCATTTTCGTATATTTTTCATTAACTAAAATCAAGTATACTGCAAGTAATACGATATTTGGATTACGATTAGACGGATGTTCGGGATTTTATTTGACATAGTAAATTATCACCAATCGAAAAAAAACGGCCGGAAGCACTAGATAAATAACTGTAAAATAACATATATTTTTTCCAAGTTTTAAGTACTTGTGATTTGCGAGTAATCCGTAATGTAAAATACCCTATTTTGGGGAATCGGCGCCTTAAAGCGCTCGGCCCACGATCGTGGTAAGTCGGTCATGGGGTGGGATACAAAAAAACTTTTTAGGTATATCGAACTTCTCCGTGCTTCGGATGAAGTTCGCGTCCACACTTTTAACATTTTGGCGTGTCCGAACACCGTGCTTTTAACACGCATCGCTAGTTTTGTTGGGCATGCGCTGTGGTAATACTCTATCAAAGAGACAATGTATTATAAAGACACGGTGTTCGGATCGGACACGGCAAAATGTTACAAATGTGGACGCACCTTTATGCTGTTAATCCCGGCTGTAATTGCAGTCTTTAATACCTACTAAACCACATTAGGCCCGCGTGGTGGGTCAAGTTCATTAATCCATAAGGAGGCCTGTGCCCCGGAGATATTAAAATGAAATATACATAGCAGACAGAAACATAGACAGACATAGATAGATATAAAGTCCGTGCCACATAACTTGGCATTTGTCTGAGGGCGCTAATCCTAAAAAATAAGCCTTTTTCCATGTCATAATTACTCCCAGAAATAGACACGCGCCAAGTTATGTGGCGCGTAGGTACTTTAGTTAGACACACATTCTGAAATAGTAATAGCCTTGCGAGTATAAACTAAAGACTAGCTAAGTATAGCATAACGCAAGAAAGTTATCACAGGATAAACACTTATATAGGGCACTTTACAAAAACAAATGAACGGTAGCATCAGTATCGTCGATATTAATAGCACCACAACAATTGTCTAAAACAGTTAATATTAGTGATATCACCAACCCTATTCCACGGTAACAGAGTGTTATTTGCCAGGGTTACATTACACCCGTTCGTTGCTTATCGCAGGGGATCCCAAACTGTTTTGGTTTGTGCTGCCATCTACAATTAAGAAAGTAAGTAGGTACAGCAGCAGCTGCGCTCAGCGGTTTCACCCGCGTGGTAGGTATCCGTTCCCGTGGGAATATTGGGCTAAAATCTTGTAAGTATGTATATAATCATTTATTTTTGAATATGCTTTATTAATGCGGTATTCCAGTCTATTTATATACCTATTTATCTCAAATCCTCGTCCAGTTCCGTTCAGCCATTCTTGAGTAATTGACTAACAAACATCCATCCAAACTTTCGCATTTGTTTTAATAAATAAATAAAAATATGCTTTATTTTCTCCACAATAATAACAATGTTACATTTTAGATTTTGTTGTAAGTATCCAAAAATATTTATAATATAGTTTAGATACAATTTTGATGATGAGGAGGTTACGCCCCCAGGGGCGAACAATGTTACAGTTTGAGAACTACTGGCTTTAAACGGTGATCGCCACACCAAACCTCGATAGATTTATCAATAGGCGTTGACAGAATGACAGACAAAAACACCACCGATGACCCAAATCAAGTAAACCAAGGTCGCTACAATGTGGGGCACTAATATTTATTCTAAGTATGAATGCATTTGTGGTGACACACGTTCCTAAATTGCGCGTAAGCAAATTCGTTCTCGGCTAGCGTTGAGCCAGTCATCCCTGAATCCTCGCCTTAGGTACTCGCGCGATTGCGATGCGCGCCTTGTGATATTTACGTAAATGTAAAGTGTCTAAAAATAGATTTCAATATAAAGACTGTTGTGCATAAATAACCGTTTCATTTTGTACGGGACCGGCCGTTTATGAGCGGTAGCAGCCCCGGTGTACACAAACTGTGCGGAGACGGAGAGGTTCCGGACGGTGAAGAAAACCACTGGTTGTTGATGCTCGTTCGGGCAGAGTGACTTTATTGTTCTTCTTACAATATCTGGATGCGAATGAATCTTAATGCGAGGGCACGCGATATTTATAGCGACTCTAATTGTTTCCGCGTATTTTCTCACAAAAGAATTCAAGGAATTTACTTACACGCGCGACGCTAAATCAGTTCTCGGAACTGTGGCAGTCTGCGTGTAAGGGAGTTCCGAGATGTGCCGCTAGAGGCGCGGTTGTGCTAGAAGAGCATATCCCGCGAGTGAGCGAGATAGCGAATCGGACCTTAGGTACGTCGAGGCAATACCGTATCGAGAGCCCTTTGCATTTTACAACTTATTTCAATATTATAAACTATCTATATACAACACAAATAAAACTTATCTAATTTATCTCAACCTAGCAGAGGGAGTAAAATACACACAAAAATATCATTTTATTGTACAACGGTCAACTCAAGGAATTTTATATACATCTTATTTCTAAACATAATAAATCGTAATAATCTGTCCCGCACATATCTCCCGCCGTACATAAGCCCGGCGGCTTATGTAGTTCAATCCGGTGCGGGCGCCGTCGGTAGCACGATGAGCTTCTTCACAGGCCGTCGTAGCACGCCGCCTCGGGTACGCACGTCGACCACGCGCGTCACGCCGTCGGGTCCCGGGTGCAGCTCGGTGACTAGGCCTCTGGGCCATACGTTGCGGGGCAGGTTGCCGTCGGCGATGAGGACCACGTCGTCCACCCTGATGGCCGGCCCACGGCCGTGGGGCTCCCGCCGGTGTTGAAGCTCGGGCAGGTACTCGCGCATCCAGCGCGCCCAGAAGTGGTCGGCGAGGCGCTGTGCGCGGCGCCAGATGGCGCGGCCGCTCAGGTCAGCGTCGGTGCAGGTGCCTGTCGGTGGTGTGCGCGCTGATCCCCCCAACAGGAAGTGGTTAGGGGTCAACGCCTCTTCGTCGGTAGCTTCGACGTGGGTGAGCGGGCGGCTGTTGACCACGTACTCGGTTTCGGCCAGTAGCGTGTGCAGGCATTCTTCAGTCGGTTGCTGCTCGGTTTCGTCTACGTAAACGGTGAGTTTCTTCAATCTGTCGGTCGGTAACACTTGTTTTCTTCGTAGCGCGGCGATCTCTTTTCCAAACGAATCGTGTTGCGATTGCGTCACCCACAGCTGTTCGGCGCGACGGATAAAATCAGCGCTCAATGTTTTGAACGCGCACTCGTTCGTCAGTGGGCGTGGCTTCTGCTTCGTCGTCTTGGCTTAGTTCCGTGGTTTCGGATTCTGCGTCGCTGTCGGCTTCGATTCTTGCTAACCGGGCCTTGGCGAGGTTTAGCTCTTTTTCGGCTATCTCTTCTCTGGCTTCTGCGAGGAGGCGCGCTCGTTCGGACTTCGTGGTGATGGCGCGCGACTCCCTCCTACTCGTTGCTCGGCTGGGCGGTGCGTTGCGACGGTGTGACGGTGGTTTTCGTTGCTCCTGTTCCTTTCTTTGTGTGCTGGACGCGTGGCGTGGCGGTGACTCATAGTGGCGTGATGGCGACTCGTAGCGGCGTGGTGGCGACTCATGGCGACGCGGAGACGGCGAAGGTTGACGGAGCACCGGTTGGCGCAGCTCTCGGTGAAGCGATGAACTTCTTGAAACGTGGCGCCTCGGCGGCGGGCGTGACGTTGGGCTGTGCTGGCTTCGTCGTTGCGGAGGTTCGTCTGGGCGTGCTTGATGGTTCGGTGATGAGACGCGTCGGTGTGGCTGCGAGACGTCGGGGCGCTGAGGTGAGCCGCGTTGGTTCGGCGGTGAAGCGTGGCGACGTGGCGGCGAGGCTTCTTGACGCGGCTCCCTCACGCGTCCTCGTGACGGGGAAACAGGAGGTTCTTCGTGGGTGATTCGCTCGGCGATTCTTCTTTCTTTTTCACTTCTAGTGAGCACCATCTTGATTGTAGTTTTCGATCCGGTAGCGAAGGACCAATATGGTGGTCCAAGCTGTCTTCAATAGGTATCTTCTTATCCGGTTACGAAGGACCAATATGTACGGGACCGGCCGTTTATGAGCGGTAGCAGCCCCGGTGTACACAAACTGTGCGGAGACGGAGAGGTTCCGGACGGTGAAGAAAACCACTGGTTGTTGATGCTCGTTCGGGCAGAGTGACTTTATTGTTCTTCTTACAATATCTGGATGCGAATGAATCTTAATGCGAGGGCACGCGATATTTATAGCGACTCTAATTGTTTCCGCGTATTTTCTCACAAAAGAATTCAAGGAATTTACTTACACGCGCGACGCTAAATCAGTTCTCGGAACTGTGGCAGTCTGCGTGTAAGGGAGTTCCGAGATGTGCCGCTAGAGGCGCGGTTGTGCTAGAAGAGCATATCCCGCGAGTGAGCGAGATAGCGAATCGGACCTTAGGTACGTCGAGGCAATACCGTATCGAGAGCCCTTTGCATTTTACAACTTATTTCAATATTATAAACTATCTATATACAACACAAATAAAACTTATCTAATTTATCTCAACCTAGCAGAGGGAGTAAAATACACACAAAAATATCATTTTATTGTACAACGGTCAACTCAAGGAATTTTATATACATCTTATTTCTAAACATAATAAATCGTAATAATCTGTCCCGCACACATTTCTTCGACCCGATATTCACTCCAGACTGATAGCAGACACGATCCTTCTGATAGCAAAGTGAAACATGCAACAAAGTAAATACCAAAGTGGTGACCAGTGAATCAGTTCGGCGTGGAGTGATATCGGGACCGTAGTGATAATTTTTTTACTGGGGGGGTGACTCAATTTAGCCAAGGCGAGGATCTTTTTAAATAATTTGGGTAAAGTTATCCATTGGTGTATATCCAAAAAAGAAAATACATTTTTGTGTGTGGAATGCTTGAAGATACTGAAAAAACAGCTCACGCCGAAACATCAAAAATGGCTGATGAACAACCTGTGAGTACGATATCAGTGACGGCAAAAATACCTGACTTTTGGCAAGATGCACCACGACTTTGGTTTATCCAGTTCGAAGCTGTGCTTAAACCCCAGCATGCGTCGGAGGAAGCAAAGTATCACATGGTTATATCAAAGCTGGGCAAGGAAGTAATCACGCAAGTTACAGACATTTTGATAGCTCCACCAGAGAAAGACAAATATAATGTTCTTAAGCAACGATTATTAGTGATTTATGAAGAATCTCAGAACAGACAAGTGCAGAAGTTAATCGGAGAGATGGAGCTGGGTGAGCAAAAACCCTCTCAACTGCTTCGCCGTATGAAAGATCTGGCTAGAGATAAGATATCCGATGGAACCTTACAGATAATGTGGCAAAACCACTTACCATCTACTGTTAGAGGAGTGTTGGCAGTAGCGGACTCTACAGACCTCAGCACACTTGCTTTGATTGCTGACAAAGTTTTGGAAACAGCACAACCTTTAAACACAGTTAATAGAATAGATCAGAAACAGCCAAAACCAGAAGACAACGATTTAGTCGCTGAGATTCGCAGTTTGAACAATCGCATTCGTCATCTGGAGATGGACCGCAGCAGACCAAGGTATAGAGCTTTCCAGAGGAATTTTTCATCGTCACGAGGTCGAAGTAACAATCGTAGTACCAGTCGAAGACGTACCCCAGAGGATCCAAACTGGTTGTGTAGCTACCATTTTCGTTACCGGCATAGGGCAAATAAATGCGTGGAGCCATGCAACTGGAATAAACGAAAATGGAACCAGCAAGGTGACAACAAGGTGACAAAACGCAATGAGGACCAGGAAAACTAAGGTCAGTGCAGGCGACGGCGGACCCCTGCGCTGCTGCAGTCAATCACCGCCTCAGCGTGAGAGACATCAACACAGGTTTGAGTTTTTTAATTGATAGTGGCGCCAATGTGTCAGTGTTTCCGCGTATGTTTTTAAAAAATCGGTCAAAAGTGAACGAAAGTGAAAATTATAAACTGTATGCAGCAAATGGAACTCAAATTAAAACATATGGAGTGAAAACTTTAGATTTAAATTTAAAATTAAGACGTAATTTTCGATGGATGTTTATAATAGCAGATGTCAGACAACCTATTATAGGTGCAGATTTTTTGACAAAATATAGATTATTAATTGATTTGGCTGGACGTAGATTAATTGATCAAATTACAAAAATAAATGTTATAGCATCAGTCTCAAACGCTACTGAACCGACTTTAAAAACAGTAGATAGCTCGCATCCATTTTTTGATTTATTGCAAAAATATCCTGACATAACTAAACCGTTTTCATATAAAGAAAGTTGTAAACATAATGTTTTTCATCAAATTGAGACAACTGGACCGCCAGTGTTTGCTCGGGCTAGACCTTTACCACCCGATCGGTATATGAAAGCAAAGAAAGAATTTCAAATTATGCAGGAATTAGGTATCTGTCGGCCTAGTAAAAGCGCTTGGGCCAGTCCTTTGCATATTGTTCCGAAAAAAGACGGTAACATAAGACCCTGTGGCGATTATAGAAGGCTAAACGCTGTAACGAAACCCGATAGATATCCAGTTCCACGTTTACAAAATTTTACTTATGTACTCGCAAATAAAAAGATATTTACACGTCTTGACGTAAATAGAGCATATAATTGTATTCCAGTAAGTGAAACGGACATAGAAAAAACTGCAGTAATAACACCGTTTGGATTATATGAATTTACGAAAATGCCATTTGGTCTCAGAAATAGCGCTCAAACTTTTCAAAGATTTATGGACAATAGTGTTTTGGCAGGTCTTGACTATATTTTTGCGTATGTTGATGACGTAATAATTGCAAGCGATGACGTCATCAGCCATAGACGTCATTTAGATGAAGTTTTTAAAAGATTTAATGAATTTGGTATAACAATTAATATTTCAAAGTGTTGTTTTGGTCAAACAGAATTAGAATTTTTAGGGTATGAGGTAACAAAAGACGGTATTAAACCTTTAGAAAATAAAGTCAAGGCCATAATAGATTTTCCACAGCCAACCACTGTAGAGGAGTTGCGCAGATACTTGGGCATGTTAAACTTTTATAGATCTCATATTCCGCATGCTGCAAATGAACAAGCTGAAATGAACAAATATCTGCACAAATCCAAACGTAAAGATAAGACGAAAATAGAATGGTCGCAAAAAGCTATAGAAGAATTTAAACAGTCTAAGGTAAGTTTAGAAAATGCAGTTATGTTGTCCCACCCTTCTGCGAATAGTCCTTTAATTTTAATGACAGACGCAAGTAATAGCAGTGTAGGCGCGTCATTACAGCAGAAAGAAAACAATGCATGGAAACCTTTAGGATTTTTCTCAAAAAGATTGTCAGTGGCTCAAAAGAAATATAGTACATACGATCGAGAACTTTTAGCTATATATCTAGCAATAGTTCACTTTCGATATATGATAGAAGGTCGCGAATTAGTAATTTTAACCGACCATAAACCTCTTACATACATGTTTGATAAAGTTAACAGTGAAAAAGAAACGCCACGTAGAGCTAGGCAGATAATGTTTATAAGCGAATTTACTAGTAACATAAAATTTTTAGCTGGTGATAAAAATACTGTTGCAGATTGTTTATCCAGAATAGAAACTATTTCCTGTCCAACAGTTATAGATTATTCAGAACTCGCTTTAGCACAGGAAACTGATGAACAGTTATTAAAATTGTTCTCAGAATCAGGTAACAATAACAAGTTCAGTTTCAAACGGATCACATTACCAGGGACCGACACTTCGGTGTGGTGTGAGTTGTCAGCAAAACAAGCTAGACCATGTTTAACAAAGGAATTTGCACGCGTAGCATTTGACGCAGTACACAACATAAGCCACCCAGGTATTCGAACAACAAAACAATTAGTAAGTGATAGATATTTCTGGATAGGTATGAATAGAGACATAAGTAATTGGGCAAAATCGTGTGTACGATGCCAGAGGTCAAAAGTTTTGAAACACACAGTGTCAGGCTTAGGGCAGTTTCAAACTGTAGACCGTTTTCAGCATGTTCACATTGATATAATAGGTCCTTTGCCTATAAGTGTAGAAGGTTACAGGTATTGTGTAACGATAATAGATAGGTATACAAAATGGACGGAAGTAATTCCCACAAAAGAAATTACAGCAGAAATTGTTGCAAAAGCATTTTATAATGGGTGGATAGTACGATTTGGCTGCCCAGAAAAACTTACAAGTGATCAAGGTCGCCAATTCGAAAGCAATTTATTTAAGCAATTAATGTCATTATTAGGGATAAATAGAATAAGAAGTAGTCCGTATCACCCGCAGAGTAACGGAGCGATAGAACGTTTTCATCGTACCCTGAAATCAGCTTTAATGGCTCGACTTAACTCCACTTCTTGGGTTGACGAGTTAGGAACAGTGATGTTAGGGTTACGTGCAGCCAAACGGGTTGATACAGGTGTTAGTCCAGCAGAGTTAACATACGGAACCACCATTAGGTTACCTGGTGATTTTTATGATGAAAAAAGTAAAAATGAGAACTTGGATATGGAAAGTTATGTTTACAAGTTGCGAAAAATAATTAAAAGTTACAAACCTGTCAATCGTGTCAATAAGGATTCTAGAAAAATATTTATTCATAAAGATTTAAAGGAATGTCAGTATGTTTTTGTAAGGAACGATATGGTGCGAAGGTCGTTACAACCACCATATGACGGACCTTATCGCGTATTAAGTAGGAGAGATAAGACATATAAAATTCAAATAAATGATAGGCAGACTCATGTATCAATAGATCGTTTGAAGCCAGCCTATGTGTTAGTCGATAATGAATTTAATAATAATGTTTTTAACAGTAATGTTTCTAAGACTAGTGAGGAAAGTAGCAAGAACCAAACACTAGTTTGTACGTCAAATAAACATGATAACATGCATGTGACCGGGAATCGAACCCGGGACTCTGATAATGCGAAGGCTGAAATGCCTACGCGCGCTACGCGCAGCGGTCGCATCGTAAAGCCGCCAGTGCGATTTAGACTTTAAGTACATAGTATAAAGTGTTTATTATTAGATATTTTTTTTCAATGTAAAATAATATGTAGATCGATGAACTGTGAACGAACTTTGGCAAAATATTGCGTAGTAGTAATATAAAAATAATATAAGTAAATGAATAATTATGTAATTTCTATTTATTTCTTGTTTGAATCTCATGATAATAACAATGGGCAAAAATCAAAGTAAAGAAGAAAATAAAGATCAGATTGTGATTGCACAATCTGGTGCAAATTATTCAAGTATTGAAACACAATTAAGTCAGTTTAATATAGTGATATCAGTGATTGTTGTTATATTAATAATTATCATGGCATATTATTTGTACAAGAGATGCCACAAATCAAGTAAGCGATGGGTACATCGACAAGTACTAGCGATAACACCGCAAGCTGTACAAAGTGTACAAGGAACAACGTCGATTCCAATGCCCGTGACGTCAAATTCGACGCCGCCTAAAGTGAAAATTGTAAGCATTTAAGGAAGTTCACAGTGCAACGATATTATTGTACTTATATGATTTTATATTTTTTTTGTTATGGTTCCGAATTCAAATAGGACATAACTTAAATTGATGTTTTGTGTTTTGTTTTAAAAAATAACTTACCTATATAAAGTTGAAGGTAAAGTGTGTAGAGATATAATATAATTTCTATGTTTTAATGACTAGAATTTATTGTTTAGAAATGTACTTATAAATAAAACAAGTTTTTTTAGTATAAATGGGGAATTTATTGTTTATCGATTAATTAATATGTATAAAAAAATATATATAATGAGGGTTATCTTATCTTATCTATTATTCATAAAAAATGTACAACAATTTTCTTTTTACAAAATATTTTTTTCTCTTTGAACAAACAGTAAGTATGAAATAATGTAATTAAAAAAATATTTAATAACAATGTAATAAAAAAAAACATACAGACATACTTACGTAAAATATTAATTTTAGTTTATACAAATTTTGTTCGTATTTATATATAAATTCAATTGTAATGTTTTGATTTACAGACATAGGTACTGTAAGTAGGTAACAATGTATTGCATCAACATGCCGAGCCACAGCGACGAGCGATAACGTTACACTTTGTCAGCATTACCGCTGTGCCTCGCTGTGTTTTGTGTAGACTTTTAGTATGTTTAAATATTAGAGTTATAACCTTGAGAAGATGACCAAAAAAAAAATTTTTTTTAAAAATAAGGGGAGGATTGATGTGGTGACACACGTTCCTAAATTGCGCGTAAGCAAATTCGTTCTCGGCTAGCGTTGAGCCAGTCATCCCTGAATCCTCGCCTTAGGTACTCGCGCGATTGCGATGCGCGCCTTGTGATATTTACGTAAATGTAAAGTGTCTAAAAATAGATTTCAATATAAAGACTGTTGTGCATAAATAACCGTTTCATTTCTTCGACCCGATATTCACTCCAGACTGATAGCAGACACGATCCTTCTGATAGCAAAGTGAAACATGCAACAAAGTAAATACCAAACATTCTACTATTACAGATACCTAATGGTTTAGGGGTATAATAGTTTCCATTATAGGAAGGGGAATCAATCATTATGTTTGGAAAGCACTTTAAACTTGTACTGGATAAACAAAACAACCAACAACGTAACCAATAGGTAACTGCCTCTGTGGTCTAGTGGTTCACACCACCAATTTCAGACCCAGAGGTCCCGGGTTCGATTCCCAGTACATATAGGAATTGTTCTTAGTCCGCCTGGCTAGCCACCACCATCTTATCTAAGTGTGACGCCATAACAATGATTTTTTCAGCATTATTGTTTTCCGGCAGTTAGAGATAAGATACCCAGTTATTTATTTATTTATCCACCACGGGGTAGCACCACAGAATATATAATAGTACTAACGTACGCGGCGTCGCCTAGCCGTAGCCGAGCCGACGGCGACGTACCGATGCTGATCCGGTTTGGTTACGTGCTTGCGTTAGGTTGACGCCTGGTTGACGGCGAGGCGAAAGGCGATACGGTGTCGATCCCTTTCCGAGTTGATGAAAAAAATCAGCTGTTCCACACATTTAGATCTATTCGATTTAAAATTGTCTATGGAACAGCTGTTTGTTTTTTCGCGATTTCAATGTTGGTACCATAGTAAAAGTTGTTTGTATGCATGAGTACATTGACCCCTTAAAATTATGTGCACTATTTAAGAAGGACCTTATATATTAGTCATATTTTTGTTAGCACGCTTTTATTAGCTTCACCTGTAAAGTCACTATGTAAGAAAATCTTGGAAATCAATTTCAACATAATTTTAACTGTCGCAATAACTTTGCAAGTATAAAGGAATCCGATGACAATTCAAAAATTGACTACCATCGAGCTGATCTGATGATGGAGTCAAGAGTTGGGCAATAGAACTCTTCAATCGCTGCTACGAAACCCCTCGAGTTTGGGCTCATTTGTTTCGTTGTGATGAGACCTATTTACTACACTTGGTGGTGAAGGTCTGATGTTGAAGCAGGAAGGATGCCAGTGGCACTCCTTGACCACTAGGAAACCCCTCGAGTTTGGGCTCATTTGTTATTTTCTGATGAGACCTATTCGCTACACTTGGTGGTGAGGGTCTGTTGATGGAGCAGGGAGGAAGCCAGTGGCACTTCTTAATGACAACTAGAAAACCCCTCGAGTTTGGGCTCATTTGTTATTTTCCGATGAGACCTATTCGCTACACATGGTGGTGAGGGTCTGATGATGGAGCAGGGAGGAAGCCAGTGGCACTCCTTAATGATCACTAGGAAACCCATCGAGTTTGGGCTCATTTGTTCCGTTGTGATGAGACTTATTCGCTACACTTGGTGGTGAGGGTCTGATGATATAAAAGTGTGTTTTTATAGATTTTTTGTCATTGAAATGGGACAAAAATAGACGACAATATTTTATCTAAGTACTTTAGCGTGACTGCCGCAAACTAATAAAATAGAGCATAAAACCAGGAACTTGTTAAGTAATTTGCATATGAAATGAAGGTGAACGTACGAACACCGCTGAATAAAATATAAGGCCTAGTGTAGTTCCCTGGGGAACCACTTACGGCCGGCCCACTGGAGTTTCAGGAAACTTCACGTGACTTATAATTAATTCTTTGTCATCTATGAACTATATTTCAGCGACTTGTAATTAATTCTTTGATGTCAACGGTCTATTTTCCAGGAAAGTACTTAATGGCGATTTTCTTTTTAAATTAAAACTGTGGCAATTTTTAGAGCCAAACTAAAACTATGTAGTATATTCGCGGATTAAAAATGTTTATTAGTTATAGGAAAAACTGTACGTAATAGACAAAAACCGCCAGTTCTCTGGTAAATTTACGGATGGGATTCGAACTCGCACCCTTGGAAATCCAGTACCTACGTTTTGCTCTTACCAATTAAACTACCGAAATGTCTACAAGACACGTATCTTTAAACGCTGTAGGCGAGCATTGCTTTATCAATGAGAGGAGTAGGTATCCAAGCAAGGCCGGCGGCGACCGGTCAGCTCCCCATACTAACGTAATACCAAAATGGTTTGAGAGCATTATTTTCTGTACTTGTGATGGTTTTCGAATTAAGACAGTACTTATCCCTAGGTTTCCATTAATAAAATAATCCTAAATATTTACCCAATTTAAAAAAAATGCTAATTGCAGTTTTGTATGAAGAAATGTAATTAGCATTTTTTTATTAGGTAGATATTTTGGATTTCTTTTTAAATAAAATCCTAGATAAATACTGTCTCAACTCAATACAAATAACATCACAAGTACAGTCAATCATGTCATGCTCAATGTTTTAATTATTTTGGTATTACGTTTGTATGGGAGACTGACTGACGCGTCGTTGCGTGTTATAAAACAAATGCCGCAATCAGTAGATAGTAGCAACCTTTGAGCAACGCAACCTTCCGTCTCTGCAGCAACGTTCAACAGAGCAGCAAAAATCTCTGTCCGGCTGTCGATTCGATACCTACTATGTAAAAAACCTATACAATGACATGTAGTAAATCGATTATTTATATTCTGAACATCTGATATTCCCTTCTTCGTATTATTTATGACTAAATCGCGTAATATCAAAATCAACAACAAATCGACAATTTTTAATTTAGGTGTCACCGACAGTCCCCTATGCAGAGGATGCATGGAGGAAGAAGAATCAGCTGCCCACGTACTGCTGGAATGCAGGGGGGTGGCCCCCTACCGGGCGAGGTACCTCGGCTCGCCGGGCAGCGTCCAGGAAGCAATCACTAATGTGAAAGCTCTTGGAGCGTTCCTGGCTGAGCTGGGCTGGCTGGAGTGATCTAGCCGCGCACCCTCCGGACGCAAAATAGGCGCAATAGACGTCGAGTTGCGGAATCCGCCCGTAATGTTAAGAAGAAGAAGAAGGAGAAGTACCAAAAGTTTTATGAAGTTAATTCATAAAGTCACGTGGTAGCCCACCAGTTTCTTGCCATTTTTTTTACCTATATACTTAAATTAAGCAAGCCATTGAGTGAAAATCATTAAAAAAACAACGGTTGCACTCCGGGAGTGCCGGCAGAAGTGAAAAGGGCTCCCTAGACTTTTTCTCAGAAAGGAATTAGTTACACAAAAAAAATAGGGACTGGATTCGAACCGAGGTCTTCTGGATTCAATGCCGCCCGTTTTCTAACCTGAAATTCTGATCTTTGGGAACGGTGGCGTGCCTTCGTATTCTAATGACACTGTAATAGTTTTTCGATCAGGGTGCCTACCATCAACTTTAAGACAGCGATTCAAAAATAGCGCGATGCAGAATAGGTTCCTAAAATGAATCGCTTTCTTTCGTACTCTGACCTTCTAAAAACTGAATCGCAAATGAATTGCTAAATGTTAATGACCGAACGATTTGTGTCCTTTTTCTTCTACCCGTCTCTTTCACTGGATTCTGTCATGCCCGGAGAGTGAGAGGGACGGGTATAACCTGCAGGTGACATGTTAAATCGACCGGGTTATAAGTCAAATAAGAGTTCCTAACAGCTTAGCGGCTGTGAAATGTCATTGATCGATCACTGAATCGCTGTCATTGATATTAAGCTGTCGTGGTACGAATAAGCGAAGCAGATCAGCTTAGGTCCTAAACAAAACCGCAATAAGAGTTGATGGTAAGCACCCTGGTCACGTGTCAGTCTTACGAAGTTTCGATCCGACGGTCACGTGTCCTGTGACGCGAGCACATAACATTAACATTTTTTTCACACTTATGCTCTGAAATGTTAATATTATATTTGAGAAAAGAATGCAGTACGTGGCACTTTTCCGAGGTAAACATTCTAAATTTGAAAATCACTGCAGTAATGAATTTCAGTACTTACTTACTGCACTAAAATCAGTGCAGTAAATAAGTACTGAAATTCATTACTGCAGTGATTTTCAAATTTAGAATGTTTACCTCGGAAAAGGTACTATCCAAAGATAATATTTCCAACTATTTTTCTTTATTTTTTCTTTCGTTATTCCTGTGTATAAAAACAGAAAAAGCAAAGGGACATTTGCACCATACAGCCACATTATTATTATTATTTTAAAGGTAATTATAATATCATAATTAGGTTAACTTTTTTTTAAATAGGTACGGTGCGCACAGAATATATTACTTCGTATTGTACCACAAGCGCTATGTACCTACCGCTATGCACGAACATCAATCGAAAGAACAAAATGAGATTTATCATAGACAAAATATCCTTTACGAGCATGGAAGTATTACCTAAATTCCATGTTTACGAGTAATTTTGTATGGGAAATATGTAGAGCGCCTTCTACCGCCCAGAAGCGGGGGTAAGGCCGCCAAATAATGCTGATTTGCTAGACGACGTGGCGTCCAGCAACTTTTTGGTAAAAATATTTAAAACTATCAAATTTTATAGCTTTCCTCTTAAAAAAGGATCATTTATATAAGTGTCTAAATACGCAGACGACTGTAAAACTACTTCTTTCCATTTAATAAAAATATTTTTTAAACGGGAATACACAATTGCTAGAACAAATAAAAGTGTCCCAAATGATCCCCCATACACAATCGGTATTAATATTAAATTTCTGTTCATTCCACTGGCAATTAAAATATTTTCTTTGAAGAACCACCTATTTTAGACATTGTTTATTTACTTTACTACAGTTTAGCAATTAAAATAATAATCATTTTTATATAA
The DNA here is from genome assembly GCA_949710035.1 of Crambus lathoniellus. NCBI lineage: Eukaryota > Metazoa > Arthropoda > Insecta > Lepidoptera > Crambidae > Crambus > Crambus lathoniellus. The sequence goes on from OX453319.1 coordinate 7,293,561, forward strand.
ATAATATTGTCCTTGTATTTTATGCTTTTATGTTACCGATTTTAAGTTACCATTATCTTGTATAACACGAAGTAATTGAGCAGTAGAATCCGTTTTTAATAATTGGCAACACCAGTACCTTACTTGTTTATGGTATGACAATTACCTGTCGGCCATTATTGAGGTGCTACTTGAGTTTGTTTGCCCCAGATCGTGCTTACGTTCGCCGCAAAAAAAGTGGTATGTGATTTTAAGGTAATATTTGTATCGTTTTGCTTTAATCGGCAGATTATTCGATAAATATAATCTATAAATTAGAGTTTTAAGTTATAAAAATTGATAAATTATTCATTATAGTGTCATAGATTGAGCGTCTTTTGAAAAGAGAAAGGTTTTATGTTACTTTTAAGTTACTTTTATGTTACTATTGTTGTTTATATTTAAGTTACGTAACATAAAAGTGATGTTAAGCCTAATGCACATTTGGGACTGTAAAATAAAGCATTAATTAAATTGCAGTGAATTAACGCACCGCAGATTTATATTGATTGTTTCTTAAATTAAATCTTATTTAAAGTGATTACTGATTTTAAAAGTTGATTTTTTATTCCCCATAGCACAAGTAACTTTTTGTAAAATTATGTACCTATTAAGAATTATTGATAGTGATATTATAGTTTTTCATATGACAGATGCATCTCACTCCCGCTCAAAAACAAAAAAGTTAGGGAGGAAATACAAAGAGGGAATCCTGAAAAATATACAAAACAGGATAAAGAAGAGAAAAAGCAAAAATGGCGAGATTTAACTCAATAACAGTAAAAATATTTTATTGATTTTTAATTTAATTAGAGAAGAATTATAATTTTTAGGGCGTTATTATTTTGTTTTTTACAAAAAAAATAAAGGTTAAAAAAATAAAACGAGTTTTACTGAAGTTAGTAACATAATTATTAATTTTTCGAAAAAAAAATGAATATGTCCTATTGTAGACATCCCCTTTGAAACTTTTGTGTTACTTTTAAGTTACCCGGTAACTTATATTTTTAAGTTACTTTTATGTTATATCAGGCCAATTTGTCGGCCTTACCCGGGTATTGAAGTTGCGCATTTTAGTAGCAAGTAGTAAGTATCAATAGGCTGTATGACCTTTCCACATGGCCTCACAAACCAATATTAAAAAAAACGGCGGGAATGATTTTCAGCGGTTGATTTGATATCGATACAGTTTATATTCTGTAATAAATTATCAAAATGAGTTCTGCCAATGAAACATATACAGACATCGTATGTACCTACTCCACCAAATATGAGAGCAGAAGCAAAATTAATTACAGAAAACTTAGGTACTGCCAGCAAAATGAAAAGAAAGATATATGAAAACCTACGATCTGATTTGGAAAAGTGAAAAAAAGGCGCATACGTTTTCGGAATCTGTGTTGTTGGCGTATTTTAATGATACCTACATCATTAAAATAATATTATTATGGGCGATTTATACATAAGTGTGCCCGGGAAAACAATAACATTTACATTTAATAATTGCCCGAACATGTGTGATATAAATTTTAATAAATATTATTTAGTTAAACAGTTTTTTTTATTTCCTCGCATTTCTTGAGAAAAGCACTATACAAGCCTTGTACGGTAAGCAAATTACCTTGCCTCGAATGATTAAAGCCCTTGCCTGCGGCTCGTGCTTCAAACCATCCTCGACAATGTAATTTCTTACTTACCTGTCCTCGGCTGTAATGTACTATTACCCATCACAAAAAGTGCACAACGACAATAAAGAAGTTTTCACTTCAAAATTAACTCAATCGTGACAAACTTACCTTTTTTCAAATGCTTATTACAAACTTAATTTTATCCTTGAGAGCTAAGTATTTAACTCTAGCTGCTACAGTAAGATTTTCTTCTTAATCGTTTCAAATATCGAGTTGGCGCCAACTATCGTATCGCTTTCCCGCCAACTTTTCCCGCGCACTGCCCTCGCGTGACGCGACGCACCCCCACCGCTGTCAAACGATTACTGAAACCACCTGAAACCTAAAGCTTCGAATAAAAGAAACCAAACTATTTAAGGGTGGTATTCCATTTATCAAAGAACTTTGTCCAATATTGCATTTGATCAAAGGAATACCACTTTTATTACCGGGTGTAATAATATTTAATATTTGATAAGTGGAAAACCTTTGATCAAATGCAATATTGGACAAAGATCTTTGATAAATGGAATACCACCCTAAATTACATTTCTCCTGGGCTTTTTCATAGAAAATGCCTAAAGTATTTTTTTCTTTGATAAATCATTGATGAAGTGTGTGAACTAGAACCTACGACTTTTCTATCGACTACGTTCGTAGGCTACGAACGTAGTCGATAGAAAAGTCGTAGGAAGGTAGTCGTAGTGTCAACTTTACTCTACACTGTAAAGTTGTCAAAATATTACGTCTACAGTGTCCTGCCACTTAAAATAAATAGGTAAGTACCTATATATCACATCACATTAATGAAAAATAATGTTTGAAAACACTGAAGTGACAAATAAAAATATTAATGCGTACAAAATTATTTTTATTAAAATAGTTGAGCAAAACATTCGATTAGAAAATACCTTACAACCTTTTACATAAATCTTTAAAAATGAGATAAATTCATAAGGTATACTAAACGTCTTTTAAAAAAGTGTTACGTATCTTTGTAAAAGTAAAAGTAAAAGTGTTAACTAAGTTATTTGAAGACTTCGATGAATATTTAAAATTGGTACTACCTAAGTCAAACGATATTACTATTAGTCACAGTCATTAAACTATTCAAAGATATACTTTTTTATTTTAATGATACTGAACTTCAACTTATTGTTATCGTAAAGCTAAAATTATTTCTTCTATATGTCTGCATTTCCATAAAGAACGTTTCCTTTATAATCTCATAGAAAGTCATTATATAAACTCGTTAAAATAAGCACTATTTATTCTTTTGTTTTATTTAAAGGTAGGTATACCTCTACTTTATTCGTAATAAATAAATGCGTCAGTAATATCATTTATTATAATATATAATTCACTGATTGTATACCCTAGTTTTATACATAACCAAATAGTAAAAGGGTATGCGCATGAAAGGCGAGGCGCCAAGGTATAGCCAGGGATAAATTCGGTGAACCACTTCTGACCCTGATGAGTACAGTGAGTAGGTACTTACTCATACAATAGAGTATATAACACTCATTAATATAGTGCGTCACGCTCACAGAGTTTCCTTGAGACGGCCAGTGGCGCGCGGTGATCGCATCTGTGCGAGCGTGACGCACTACATTTACGCGGGAGCGACAGGGATAGCTAATAACAGGTAATTTTACGAGATTCTTCGTGCTCCGTTACCGTACTTTTGTACACACGGCCGCACATCAGACTATACATGTTGACCTTGAGACGCCTTTATGCCCTACGTAATAAAAGCGGTTATCGCAGTTCAACTGTTTAACAAGATGTGCTGTCGAGTGTACATTTACATTGATACTACTATTAAACATAATATAATAAATCAGGACATGTAAGACATTACAGTATGGACTAATTCTCTCACTCTTTGAGACATCACTATTTCTTAAATGCTGGTTCTGGGGCCTTACCAGCGACCTTTCAAGGTGCAATTTTTCCAATAAGCAACTTACTTGTAAACAAATTGCAAATTGCACGCAACTTTCTTAATCCTGAATACAAGCTAGTTTTAGTTTAATGTAGGTTTTTTTATTTAGCTATGGGTTCGCTCTTGATACCAATCTTACTCGAGGAGCAAGACGACATCTACAATGGAAGTAGATTACCCAGAAAAGTAGGTATCTAGTTTGAAGTTTTGAACTTGTACATTTTTATTCAAGTAGCATGTCTTCCGCCCATACTCAATAGGGGATCGGTCTGACTTTTGTTTATTTGTTTAGAATGATTTTAGAAATATCAGAAACACGACACAACTGTATTTATTTTCAAACCAAATATTTTACATATTTTCGGAAATATAGATCATCAAACTTCCTAATTAGACAAGGACAACGTTAGACACATGTGACATCAAGATGTGTCTAGCGCCATATTCCCGCCATATAAAATTTTGTTTTAGAAACAGAGCTTAGAGATTTAGCTAGATACACAGTTTTTCACAGGTCAGCAGCTCATTACTTGCTTGTTAATCAACATTTTGTTTTTTTTTTCAATGTTATATTATTGAATGTTGAATGAAGAACAGTCCGATCCCCTATTGCGAACAGTATCACTTGCATGCATTGAATTCACTCATTATTCGTCCATTGAATATTCTCCAAGAGTAACCCTTCAGGACAACTTATTAACAGAGTTGTTTTACTTAGAACTACAGATAATTCAAGATGAACTTCTCATGGCTCGAGATCAGTGTAAACGTGGTTAGCCAGTTGGCGTTGCACAGACTCTCTGCCTTCGGGGCCGTGGACACTACTCCTCGGAGGTAGTATCGGAGGTAGCCTTGCTCTGTGTCAGGGAAGGTGAGACCGCCGCCGCTGTCTCCCTTGCACACGGCAGTACCTGTTGGAAGAAAACGAATGAGTAAAAGCGATTGCACTTAATCAGTGGCGGATTTACCAGTATGGTGTATAGCAGATATCGGGGGGCGGCAAATTTTAAATTTTTATTCATGTCACGTCAATAAATACCTCGTTATGATGAAAGCGATCAATTCATAAGGCACTTGACTACTCTCACCGTTCCTGAATCCAGCACAGAACTTGTCCGCAGTGATGAGCTCCCTGAAGGAGCTGGGCGCGTCCGACTGGCACTCTTGAATGGAGATATACGGAAGTTCCACCACCTTGAGGAACTGTGATGGGTTTCCATTCTCTTCTGCTAGACCCCAACCGGCGACCTGCAAGGAAAAACTGATGAGTTTTTTGAACTAGCAAAAGACCAAACATTACTGTCTCTTTAATCTAGTCTACATAATTCTACCACCTGTTTGAGATCCTCTTGTTCTAAATTGCCATAGCAAGAACGTTTTCAGCAGTGTTGTTTTCCGACAGAGATATCATCATAGCCAGTTCCTAAGGACCAATTCTTACTGAGATGGAAGCTAAGGGCCACAAACGGCCGCGACCTCGGGCGTCAACGAGCGCTCGCTACGCTAGCACCCTGACGAGCCCACGCGCCTTGTGTCGGCGCGTGGCTGACAGCGGTGTCGCGAGATGCTCTCGGCGAAGCGCGAATCTCAAACAATACTCGTCTTTTTACGTATGCATATAGGCACCTACAGTTGAAAATAATTTTTGACTGAAAATGCTCGCCGCGTCGCGACCAAACTTATTTATTAATTTTATTAATATAATAATTATTAATATGGCGCTTCCCCGTAGAAGATAAAATAAGCATTTTTAAGATACTTAACTTTCCATTGTTGCCTGGAGAAAGCTGACGATTCTCGAAGATCACGTTGAAGTCCACGCACACAGGTCTAATGTGCGGACGGAATTCTATGACTGAGACCAGCAGGACGATTGCAATGTCATCCTGGAAGTTGGCCGTGCGACCTTGGAAGTAAGGAGTCATTTTGATGTCTGCTACCTGTGAACATGTTGAATGTAAATTAAAATATTAACAATTGACAATATCATCACCGTCAGCTATTTGTACCTCACTTGCTGGGGCACTATCCGACTTATGGATGAAAAAGGACAATAGGCCGCAAACAGGTATGTACCATCGCGAATCGCAATTGTTGAGTCACTTGCAAACATATTATTCTTAATCTAACCATGTAAAGCAAAAGTGTATCAAATGTATGCCCGAGCCCGAAGTACGCTCATTTTGCATTGCATGGCCAAATTGAGAATGTACATACGCATGGAGAATATCAGACAGCGTATCGGTAGACGTGGTATAGGATGTCCTCAAGCTAAGTGGAACGACGATCTTCGTAAGTTGGCTCCCTAGAGCTAGATGAGTGCTGCCATAGATCATGCTCGATGGTGTTCACTTGAGCACACTTGGTTCACAAGTCCAGCAGTGGCTGATGATGATGTTTCGGGAAAAAATAACCGCTCATAACTGAACTCACATCAGATCGCTGAACATCTGTGTCACCCTGGTACGCCCAAGGCCGGTACAGCTTGCCGAGCGCCACCGCGTAGTTGGAAGCCGCCTGTGCTTTTGTTGTGTCGTCCCAGAAGCAGTGGGCGGCTGAAACATATTATTTTGTTGTCATCTTATGTTCGTCGCTCAATCACGCTAAAATATCTTAAAGATTTGTGCCTGTCACAAATAAAAAAAAAACGATTTTCCTACAAGAACGGAAACCAAGTGGGTAAAGCCCCGAAAGAATTTTAAATGTCTGAATGCGGAGTCCAAGCACGGACACACCTGCTTCTGTGTTCCATTGTGTCCCAACATTTGCACCATTCACGACATTGGGACCAATGAATCAGCAATATCAGTCGCTAGTTAGGCACTGGTTTAAAAAGATATACCTAGCTGAATCTATAACACGCAAAGAAAAGAAAGGATCGTCAATTTAACCTTACATTGAATCAGCATGAATGGGCCCGTCGTCTTCTGGTAGATGCCAGCGTGTTACAATCTTACTTCTTACTGATTTATTATATGCGGAAGTTTAGTTTTTGAATGTTTGGCTGATTGAATGCTTGCAGTTTTACAACAAGCGACTTGTGAGCTGTTCATTATGACTCTAGAGCCGTCTCCTTTTAAAACGGAATTTCATATGGCGAGACTATGCTCTCCTTGTCTAATTAGAAAGTTTGATGCTCTATCCCCTGAGTTCTCGAACGCAACTCAAGTTTAGGAGCGTCTCAAACCTCGCCCTGTCGCATTAAATGTCAAAGGTATGAAAGAGACGCCATGATTTTTAAGACGCTCCCAAAGCTAAGAAACGTTCGAGTATTTCGAACATTTCGCGTATATCTCCCAAAATCAAGATATTTGAAAATAAACACCTGTACACATCGTTTTTCTAATAATTCGAAAAAGGTTTTAAATTACAGAAAGTCGAATACCCTATTGCAACGAATCACGTCAAAATGTCTAAACGGATATTGGTGGAATTTCACACAGAGATAGAGATCCTCGAGTGAAAAGCTATTATTGTCTTAATGCGAAAGTTCGGATGGATTCAGGATATTTGTTACTCTTAAGCAAAACGACTGAAAGGATCTAAATCAGATTAATCACAGAGATAGATTAATAGTCTGGAATAGCACATGGTTACTTTCAACATGAAATTTCCACAGCAACAGAAGACCGCAGAGTGTATTTATTTTATAAAATGGTGTTGTCAATGCTTTAAGTCCTTCACCTTACCTGATATAACAACTTTGGAGCTGACAAGAGACCCGCCACAGATCTGCATGAAGGGGTTCGTCGTCTTCCGGTAAATGCCGGCGTGCCACGGCAGTTCGCCTAACTCCGCTGGCCGCCCGCCCACGATCAGATCAATACCAGCTGGCACCACGCGCCCGCATTCTACCAACAGATCAAACTTTTTCTTTGTTGAACCAATGGTACTACTACTACGGTATTCTTCTACTACTACGGTATGGTAGCTACTACCACCTTATCTAATTCTGACGCCATAACATGTGTCCCGGCAGCTAGAGATAAGCTGATAGTCAGTTCCTCAGTCGTTGTGGATTCCGGGAGTAGTGCGTTTCCACCTTCAGCGTTATCTTCAGTTTACATCAGGTGCGATAAACTGGTCCGGTTGCTCGTACATTACAGTAAAGTAAAAGTTAAAATTTAACTGTTGTCAATTTTGACATATCTTAGGGTTAAAAGTGTTGTCTGTACTATTTCATTGACCTTCCCTTAATTACTAATGTCAAAATTTAAACCACCCCCACCCTGTCGGTTATTTGACCGCCGTTAAATCTGTAATTTGACTGCTCGTTAAAGTAACCGCTGCTTCAACAACGCTTTTGAAATTTGGCCGCCGGTTAATTTTACTTTAACCATAAGTTAACGTAATCAAGCTTCGAGCAACCGGACCTAGTGTTACCCCGTTGTGATTAAAAAAATACCTAGGCTATAGTTCAAGACTGTATTGTCTTTCATTAATACACACCAATCCACATTAGAGAATGGACTGTAATCCACTCACAGTCCATTCTTTATAGACTTCCTTATGGAAGTCATGAGCCCCAACAGTGTGAACTGATGACGAAAATATTTGAAACCTTCGTTGATTGATGAATTATGATATCCTAAAGAGGATAAACTGTTAATATTATTTATTTAGGATCTTCCATACGCAGGTTTGTCAGTATGGTATTACGTTGAAACCATCTAAAACGTAGTGATTACTTTCTCTGTGAAACCATCTTCCATTGGGTCAAATTAAAATTCTATATTACTATTATATAAAAATGAATGATTTGGTTTTTTGTTTGTACTGGATACACTCAAAAACTACTGGACCGATTTTAACTATTTCATCGCTAGAAAGCTACATTCTTCCTGAATGTCATAGCTATATTTTATCCCGGTACGTGACATAGGCTATATTTTATCCCGATATTCTCACGGGTACGGGTACCACGCGAGTAAAACCGCGGGAGGCTCTATTAAAAATACTTTTTCTTTTTACATCTGATGGAGATTTTGAAAATGAAACTTCAGGAAACTATTGGATATATATTTATTTATATCAATAGGATGGAAATGTAGAGGTGAATAAAACAACAACATAATTGCATTAAAAATTTTATTTCTTAAACCATCCAATTAAAATCACAAATATAAATCCAAAAGTTTTGTTTGTACCAAATATAAATTATGTGAAAACCTACATACCTATACAGAATGAGTTTGAAGTCGTTAGAATCCTTTTGAAATAAGAACATACTCATGATCAGTGATTGGATAATCGGATGCATATTTACCTCAGCTGATATGGAATGTACTTTTGTATCGAAAAGAATTAAATAAATACTTCATGCTAAAGACGTCGTTACTACACCATGTTACCGACTAATTTTGCATTCGCAAATTTTCTTGAATCCCGGGATTTATATAAAAAAAACATGGCTAAAAGCCGCTTCCATAATTTCCTAGTAAAAAATTAACTTTGGGTAAATATGCATCCGATTATCCGATCTCATCCCTAAATATGAGGCAAATCCCAGATGTAAAATTATTTAATTTTTATCCCTGGAGAATCATAGAAAATACACGGTAATTGATAACTATAACAAATAAAAATATCTAAATATAACAATGAATAAAAAATAATTTAAATTTAATATTCAAATAGCATATAAGCCTTAAACGACTACATTGGCCTCCCGACAAAACGCGGGCGCTACTATAACGTGAATATATACAAGTTCGCGCACGGAATTCGCCGAAATGTCACCCATGCATCATGCCTGCTTTGCCCGCGCCCCTACGCCCGCGTGGGCGCCGGGCACCACCCCTTGTCACGTATAAAACATAACCTAATATGAGTACATTATTGGGCCGAATGAAAAACAATGACTTCAAAATCATCCTGTATAAATTATACAAAATAAAATAAAGCATTATCACAGACACTACTGTTTCCATACAAAAATACGAACAACAATGTCATCTAAATACAAAAATTTAAAAGTATAAAAATGTATGGAACGGAATTGCTCCATAGCGTACCTATGATTAATGCCCTATAAGCCATATTGATTGAAGTTGGGGTATTGTATCTTTAGAATTTGTCTTATGACCTGTCCTCTATAATAATATCCATCTTAGGGAATTTTATTAAAAGTCGGTTCAAGTCGATGCTTTTGTTTACATGTTAAGTTTGTCTCAAATTGCAGCATTCGTTTATGAATGACCTTATGTATTCCGGATTAATCCGGATGAATAGAACATGAAACAAAAGGACTCAAAAACATAATGCGAATTCTTTCACTGACAATGTTGAAGAAAATAAACATTTCTTTAATATTGCCATACCACCTGATGGTAGGCCCCCAGTTCCTACAAATTGCAAAGATCTTTGCAATCATCATAACATAACACTCTATAATACTTCTTCTTTGGTTGCATGTTCTGCTAATACTTTTTCTTTTGAACTGGGTAGGTTTATCTAAGAAGCACAATATAATTATACATGTACAGTTATTAATAAGAAATTTTTCTTTGCATTTAAAAGCAAGCTATTTTTTAGTTTTGTTATAACGAAAGTATCCTTAATCGTGTTGTCTTAATGCAATAGGTTACGTATAATAGAAGTGTCACTTGAATTTTGAAATCTTACTAAAGAAATAATATCAGTTTTAACACGTTCACTGCGGCAAGCTTTTTAATGACTTTCAGTCGGTGCTATATCGGATCTATTCGACCCTTTGCACAATTCCTGGGGTGCGTTATGGGGTCGAAAAAGCTGTACTACTTACTCACCTTTATATGTGTTATTGTAGTCCTTTTAAATGTTTATTATATCTTTTCCATAGCAATTTGTTTTTGAATAATTGAAAGGCAGACTTGCGAAAACACATTTAATCAATCGGATCTTAAGGACCTGATATCAACATCAGCATGTATATGACGATAAAGTTTTCGTGATCGAAAAATGTTGTGATTTCCCTTGTTGTGATGTCCCAAACAAATGTTTTTTTCTTTTTCTTTCTTTCTTTAAAAAAATTACTCTTATTAATGTTTGGATAATACTTACATTAAAAATCACAATTTAAATTTTCTTAAAATGTTCAGATGTGTGTGTTGAGATTTAATTTTTTTTATGCATTCACAATGCATATAAAATAAAATCTTAATTTATTGGCTGTGTCATCATAATCGGTAGTTAAACATTTGTAAAAATGTTTCTTTTGAATAAGAGGGTTTCCTCACATTGATGCAGCAACGCTGTCCTACAGCGTTGAAATGAAAAGTGTTGGAAAAATTCGACGAGTCTCGTAAGCCTAACTAAGCCTAACTAACTAATGAAACTTGTCAAATAAACGAATTTTATTTTATTTTTATTTTATTTTAGCCTTTCGGTATAGCTTAGTTGGTCAGAGCCTCGGGCCAGATTCCCGGGGGCGCGGGTTCCAATTCCGCCTGAAAGTTACATGCAGGGCTGGTGGTTTTATACTATCACAATTTTTTTTCTTTATTATTTGAATAAGTGCTCAAACTTTTCAATTAAAGAATTTTACATAATTTAAAAAACATAATATTTTTATCCTTTTCAATAGCAATACACAGTTACATACAGGAACTGGGCCTCTCTTTTTCAGTTTAAACAAACCTATATTAACATAATGTTATGAATCATATCTAAAAGAAAGGAATCACATACTAAACTTCAGATGTTCCACCGTCTATGATCGATCACATCACTAGAAATTTTAATCGTAATCCAATGGTATATCGGGTCATCGGTCATTAGGTCTTTACGACCCAATAACGCACTAGATGTACGCCTGGTGCGGTATAGCATATTTTCGACGAGATAGGTTTTTTTTTAAAAAATATGTGCATTATTTGACGACTTAATTGGAAAACAATATTTATCTCATTCGTACTACTGAAGACACCTAATAAATCCGTCCGATTTTCTACGCCGCGCCAGGGGAAAGTTATGCATGAGGTCGATTCGACCTGATATAGCAGTGAACGTATCAAAAGCTGTATCTTATTTGAAAGTATAACTGATTGCTATATCAAGGATCTTCTCTAAAATAAATTTTGTCATCTGAATTTAATAAAACAGTGCTATTGGTTATATATAAAACAGTTTGACTGGATGGTGTACTATCTTCACGATTTTTCACGGGGTTTGTAGTAGATATAGGAGTAGTCAAAATTGGAGGTCTAGTTGATGTAATAGGATAGCGTGTTCTTTTCGTAGGGCCCATTCTCCAATCTTCTTCATCAATAGCGTAGTCAAAATCAGTAGCAGCAGGTGCTTTAGTCGTATCGACGTTGATACCAGTAACATTTTTATGAAGACCAGTAGCATTGACAGTGTACTTTATCCCACTGATATATACTTCTATTTGGTCTTTAATGAGTATGGTGATGTTCGTGCCGTTTTTGACCAAACCTGCGTAGCATCGGGCGACGTAGTCCCACTGGCCGTTTATGCAGCGCATGTAGGGAAGAAAGCCCTTGTGGTAGTAATTGGGGGCGTTGCAGGCAGGGGCCACCAAGGTGCCTTCAGGTTCGTATTCGTTGCACTCTCTTGAGCCCTCGGAGTTGCCGAAGAGAAGGCAGCGGAAGCGCACACTTGGGTCCTTGTTGAGTCGACAGAAGCCTGCGGTAAAATATGATACAAGAGTTAAACTAAGTTTAGATATTAAAATTGATGTTCTGGGACTCTGGTATATTCTTTAGTTATTAAAGAAACGATTCCACAAATTTGAACATGAATACACTATAAGCAATATTGTTCTCTCTTGACAATGTCTAGCCATATCTAATAATCATTTCTTATCACCAAAATTCTAAGCGTATTTTTTTTAATCGGTCAGTGTTAGTTTGATAGGATGCCGTGAGCTTGATTTTCATAAGACATACCCAAACGAAGATTGATATTTTGGTTGAAACGTTATACTTACGCGTACACTCGTTGTTGGTGACTACAGTGGGTTGCCACACTCCAGCGACGCACAACCTCTCCACGGAGCCAGTGAGACCGTACCCGGAGTAGCAGCTGATGTTAAGTCCTACGGAGAAGAAGCTCTGTCCGGGCACCGCGCCAGGCACGTTGCTGACACGGTAGTGCCCGTTGGGGGGGTACGGGGGGAGCACGCAGGGACCACCAGACTGAGGGCTGTAAACAGACAATGGATTATGCTTATGAAAGACTAGCGGCTTTATCCGCAGGGATTATTATAAATGGAGCATAATGTTGAGTTTTAATATTTAATCTTCATTAGATTATGAGTTTGCTCAATTCAAATCTAGTCCAAGAGGCATGAAGTCTACAGTGGAGTGAGTTGAACTAGTTTACTCTGGCCCTCAAACAATCTAGAGGTATGATTCTGGAAATTCTGATGCAATAAGTAAGGGAGTTCTACTCGTTTGCTGTGCCCATGATTAATATTGTTCAGAGGTAAGATATTAAGGATTTATTCAATGACGACACGTCTTGTTTGTTTAAATGTTGTGTATGTACTTACACACTGGGCACTGTGACGCTAGTGATAGGTCCTTGTCTGTTGCAGAGTTCATCAGACTCATCTGAACCATCAGCGCAGTCTTGTTTCTGAAAATAATGTTATAGGATTACATTTTGTTACATAAAGAAAAATATGAAATGGTATTTCTGCTTTCCCTAAAATATGATTGAGAGAAGCAATGGCTGGTCCATGCGTCATGCTCGTGCACGGATGGCGCCAGTGGGAATGGGTCTACTCCTGACTGCTTGTCTTAACGTTTAGTTACAGATATTTTTTATTTTATCGATTACTATTATAATACCTATCCTATATTTGAATGAATGGCACAGCTTGCAGTTTTCTTATTAGTAATATTATTATGAATGAGATCGTAATAATATGTCCATTTAACTATTTGGTTTTTTTGTTTGCATGAAAATTGTTTAGGTACTGAAATGGATGGATATTGATGACTTTAATAAAGCATGAAGGACATTTTTTTATTTGACGACTCTGTATGAAAATATAACAGGGAGAAAAAGATTGTATCCACAGAAAACGGATTTTTTTTTCTACAAGAGATTTTTTTCCGTATTCTGTGATTGTATCTGTCGTGGTTTCTGTCACATTGTACGTTATTGGCCTTCCTGAAGGTTTCTTCAATTATTAGAATATGCGATTGCGCGTTGCAAGCACATTTTCTTATTCATCCATAAAATCCATAAGCTTGTCATTCTAAGTGTTCACGCCGCGCGTGATTCATTCATTCACGTTCATTCGTGGGGTCGGCGCCAACCGCCGCCCGCGCGACATCGCGACCAGTTGGCCGTAAGCAGCCGTGAGGCAAGTTCGTGTGTTTCTGTAGCGACGTGCCGCGCCAGTTACCTACCCGTATCGTGACCGAGATCTCGAGCGTTTTGCACCTAGGAGCGCCCGGTCCGGGTACGGACTTGTGACCCGTGTGTGTTCGCTTTGAAAAGCGCCGGGAAAGTTTTAGCTGCCTATTAGGGCATTGTGTAGTTGTAAGGGTGTTAGCTGTAAGAGTTTCCCATCGGGGGTTGTGTGGAGATCGTTTGGCCAGGCGCGCGCCGGCGAGACAGCGTTCAGCCCCCCTGGATTACGGACAGTATTCTCTAAGTGAAGGTAGGCCTAGCTTTTAAGTAACTTAATTTTGCATGAGAAACCTTCGTTTCAATAAACTGTGGAACACAGTCGATGGTCACCACAATTGTGCGTGATCATATTTTTGGTAGCAGAGCTTAGTTGATATAATTAATTTTCATATTAAAATTAACTACATAAAATTTCATAGTAAAAATAAAAAGCGTACCTAAAAAGCGTACCTAAAAATTATTTTTTTTTGTTGAAATCTCGAGGGTATTTGAAGATCCCGAGACGATTTGAAGTACTAAGAAATTGTTCTAGTAAATTCTCGAAGCGAATGTTTCTCACTTGGTGGATCCGATAATAGATAGACACTTATATAATTGTTGTCACATACTAGTGATTTGATACGAGTTTACTCGCCTAGATGTGTATATTTTTTTTGTGTGTCCGGATTTATTTGACGAATAGTTTCGTTCGAAAGTGTTGTTTATTAGTACCACATACTAGTGTTTGTTCCGAGTCCGCTTGCCTAGTTAAAAAAGTGGAACTAGTTTTAATTATTAGTAGTATTAAATTACGAGTATTATTATTAAAAATAGTTTTGTTTTTGTTTGTTGATAACGGTTTAGTAGTTGATTTGCGAGGTTGACTTGGCCGTGCCGTTATGCCATACCGTTAATCCTATACGTTTTGTTTATACCGTTATATTGTTAGCCCTTGAAATTGGTAAGTTGTTAATAATTTATGAAAATAGTAGGGTCCGTGTATGTCGTCCGAATTTTAATTGTGTTTTATATTATCGTGACGCGACCTATTTCTATTGTTTTTTTTGTTGATGTTTACCACTTTTATATTTCTTTGTTTGCTTTGTTTATTAAACGGAGTATAAATGGCTCCTACGAATCCGCTCGCCGTATCCAGGGCTGGCATCCAAGGAGTTTTGCGTTGGCTTGCTTGTGCGGTCACATTAATAGACCGAGCCGACCGGGTAGGCGCGTTGCTAGCTCGGTATGGCGGGCTGGCAGCTCGGCTGCAAGACCTGGAGCGCCACGCCATGGAGTGTCGCGCGTATTATTTGGAGAACCCCCCAGCTGATGATGCCGTGTCGGAACAGCTGGAGCAGGATGTAGCCCAGGCCTATGAGCGGGCTGACCAGTTCACGGAGGCGGCTGAGAGGGCCCTGGCTGTTCGGAAGGGGGAGCCGGTTTTGAGCGGGGAGGTCAAACCTACCCCGACGGCGTTGCTAGGCCGATTGCCTACATTGGAGATTCCCACTTTTAATGGGGATCTGTCAGCCTGGATGGGCTTCATTAATTTGTTTGACAGTTTGGTGGATTCACGACGGGACTTATCCCCTAGCGAGAAGTTGGCCTATTTGCGCTCCTCCCTGCGAGGAGAGGCCAGCGCGGTAATCCACCACCTGCTCATCAGCGACGACAACTACCAGGTGGCCCGCCAGCTTCTGGTTAGCAGGTACCAGAATGTCCGGTTACTGGCGGACACCCACGTGGCCACGATTTTGGCCCTCCCGCGAATCACGCGGGTACACCTGTTACGGAGGGAGTTGCTGAACCCGCTACTGTCAGCGGTCAACTCCCTAAGGCGATTGGACCTGCCGGTGGATCAGTGGTCCTTTGTACTGCTGCACATAGTCCTCGCCAAATTGCCCGCTGAAATGAAGGGGCGTTTCGAGCAGAGGTACGGAGGCGACAGCGCCTCGTATCTCCCGCCCTTCGCGGACCTCCTTCGTTTTTTGGAGGACGAATGTAGGGTGACGGACCACCTGGAGCCCGCCCCGGTTCCAGGTGTTGGTCGTAGGGTGGCGGCGAGGGAACAGCCCCGTCGCCCGACCAATCGCTATGCTGCCTTCCAGCAGTCCCCTCCCCCCGCACTGAGTGAGCGGTGCAGGTATTGCAGGGGAGATAGGCATGTGGTGCACGAATGTGCCAAATTTAGAGGCCTCCGCCCAGAGGGACGGAGGGCCGTTGCGAAACAGCGCCAATGGTGCTATAGGTGTTTGGGGGGACACATGCAGTCGGCGTGTCCCCAGACCGAGGATTGTCGTCTTTGCGGAGGGAGGCATCACCCCCTCCTTTGTTTGGACCGCAAGGACGCCGGGAGCGACCGGGGTTCGAATTCCTCGCGCACGGGCGGGGGCCCGGCAGCCCGGAACCGGTCCCCTAGAGATTCGGCGGGGCTTAGCCCCCCCGTTCAGTCCCCCCCGGAGAGGGGGAACTATAGGAGAGACGCCCCCGCCACGGGCGGGGGTAGGGGGGTACCACAAGAGTACGCCACGGTGGCGATGGGCACGGGCCCTATTTGCTACTCCCCCCCCCTAATGGAGAGGCCTCGATTGGGGTACTATGTACCGAGGCACGCCCCACACGGGTATTACCCTGCACCTAGGAGTGCTGTTGGTCGGGGCCAGTATGTACCCGATTGGGACCCGCTCGCCCGGTACGAGCGTCCCACATTTGGCGCGCCGACTCAGGCGCGAGGGGGACAAGTACCCCCCCAAAATTTTTAATGGCGCCCCTGTCGGACCCAACCACCCCTCCGGAGCTTGTGCTGTTGCCAACAGCCTCCGTGAATGTTTGGGGACCTAAGGGCAATGTTGTAACGGTGCGTGCCCTTTTGGACTCAGGTGCCCAGGGGTGCATAATGTCCAGGTGGCTTGTCCGACAGCTGGGTCTTTTGCTTGTGCCGCATCACGAAGCGGTACGGGGGGTGGGAGACTCGCGGATCCCTGATCCGATTGGTCGAGTTGAGTTCTCCTTCTCCCCCCACTTCGCGCCAAGGCCGAAGATCGGTGAACACAGAAAACGGATTTTTTTTTCTACAAGAGATTTTTTTCCGTATTCTGTGATTGTATCTGTCGTGGTTTCTGTCACATTGTACGTTATTGGCCTTCCTGAAGGTTTCTTCAATTATTAGAATATGCGATTGCGCGTTGCAAGCACATTTTCTTATTCATCCATAAAATCCATAAGCTTGTCATTCTAAGTGTTCACGCCGCGCGTGATTCATTCATTCACGTTCATTCGTGGGGTCGGCGCCAACCGCCGCCCGCGCGACATCGCGACCAGTTGGCCGTAAGCAGCCGTGAGGCAAGTTCGTGTGTTTCTGTAGCGACGTGCCGCGCCAGTTACCTACCCGTATCGTGACCGAGATCTCGAGCGTTTTGCACCTAGGAGCGCCCGGTCCGGGTACGGACTTGTGACCCGTGTGTGTTCGCTTTGAAAAGCGCCGGGAAAGTTTTAGCTGCCTATTAGGGCATTGTGTAGTTGTAAGGGTGTTAGCTGTAAGAGTTTCCCATCGGGGGTTGTGTGGAGATCGTTTGGCCAGGCGCGCGCCGGCGAGACAGCGTTCAGCCCCCCTGGATTACGGACAGTATTCTCTAAGTGAAGGTAGGCCTAGCTTTTAAGTAACTTAATTTTGCATGAGAAACCTTCGTTTCAATAAACTGTGGAACACAGTCGATGGTCACCACAATTGTGCGTGATCATATTTTTGGTAGCAGAGCTTAGTTGATATAATTAATTTTCATATTAAAATTAACTACATAAAATTTCATAGTAAAAATAAAAAGCGTACCTAAAAAGCGTACCTAAAAATTATTTTTTTTTGTTGAAATCTCGAGGGTATTTGAAGATCCCGAGACGATTTGAAGTACTAAGAAATTGTTCTAGTAAATTCTCGAAGCGAATGTTTCTCACTTGGTGGATCCGATAATAGATAGACACTTATATAATTGTTGTCACATACTAGTGATTTGATACGAGTTTACTCGCCTAGATGTGTATATTTTTTTTGTGTGTCCGGATTTATTTGACGAATAGTTTCGTTCGAAAGTGTTGTTTATTAGTACCACATACTAGTGTTTGTTCCGAGTCCGCTTGCCTAGTTAAAAAAGTGGAACTAGTTTTAATTATTAGTAGTATTAAATTACGAGTATTATTATTAAAAATAGTTTTGTTTTTGTTTGTTGATAACGGTTTAGTAGTTGATTTGCGAGGTTGACTTGGCCGTGCCGTTATGCCATACCGTTAATCCTATACGTTTTGTTTATACCGTTATATTGTTAGCCCTTGAAATTGGTAAGTTGTTAATAATTTATGAAAATAGTAGGGTCCGTGTATGTCGTCCGAATTTTAATTGTGTTTTATATTATCGTGACGCGACCTATTTCTATTGTTTTTTTTGTTGATGTTTACCACTTTTATATTTCTTTGTTTGCTTTGTTTATTAAACGGAGTATAAATGGCTCCTACGAATCCGCTCGCCGTATCCAGGGCTGGCATCCAAGGAGTTTTGCGTTGGCTTGCTTGTGCGGTCACATTAATAGACCGAGCCGACCGGGTAGGCGCGTTGCTAGCTCGGTATGGCGGGCTGGCAGCTCGGCTGCAAGACCTGGAGCGCCACGCCATGGAGTGTCGCGCGTATTATTTGGAGAACCCCCCAGCTGATGATGCCGTGTCGGAACAGCTGGAGCAGGATGTAGCCCAGGCCTATGAGCGGGCTGACCAGTTCACGGAGGCGGCTGAGAGGGCCCTGGCTGTTCGGAAGGGGGAGCCGGTTTTGAGCGGGGAGGTCAAACCTACCCCGACGGCGTTGCTAGGCCGATTGCCTACATTGGAGATTCCCACTTTTAATGGGGATCTGTCAGCCTGGATGGGCTTCATTAATTTGTTTGACAGTTTGGTGGATTCACGACGGGACTTATCCCCTAGCGAGAAGTTGGCCTATTTGCGCTCCTCCCTGCGAGGAGAGGCCAGCGCGGTAATCCACCACCTGCTCATCAGCGACGACAACTACCAGGTGGCCCGCCAGCTTCTGGTTAGCAGGTACCAGAATGTCCGGTTACTGGCGGACACCCACGTGGCCACGATTTTGGCCCTCCCGCGAATCACGCGGGTACACCTGTTACGGAGGGAGTTGCTGAACCCGCTACTGTCAGCGGTCAACTCCCTAAGGCGATTGGACCTGCCGGTGGATCAGTGGTCCTTTGTACTGCTGCACATAGTCCTCGCCAAATTGCCCGCTGAAATGAAGGGGCGTTTCGAGCAGAGGTACGGAGGCGACAGCGCCTCGTATCTCCCGCCCTTCGCGGACCTCCTTCGTTTTTTGGAGGACGAATGTAGGGTGACGGACCACCTGGAGCCCGCCCCGGTTCCAGGTGTTGGTCGTAGGGTGGCGGCGAGGGAACAGCCCCGTCGCCCGACCAATCGCTATGCTGCCTTCCAGCAGTCCCCTCCCCCCGCACTGAGTGAGCGGTGCAGGTATTGCAGGGGAGATAGGCATGTGGTGCACGAATGTGCCAAATTTAGAGGCCTCCGCCCAGAGGGACGGAGGGCCGTTGCGAAACAGCGCCAATGGTGCTATAGGTGTTTGGGGGGACACATGCAGTCGGCGTGTCCCCAGACCGAGGATTGTCGTCTTTGCGGAGGGAGGCATCACCCCCTCCTTTGTTTGGACCGCAAGGACGCCGGGAGCGACCGGGGTTCGAATTCCTCGCGCACGGGCGGGGGCCCGGCAGCCCGGAACCGGTCCCCTAGAGATTCGGCGGGGCTTAGCCCCCCCGTTCAGTCCCCCCCGGAGAGGGGGAACTATAGGAGAGACGCCCCCGCCACGGGCGGGGGTAGGGGGGTACCACAAGAGTACGCCACGGTGGCGATGGGCACGGGCCCTATTTGCTACTCCCCCCCCCTAATGGAGAGGCCTCGATTGGGGTACTATGTACCGAGGCACGCCCCACACGGGTATTACCCTGCACCTAGGAGTGCTGTTGGTCGGGGCCAGTATGTACCCGATTGGGACCCGCTCGCCCGGTACGAGCGTCCCACATTTGGCGCGCCGACTCAGGCGCGAGGGGGACAAGTACCCCCCCAAAATTTTTAATGGCGCCCCTGTCGGACCCAACCACCCCTCCGGAGCTTGTGCTGTTGCCAACAGCCTCCGTGAATGTTTGGGGACCTAAGGGCAATGTTGTAACGGTGCGTGCCCTTTTGGACTCAGGTGCCCAGGGGTGCATAATGTCCAGGTGGCTTGTCCGACAGCTGGGTCTTTTGCTTGTGCCGCATCACGAAGCGGTACGGGGGGTGGGAGACTCGCGGATCCCTGATCCGATTGGTCGAGTTGAGTTCTCCTTCTCCCCCCACTTCGCGCCAAGGCCGAAGATCGGTGCTTCGGCGATAGTCTTTGATAAGGTGGTTGGACCACTCCCGCAAGTGCGAGTGCCGCCATCCACGATTGAGCTGACGTCTGGACTGGCTTTGGCTGATCCTTCCTTCCACCGACCGGGCCCAATACACTTGTTGATTGGTGCGGATGTCCTCGGTCGTGTACTGTGTGGAAGCAAGCGAGTTTTGCAGACAGCCGATCTTGTCGCCTTGTCCTCGTCGCTGGGTCATGTGGTGATGGGAAAGGTACCACAGACACCAGAGACCCCGTCGGTAGACCGCCAGACCATTGTCGGTTCTACTTTGTCCGACGTTCTCCAAAAGTTTTGGGAGGTGGAGGAACCCCCCACTGCCAAGCGGTTGGATCCGTTAGCGGAGGAGTGCGAATTGTTCTACCAGAACAACACTGGGCGCCTCCTCTCGGGTCGCTTGATTACCCGCTTGCCCTTCTTGGCGGTTCGCCCTCCTTTAGGGAGCTCCCGACCGATGGCCGAGAAGAGATTGTTGTCCATGGAGCGTAGGATGGCCAGGGATCCCGCATTCAAGGAGAAGTATATAGACTTCATGCGGGAGTATTTGGACCTTGGGCACATGTCCATCTCGCAGTTGGACTGGCGTAATGTGGAACATTACTTCCTGCCACACCACGCTGTTTTGAAGACTTCCAATGGGAAGATCCGCGTGGTCTTTGATGGTTCAGCGCCCACGTCAACCGGAGTGTCGTTGAATCAGTGTCTGCATGCGGGGCCGAAGTTGCATCACGATGTCTGTGATGTTTTGACCAACTTCCGCCGGCACGCTGTCGTCTTTGTGGCCGATATCCGCATGATGTTCAGACAGACCGTGATTCACCCGGAGGATAGACGATACCAGCTCCTCCTTTGGCGTGAGGATCCCCAGGATCCGATGTTGGCTTACGAGCTGAACACCAACACTTATGGTTTGCGGTCGAGCCCCTTTGTGGCGATCCGTTCGCTTTTGGAGCTCGCAGAGCGCGAACGGCTACGCTATCCCCGGGCATCTGCTCTTATTGAGGGGGGGGGCCTTATTTGTCGACGATATCTGCACGGGGGCCTCGAGCTTAGATGAGGCTCTCGTCTTACGTGATGAGCTGATTGCGCTCTTGAGGGCTGGTGGCTATGAGTTGCGGAAGTGGCTGTCTAACTCACCGGACCTATTGGCAGATTTGCCTAAGGACCACCAGCAAGAGCCGCTCCTCTTTGAAAATCCGGAGACTCCAGACATGCTGTCTGTTTTGGGAGTCCAGTATCGACCAGTCCCGGATTTGTTCACATATAGATTGGAACTGCCAGACCCAAAGGTCTGGACTAAACGCACGGTGCTGTCCACTGTAGCCCGTACCTTTGATCCGAACGGTTGGCTCAGCCCTGTAGTGTTTTCGATGAAGTGCTTCCTACAGGAGCTCTGGGCTGCGGAATTGTCATGGGATGAGCCCCTCTCTGGTAGCCTCCTACGAGAGTGGGTGAGGTTCGTGTCATCCCTACCCGACGTCAATCGGGTTTGTATACCGAGGCAAATGCTGACTTCGGGAAAGTTTAAAGCCTCCCTGCACGGCTTTTGTGACGCGTCCGAAAGCGGATATGCGGCAGCCGTTTACATCCGAACGGTGGATGCAGCAGGCGTTGTCGCCGTACACTTAGTTACGGCCAAGAGTAAGGTTGCCCCCCTTCGGACTAGGCTAACCATTCCGAAGTTGGAGTTGTCCGGCGCCACTCTCTTAGTACGGCTACTCAATCATGTTGCCGACACCTTGGGAAACGGTGTCGACTTGGAGTCGATATTTGCGTGGTCTGACAGCCAGGTCGTCCTTTGTTGGCTGAAGAGTTCAGTCCACACCCTTGAGGTTTTTGTGGCCAACCGGGTCTCACAAATTCAGACTTCAAAGGCCCCGTTGATTTGGCGCCACGTACCGGGCGAATTGAACCCCGCAGACTGTGCCTCCCGCGGCTGCGAGGCGCCTGAGTTAGTGGACCACCACCTATGGTGGAGTCCATCATGGTTGTTACGGCCTGAGCGCTCATGGCCTGCCACCCCGGCTGTGGCCAGAGTCCCAGACCTAGGCATGCGTGTTCACGCCGTGGAGACGGTGGCGGCTCCGCAGATGGAGTTTTTGTTAGACCGCTACAGTTCTCTTGATAAGTTGCTCGGCGTGACTGCTTGGATGAGGCGCTTTGTGCGAAATTGTCGCCAGCCTCAGGAGAAATCGTTGTCTCCGGTCCTCGCCCCACAAGAGCGGCAAGACGCTCTGTTGCATTGGTTGCGAGTGACGCAACAGCGAGAGTTTGAACCGGAGCTGAAAGCCCTGCGCTCAAGTAAGCCCAAGTTGAAGGGACCCTTGGTGCGGTTGAATCCCTTCTTGGACAGTACCGGATTGCTGCGTGTCGGAGGTAGGCTCAGACATGCCAACCTGCCGTACGGATCACGCCACCCTTTGTTGCTCCCCAAGGATGGACCGTTAGTTAGACTGTTGATTACAGACCGACATGTAAAGAATGCTCATGCCGGTTGTAATGCTTTGACCGCGCTCCTCCAACGAGAGTTCTGGATTTTGTCAGCGCGGAGAATAATCCGATCCGTTATTTTTCGTTGTCTCCCGTGTTATCGTTTGCGCGCCGATACGATGCAGCCCCAGATGGGTGATTTGCCTGCCGATCGAGTGAACGAATCGATGCCCTTCTCAGGAGTTGGAACGGATTTTGCGGGGCCATTTACCGTTAAGACATCGCGGTTTCGTAATGCTAGAACGGAAAAGGCTTACTTGTGTGTATTTGTTTGTTTGGCCACTAAAGCGGTCCACCTGGAGGTGGTTAGTGCCCTCACCACAGAAGCCTTTGTAGCCACGTTGAATCGTTTTGTGTCTCGCCGCGGAATGCCGTCGTTAATAAGGTCCGATTGTGGAACCAATTTCAAGGGCACCGATAGGTATTTAAAGGAAGTTTGTGAATTTTTGGATAGGAATAATTTTGAGATCGGATCCACACTCTCTCGCAGAGGGGTACGATGGCAGTACTCCCCGCCATCCTGCCCCCACTGGGGAGGGATTTTTGAAGCAACTGTAAAGGCCGCTAAAACTCACCTTCGTCGCGTTATTGGGGAGACGGTCCTCACGTTTGAGGAACTCGCGACCGTATTTTGTAAGGTTGAGGCGGTCCTCAACTCGCGTCCGTTGTGTCCGTTGTCTTCGGACGCGAATGATTTAGAGGCCCTTACGCCGGGCCATTTTTTGATTGGCAGACCGCTTAACGCCTTGCTCCAGCAGCTTACGCAGAGTTTTTGGCGCCGTTGGCATCTGGAGTATTTGCACATTTTGCAGCAACGCGTTAAGTGGTCGGATAGGACGACCCCACCCAAGACCGGAGACCTCGTGTTGGTAAAGGATCCAAACCTGCCGCCCCTCCGCTGGCGTTTAGGACGCATTGTTCAGCTTCATCCGGGGTCGGATGGTGTGCCCAGGTTTGCCGAGGTCCTGGTGGGGGACTCTGTTTTGAAGCGAGCGATCGCTACCCTCTCTCGCCTGCCCTTAGATTGAGTTGGCGGACAGTTTGCTACTGTCCGGGACGGGGGGATGTTCACGCCGCGCGTGATTCATTCATTCACGTTCATTCGTGGGGTCGGCGCCAACCGCCGCCCGCGCGACATCGCGACCAGTTGGCCGTAAGCAGCCGTGAGGCAAGTTCGTGTGTTTCTGTAGCGACGTGCCGCGCCAGTTACCTACCCGTATCGTGACCGAGATCTCGAGCGTTTTGCACCTAGGAGCGCCCGGTCCGGGTACGGACTTGTGACCCGTGTGTGTTCGCTTTGAAAAGCGCCGGGAAAGTTTTAGCTGCCTATTAGGGCATTGTGTAGTTGTAAGGGTGTTAGCTGTAAGAGTTTCCCATCGGGGGTTGTGTGGAGATCGTTTGGCCAGGCGCGCGCCGGCGAGGCAGCGTTCAGCCCCCCTGGATTACGGACAGTATTCTCTAAGTGAAGGTAGGCCTAGCTTTTAAGTAACTTAATTTTGCATGAGAAACCTTCGTTTCAATAAACTGTGGAACACAGTCGATGGTCACCACAATTGTGCGTGATCACTAAGATTTAGAGTTGAAAAAAGTAGACAGAAAGTGTCCTGAGTGACATAGGATATATTTCATCCCGATATTCCCACGAATACGGGTACCACGCGGGTAAAACCGCGGGGAGCCACTAGTGTTAAAATAAATACCTAAAAAATATCATAGTGATTTGCATCAGACTCACATCGTCACAATTAGATCCCTGATCGACGCACGCGCCGTAAGCGCACTGGAACAGGTACGACGCGCAGGTCTTACCGGCGCAGGCCTTCACGGTCTCATCGGATCCATCTGTACAGTCTTTAGCGCCGTCGCAGTGGGAGAACGCTGGGATTTCTTGGCCGTTATCGCACTTGAAGGTACCCCTAAAAATAAAACCAATAAAACCAATACTTGACATTTTAAAATTTTACTAATTTTTTTGGCAGGACTTGGGAACGGTTCGCAAAATTAAGACCGATAATGAAGTTTAAATTATTAAAAACGACGGAATTGGTTCGTGAGCGTTATAGCCGCTTCGATTAACCTTTAATTAAAATGGGCGGGCTGTCGTCGGGGCGCCGTGTCATCTATCGCCTCTGTCATACTCTCATAAGGCTTGCGTCTGATCAGGAACTGGTATGTTTTGATCATTGATTGAAGGAAATGCAAATGCTCTTTTGCATTTCCTTATGGATGGATAAGAAGAATGGGCCACGACCTACCACGCGGGCCCAATGCGGGTTGGTGGGTACTAACGACTGCAAATGCAGCCGACACCAACGGCTTCCGAAGCACGGAGAAGCTCGAAATTATAAGATTTTTGGTCACCCATCCTGTGACTGACCATTGCGAAAGTTGCCTAACCTCAACGATCGCAGGCCGAGCGCGCTTACCACTGTGCCACGGGCTTCCATCCACGACACCACCAAAGTCGACCAAATTAGTATTCTGGAATCAGCTCACCTAACTTCCTCAGTCTGGTTGCGGCACCGGCGAAGCAGTTCATCCGAGTTGTCAACACAATCTTGCACGTTATTGCACGGCGCCGTACCGTCAACACACGCGCCGTACGTGCAGCGGAACCAGTTGGATTGGCATCTAAAATGCAATTTTTATTCAATTACGCAATCGATAAGGAACATTTTGTTCGTATCTTTTGTAAATGGAATTAGTTTGCCTTCCAAAATGTTGAAGACTATGATAAGATTTTCATCGTGCTTTGTTTTAGAAGGCAATTATTGGGGAACAGTTGTAACACGGAGCTGTTGTCAAAGTTTTATGGGCAGTTGCTACAATTACAAACCAGTATTGTATACCTCTTTAACAGGCTGGCTGTATGATAGAAAAGCAACATTCGAGAATTTTTTTATTTTGTTTGTTTAGACTGTATACAGATTTGGTAAAGGTTGTTTTCATATTTCATGCAACCCACAATTTCCCCTTTCCATTTTATGGGTAAAAAGAAGCGGTCTTCGAGAATCGTGCACATTATACTAGCTTTACAAAAGGCCAACCAATAAAATGCAGTAACAAGCGTCTATATTTACCTCCTCCACCAGATCTGTAGTACCTTAACTTAAAAAAATGACTTATAAGAAAACCGGGTTGCAGAAAGAATGTTACCTAAATTACCTCATTAAAGACGTTGCTGCAATATTAACTGAATGTAACCTCAAACTCAAAGAATAGAGTAACTTTAGAACAGCAGAGAAGACCTGATAAAGCGATTATAGAAACCACGACAGCAAACCCAAAGCCAGAAATGTATAGAAAGTCGTAGAGAAGAATAAAAGGGGTTTAAGTTTCTTTTGAATATGTTTTTTCTATTTTAAGGATTCATATTCTAAATCCTTGCTCTCTCAAGTTATTCACCTTATCGGTACTTTAACCTTCTTGGGCAATTCCGAGTGTTCCTTCCAAAGTTTCTTTTCTAAGTTCTTATAAAGGCTACCAGAGGTCTTTTTGTAACTCTTCAATCTGGAACGGAGAATAAAATATTGGATAAAGAAACAAAACGTGTAAAAAACTTTATTCTAATAATTATTGATGCGTCCATGAATAAACAGAATGTCAGATAGATCAGGAAAATTTTAACACACCCACTCACAAAGATTTCGTAAAAATTATAGATGGAGCATCAATAATTAAATAGAAGCCTAGTTGAAAATGTTTCTTTATTCACTATCTTATTTCATTTCGTACATGATTTTAGTATCAAACCCTGAAAAATAAATAACGTTTCAATAGTTAATCACAAGGATACAGAAGCTAGCGAAAAGAAGCAATAGACCAAAGGGTTTTTGAGTCAACAAACAAACTTCAAACCCAAATCTAACATACTTACAATAAATCATCCAATGCTCCTTTCAGATACTTTTGTTAATCCTTATTTAGGTGTTATCAAAACTTATGGGACGCTGCAATAGGTCTGCATCACTAAGTTTATAAGATTTTAATAAAATAAACAAATGCTCTCTTACAAATTCTGTCAGGACATAGCTGTTGTAACAGCATAGCTGCTGGCTCTTGGATTCTGCCAAACCGTAATAACCAAACTACGGATGGCTTCGGCATTTGCAACTATTTATAATTAAAAAAATACCTTGTATCATCAATAACAGTAGCAGCCCTCCTCAACTCTTTATTGAGCAGAGGCCTCTTTTCAGATAGTACGTCCATAAATAAATCTATTCTTTACATTTACTTCAATTTCAATAGGTATTTTGAATTTTTTTGTACTTTGCTTTTACTCGCATTAAACTATTGTTTGTTAACAACTTATTTGTTTGCTACTTACACTCTTGCGGCATCCTACTTGTAATTTTAACTTACCTTTTTGAGATCTCACATTCCGACATATTCGCACGTTACACGGTTTTTCTATGTCTTCTTTCCAATTTTCCCAAATCCGCGTATTTATTTCCTTAAAGAAACTCATTAGTGGATAACTCACGGCGTCTTTCTGCACAGAGCGAAGGTCTCGTCACTTCCATCGGGGCAGTCCTTCACGCCATCACATTTGCCGTACGTGGATATGCAGGTACCGTCGCGACACTTCCACTGCACCTTGCTGGAGTACAGTCATTGGGGGAAAGTAGTTTAAGGTTATGGAAAAATATTTTTGGTAAAATAGGAAGAAAGACGGCACAGGAGAAGCAGAAGAAGCATTTTAAAATATTTCAAAATGTCTATATTAATTAGTGAATTTACCATAGCGTTGATTTGAACTTGTTGAATTTAAGAATATGTAAAGACTTATTTTTCTGTTTCCAGTTCAATAGTTTTAATACTTATAATAACTGGAAATAAGTACAGTACAGTAAGTACCCAAACATAGTCTGAGAAATTTTATTCATAATGTATTTTTTCATCTTCTTTAATTATATTCTATCTCTTAGTATATTTCTACGATTAATTTTAGGTCTAATCTGGTCATCTGATTCTGAATATTAACATCTGGACTAGTTCTTAATAAATAATGCTGAATAGGCGGAGCTACACCGAACGATCTATCTTATCAACACCATTCATGATCCACGTGGATTGTGGATCATGGATAATGTTTGTTATGACATTTTGTTCACTTGGTTCGCGGGAGGCATATCCACACCAACCGCTCTTAGGGATATCCAGTAGTGTAGCGCATTCTTGCCGCGCGCGATTGAAGCGCGTTGGATCGTTTTGTGTGGCTCTGTATTTAAAATAGTGTGACAATGGATATTATGGAAGGATTTCATCACTCACCCACATGTCGCTTGCCTCTTGTAACGGAACGATACTTGTTCTTCATGCCTGTTAAGTATACTTAGATATATTTATCATTATATTTCCAGAATGGGTGACCAAAAAACTTTTCATCTCGAGCTCCTCCGTGCTTCGGAAGGCACGTTAAGCCGTTGGTCCCGGCTGCACTTGCAGTCGTTAATACCCACCAATCCGCACTGGGCCCGCGTGGTGGGTCATGGCCCATTCTCCTTATCCATCCATAAGGAAGGCCAGTGCCCCAGCAGTGGGGACATTAAATGGCTGATGATGATGATATTTCCAGACACAAGAAGTACCAGCTGCTTTAGCTGATAATGATGGGAAAATTAATGCGAGAGCGATGCGTTGGCAGAAGAAAACAATCTTGGTTACGGAACATCCGGTGTAGACCAATAGGTATTGCCAGCGTTGAACATCTTTGCACAAGACAGAAGGAGCTGAGCTGACGGCTAAACTCGAGTAGTGGAGAGCCACATAAAAAGGAAGATTATAATTATTCACCAAAGAAGACTGTATGACTATTTGTTTGAGGAAAGCATCAGAACAGAACAGGCCATCAACAGCGCAGTACATTTTTAAATTTATGGATTTTGTGGATCACGATCCTCTCTGGAAATCGTACCCGGTACCTCTGGATCTGATACCAGGTGTGTTTACCACTAGATTACAGAGGCGGTTTTCAGAGTGCATTTAGCTCCATTCGAGATTTTTCTTAACATTAGAGTGAATAATGATTTGAATTTTTGAGAGTACCTACCTCCTACTGCGAGTCTGGTTGGAGCATTGGCTCAGCAGTTCGTCGGAGTTGTCAGCGCAGTCGGGCACGCCGTCGCAAGGGGCGTCGCGCGACACGCACGCGCCGTACGAGCAACGGAACTGGGATTCGGTGCAGCTGGAAAAATATTGAGAAATATAATTAAAAAAATTGAGACCATTACGTAGTTATACATTGTTCCAATGCCAAAGAAGAAGTATCATATGCGTGCACTACTATTATGGAAATTGTAAACACGCAAGGGGCGTCGCGCGACACGCACGCGCCGTATGAGCAACGGAACTGGGATTCGGTGCAGCTGGAAAAATATTTTAAAATATTCAATTTTATTTTTAAATCATTCTTTTTAAATTACATACATATTATTTTTGCAAGTAGGTGCTTCAATACCCTGAATGCGAGCTAGAATCTCACCGCAGCTTATAAATAACGCCAAATTTAAAAATCCTTATTTTAAAATTCTTTATTAACTATGTAATTATGTAATTTATTACATCTATTTATTTCGTTACTTTCTAAAAACCTAATAAAATAAACATCAGTATCAAAATAGTTTTTCAGAGTATATTCAGGGCTACCATCTACAGTACTTTTAAAATTGCCGCCTTTTCTCGTGGACAGCTTTTGTTGGCCAGACTTTCAGCACTATCTCGATCACCTACCTCAGCTTTCAAACAAAACAAAGCATCGAAATCGGTAAATTCGTTCAGGAGCTAAGTACGATGCTACAGACAGATAGTAAACAGTAGACACGTCAAACTTATAACACCCCTCTTTTTCCAGTCGGGGGTTAAAAAGGGGTTCGAAGATTTTGGCTTAGTAAACGTCCGCCGTTTTGTTTTTTTTTCACAATGACGACGCACGATAATTCCCACTTAACGCTTTATAAACAAAAAAAACTATATGGTCATCATATTCCTAAAGTGTCACATTACAAAATTTGCAAAAAAAGATCAATGGTAACTAATTAAATTAAAAAAGTTTTTTACAGGTAACTCTGAAACGTGACGCTTTAGGATTATAGTTATTTTTTTGTTTGCATAAGTAAATATTGTAGGTTTTATCGTGCGCCGCTATTAAAGAAAAAAACAAAATAGCGGCGGGGGCACTAAGCAAGGCTTCGAACAAAAATCTTCGCACCCCTTTGTTAAAACGTGGAAAGAAATAGTCTTACATATTGACGTCACAAAGGAGTGCAGTTTCATCAGTGCCGTCGGGGCAGTCCATCACCCCGTTGCATTTTCTGAGGTTATTGATGCAGGTTCCGTCGTTGCAGGTCCACTCGTTATCACTGGAAAAGTTAATCAGATATTAAAATAAGGTACTCCACTCATCATGTCAGCCGAACGACGCCCACTGCTGGGCATAGGCCTCCCCCAAGGATCTCCACAACGATCGGTCCTGCGCTGCCCGCATCCAGCGGCTTCCCGCGACCTTGACCAGATCGTCGGTCCACCTTGTAGGGGGCCTGCCCACGGAACGTCGTCCGGTACGCGGTCGCCATTCGAGAACCTTTCCGCCCCAACGGCCATCAGTTCTCCGCGCTATGTGTCCCGCCCACTGCCACTTCAATGATGCAATCCTTCGAGCGATGTCGGTCGTTTTAGTTCTCCTGCGGATCTCATCATTTCTGATTCGATCGAGCAGGGAAATACCAAGCATCGCTCTCTCCATTGCTCGCTGGGTGACTTTGAGCCTTCTTATGAGACCCATAGTAAAAGACCACGTCTCACTTCCATAGGTCATTACTGGCAACACACACTGGTTAAAGACTTTCGTCTTGAGACATTGAGGTATTTCGGACGCGAATATATGCCGGAGCTTCCCAAACGCTTCCCATCCGAGCTGGATTCGACGAGAGATCTCTTTCTCAAAGTTGGACTTACCTAACTGGACCGTCTGTCCTAGGTAAACATAGTGGTCAACAACTTCGACTGTAATGTTCCCAACATTAACTGGAGTGGGTGCAACATGGGCATTGAACATGATTTTCGTCTTGTCCATGTTCATCTTAAGACCCACTCTTTGCGAAGCATTACCGAGATCTTCGAGCATTGTGTTCAGGTCTTCCAAGGTCTCAGCCATAAGAACTACATCATCGGCAAACCGTAGGTGTGTTAGGTACTCGCCATTGATGTTTATGCCGCATCCTTTCCAGTCCAGCAGCTTAAAAATATCCTCCAACGCAGCTGTGAACAGATTGGGAGAGATGACATCTCCCTGTCTCACACCTCGCTGTAGTTGGATAGGATTAGAGCTCTGGTTCTGTAATCGGACCGACATGGTGGCGTTTTGGTATAGGTGCCTCAGCACTTCGATGTACCTGTAGTCTATTTGGCACCTCTGGAGAGACTGCAGCACCGCCCAAGTCCCAATCGAATCAAAGGCTTTCTCATAGTCCACGAACGCCAAGCAAAGTGGCAAATTATACTCTTCGGTCTTCTGTATAACTTGCCGCAGCGTATGAATGTGGTCTATGGTACTGTAGCCTTTCCGGAACCCGGCTTGTTCGGGAGGTTGGAAGTCGTCGAACCTGCGAGCGAGACGATTCGTAATGACTCTCGAAATCAACTTATAGATATGGCTCAGAAGCGAGATGGGTCTATAGTTCTTCAAGAGAGTTTTATCACCCTTCTTGAAAAACAGCATCACATCGCTTCTGCCCCATGCCTTTGGCGTTTTGCCCTCAAGGATGACTGAGTTGAAAAGCTTCTGGAGGACCTTAAGTATCGGCTTACCGCCCGCTCTCAGAAGCTCTGTTGTGATTCCGTCATCGCCCGCCGCCTTGTTGTTTTTAAGCTGCTTGAGAGCCATTCTAATCTCATACAGGCTGACGTCCGGGATATCTTCGGTATGGTGTCGGGTAAGCTTGGCTCTAGGGTCTGTAGACTTGCTTTCAACAGGTGTTTGCGTGGAATATAGCTGTCCATAGAAACTCTCAATCTCCCTCAGGATTTCAGGTGTTGACGAAACAATGCTACCTTCCTCAGTTTTCAGCCTCGTCAATTGACTTTGCCCGATAGACAGATCTCTCGCGAACACTTTGGAGCCTTTGTTCCGCTCAATGGCTTCTTTAATACGCTCGGTATTAAATTGGCGAAGGTCGCGTGTCAAAGACTTAGATATCTGTCTATTGAGCTGTCGATAACGATGGGCATCCGCTGAGTTCTGCAGCTTCATTTCGTGTCTCTGATCCATGAGTACTCCACTCACATATGGGTAATTCGAAGTTAGAGATAAGATAGCCAGCTTAGTGTTAAGGTGCGTCTGAACACCGTGTCCTTATATTATACGCTAGTTTTGTTGGGCATGCGCGCTGTGGTAGGTAATACTGTATCAAAGAGACAATGTATTATGAAGACACGGTGTTCGGACACG
The DNA here is from genome assembly GCA_949710035.1 of Crambus lathoniellus. Taxonomy (NCBI): domain Eukaryota; kingdom Metazoa; phylum Arthropoda; class Insecta; order Lepidoptera; family Crambidae; genus Crambus; species Crambus lathoniellus. The sequence continues at coordinate 7,325,925 of OX453319.1, forward strand.
CTAAAATGTTACAAGTGACGATGAGACTCCAGGAATCCTCTAAAGGTGCGTCCACCTTTAGAGGATTCCTGGAGTTTCATCGTCACCTGCGTGAAGCTTTGCCAGGTGTCCGAATCAAGCCGGATATAGTTAGGCTTTTTGAATGGGTGACTGCACTCTCGGTATTAAAACACTAGTGGGATACTATTAAAACACTCGCCAAGGCTCGTCTTTTAAACTCCCACTCGTGATTTTATTATGCGACACCCCTATTATGTGACAGTCATATAAACTACTACTTATTGTATAAGTTCCGGTGTAAGTTAAAATTCGAATATTATAAATGAGTGTATAATAGATAACATATTTTTCATTTATATTATTATTCAGTAAATGATTTTTTACAAGTTTTCTATTAACTTGCCATGAGTGTTAGTATGTTAGTTTGTTAGTGGGGGACAAATCTTGCAAGCTTAATTTGACCCACTTCCCAGTGTCCGATTGAGCTGAAATTTAGTACTTATACAGATATGGTTCAGATGACAATAAATAAATAAATAAATAAATAATAAATAATATTTTCTTACAATCACACCAATTATCTAAGCCCGTAGTTATTTCTTAAGAAACTGTGTCTACGTGAACTTGATAACGAATAAATATATTAGGTACTTAAATACTTTTTGTTTGTAAATACATACTTAATATACATAGAAAACACCCAGAACAAAGACAAATAGACATGTTCATGCACACAAATATTTGTCTTGTTCGGGAATCGAACCCGAGACCTCTGGCGCAGAAGGCAGGTAGTTTACCCCTGCGCCAAATCGGTCGTCGAAATACATTACAATATTAAAGTACAGTCAGCAAAAAAGCTTGTCATAAAAATGTTTTATTTTTTCTAGAAACTTATGTTAAGTTAGTAGCAGACACGCCTCGCCACCCAAATGTTAATTAGGTACAATCAAACACGTTGAGGTCAACATTCTGAATACATACCGGCATTGGTCTTGCAAAACTTGTTTGATGGTGCTCCGCAAAACTCGATGCTGGGACCTGCGGACATTAATAATATAATAATCTTAAATAGAAAGTTTGTGAGTATGGACGGATGTAGGTATGGATGTGTGTGAAAAATAAATGATACAAGTATTTTTCATTTATTATTGACAGTAGGTATCACGTTTTATCAAAATGTATGACGAATCGATTTTTCAATTAAAAAAACACGAGAAGGAATTGTAGACATTATTTTCACCATAGTAAAAAAAAGCTTAGAAGACACATTTTTTTTTGTTGGCACTTTGGATTTTGGGCCCAACTTTGTATGAAACGTGAATGATCTCCTTTGCAACAGAGATAGATTATAGGCTGAAATAACACATAGGATACTTTTTATCTCGACATTCCCACGGCACCCACGGGAACAAGAACCACGCGGGTGAAACCGCGTTAAGGTTATTAGGTTTGCTTGGTGGTAGTAGGACTTGTTTTAAGTCCGCCTGGCTAGTTACCACCATCTTTTCTATCTAGGTCTAACACTGTAACAACGATGTTTCCAGCATTGTTCCCGCAGTTAGAGATAAGATAGCCAGTTCCTCAGTAGTTGAGGGTAGGTACCGGGAGAGCGCGGTCCACCTTCAGCATTATATTCACTTAACATTAGTTGTCTTGCCTTCATCTTACTTAACATTTAGATGAAGGCAAGTGCTACTACCTCGTCGTGGGTAAAAAAGGTTCTTCTTCAAAAAAATAATTTTTATACACACCGCCATATTATTTATCATGTTTTGCATGTGGCGTTATTAACGTATGACCTTCAAGGTCTGTTCAATTTTATTAATAGTTCTAAGAACGGATTTTCCTTCTACTGTGTTTGGTACTGTGCCGGACGACGTTCCGTGGGCAGGCCCCCTACAAGGTGGACCGACGATCTGGTCAAGGTCGCGGGAAGCCGCTGAATGCGGGCAGCGCAGGACCAATCGTTGTAGAGATCCTTGGGGGAGGCCTATGCCCAGCAGTGGGCGTCGTTTGGCTGACATGATGATGATGGTGATGATGTGTTTGGTACACGGCAACTGAAACTAAGTTGACTGCCCAAAACATAAATTATTGTTTGGGCCTTCCTATTGTAAGGATACCTATAATTATAAACTTAATTAGTAACCTACTTGATGGATAGTTTTTATACGTAAATAGGATCATGACCACAGACATAATATAATGCCCGTGCTCATGAATGTATATTTGTGATAGGTCGCAAAATGATCCGCATATATTCTATCTAATTACGACGTGAATAATTAAATAGTAAATTTATTGTCAACTTTAAAAGTAATACGAATGTTTTTGCCATTAATTATTTAATATTAAATTATGAAAGATATGTACTTGATCATTTCCGCAAAAAGTTATGGAGAAGTGGCGTCGCTTGAAGGGCTGTTGATAAAACTATTGCTCCTAAGAAATATAAAAAGCGCGCCACTACATACGCCAATTATTTAATTGTAATCTTATTGTTTTAAATATGTAAAACCGATATTAACATATTATAATTTTGCTGGATTGATGCCACATGATTAAGGTATGGTTTTGTTCAGACTTCTTTTGTTTAGAGTGACATTTTGGAATTGTGATGTAATTTATTCTCAGTGGAGTTCTTTGCTATTGGAATATGACAATGATTAATAATAATAAATATAATAAGGCCATTGACGAATGTATATGGTGTTTTAATTAATGCCCCTTTCAATTCAGAAGTGGGATAAACGAGTAATTTCCTCGAGAATACTCGCGTATCCTGCCCGCTGTGTATGTTTTATTTTTATGAATGTGCTATTTCTTATAATTTTAACATGTCATAATTAAAGAACTCCACTGATTGATGCATATTATAAGTGAATTGAGTGATATCATTAACATATTAGATAAAGTTAAAGAAAATTATTGATTTTCATGTTTTTTTTTTTCGTTCCATAAAGGAACTGGCTAAGGTTTATGACCATACAGCCTAGTCATTAGGTAGTTGGTGAAATATAAGATGTTGAATTATTTTATTTTAGATGTTAGTTTTTTTTCTGTGATATCGCAATGCACGAAAAACTATTCAGCCTATGTCAATAAGGTAGCCATTATTACAGCGCTGCGTTTTTTTTCTCTATTCCTAACAAGTAACTGTTTGTTAGTGATGATGATGATGATGAATTGTTTTTTTCACAAACTTTGCAAGACTTCTGTTACAACTTCTTATTTTTCATATGAAATGAATAAGTACCTAGTGGTTTTAAATTTGTGATGACAATTGTTTGGTTTGACCACTTAAAAGCCAGGGCCGGTAAAGATGCCACAAAAAAAACGTGATATTTATTATTTATTTGTCCGAATTGCGGTTTTGTACACATTTGACATTTACTAATGATTATTATTGATACGCTCTTTTTTTATTATTTTTGAATCTATTTGGATTTTGAAGTCTTTAAATTGCAAGAAAAGCTTTTAAAACTTCTAAGTTGATTTATTGTTACGGCTAATTTGGAATATGAATACTAATTTTACGCGAATGAGTTTTCTGGCTACACTGAAGGTATTTCAATATATTTGCTTATTAACATTTTGCGAGATGTGTACGTCTTATTAACCTTTATTTTTGAAACGAAATATATTTATACAAAGATGAGGAAAAAAAAATACAAAAGTTTTATGTTATTGGGTTAATATAAAGTAGAGGTATTTGGTCACACAAAGGGCTGTTTAGGCCAGTTTATGTATGCTAAAATAAAACCGAATCACGTAACCCGTAATTTTATCCCCTTGTAAATTCTTAAAAGAGGGATGGGCTGATAAAAGTTTGACTTGTCGGTGTTACAGTGTGTCTTTCTGTATGGACCAAATTATTATGCGGTTTATTTTTTCTGAAAGTTTACGTGATCGAGCTGGTTCTTAGCAACACTTTGTTGTGTATACCTAACCTACTGATCACTGCATATATAGGTAAAGTAAAATAAAATAAAATTTAACGATAAATTATTGATCTTATATTGTCCGGAACAGTGGGACAGACGTGCGGTCGCGACTACTATTTGGCAACAAGTAAACATTACGATTTGTTTATATATAAATGGGATTAAGTATAACATGATTGCATTTGGTCGGATTACCGATTCTAAACACACTGCTTTATGGCTTCGAGTATACTCAAAGTAGCGTTCTATTACCTATCTATGCCTTAATTTTGCGTCGGAATGAATGTGGGGTTGAAGGTAATACTCAATATTGATAAATTTGATGATACTGAATTAAACCATTGGTTATGAAACATTGTCCCTTACTTCAGTTTTTATTTTCATTCACTTTTAATTTTCTTCTATTTGGTTAAGTTTCATTGACTATTGATTATTGGTGGTTTTATTTGCGTCTTTGAGATTGCTATGAATCCATTATTATTAACGTTGTCGAATTGACATAAGTTTGTTCGTGTAATAAATATTATATTTATCTTGTTAATGTACTGACTGGCTAAGTAATATAAGCAGCTATAAAATTTAAAATGAATGATAAATAAATAAGGTTATGTAAATATTTAGAACTGTGGTGCTCTTTCTCTATTCTTATTTTCATTGATGAGACAATTATATAAAAAGAAAAATAGAAAGCCCTTTTGCATACGGTTAAGAAGCTCTTAATTAACTCCTTAAAACTTAAATAAATTATTAAGTGGAGGAGATGATTTATTGATTATTAACATGAAAGAATGTTGTTCTTATTCTTTCTGTAGTAAAGTCCTTTAAATGAAACTCGGATTAAAACGGCATGCCGTTTTGCTGTCCTTCTGGAAATATTTATGTATAAGAAATTTTAAGGAATATGCATAATTAACAATACCTACCCTTCTTGTATATCGTTTACTATGTGAGTGGTAATTCCGGCACATGTGAATAAAAGCTTTAATATTATGTGGCTCGGGTTAATAAATAAAACTGGCCTGTTACCCTATTTTTGAAATTCTTATCCTTGCTGTATAAACAGGATTAAACGATAAATGTACTTATATCAATAAAAAGAAATTCATGATTTGTTGGGTTGTTTTTCATCAAATCAATATGTAATTGGATTAGTAAATAACTCCCAGCAGTAACTGGTGTCGAATACTATTCCCCTAGGCAGTGAGGTTGCTTATTTACCGTTTGTTATTAAGTTGTACCTAGGTACCCATTTTAATGTTTGTTTTCTTGTAATACCTACTAGTGTGTGGAGAAATATATTTTATTGCGACTCCAACTGGTGTGCAAGAGGGAACTAGTAGGATGAGGGAAGTAAGGAAAGTTTGAGCTCTCTTAGTTGGGGCAGCTACATAATATAATAGTTGTAACCATAATTTATTATTCAAGAAATTACCATTAATGAATATTACAAATTATATATTGAACTGTTTACATTCCAGCATAATAGGATTTGATATTTTGATAATAAATAACTATAATAAACAATGAGATGAAATCAAATAATAACTGGAAAGAAATATAGTGAAGGTATATAATTGAAATGAAAACATATAGAATTTGGTTCAGATGATATAATTATTATAGGTGTATCATTTTCTTTAGTTAATTGCAACATTATATACAATAAAAGTTTTAGGTACATCCACAACATAAAGTTCTTAATTGAACTAGACAGTTATTTTGGACTACTTACATCAAAAGATGTACTTAATGGTATGAAAATTGTTTAAAGATTTTACGCTTTTGGATATGTAATGTTACCGAGATCAAAATGATCTCGTGCAGGCTAAAGCTGCAACGGGGCGTATAGCACAATGATTTATTAAGTATATAGGTTATCCTTTTGGACATTGGTGGCGAGTCAAAATAAATAATTGGAATTCATATAAGTATTTATTGTTTTAACATTTTACTAAGATCACGCTGTCTTGTTTTTAACGGTTACTATGGAAACTGTATTGGAAAATGTAGGTCTGTATGGACTTTATCATGGCCAGTGGCATCTAGTTCCCCTAAAGAATATTGAAGAATTAAAAGAAAAGTTGTCTCACTCTATGTGTAAACACTCATAGCAAAATATTGAATAACTTTAAATGTACATATTTGAACAAGAAATAATTAATATAATTATATTTTTGACATTAAATTCTAATCTATGACATTGAAAATTAAAATACAGTAGGTATTCGCATATAAATAAGTATGTTAGGTTGAGACAAATGAAATGCAATGTGGTTACAATGAATTGATTTAGTTTTGGCGTAATTCAGTTACAGATATTGTGATTGTGCTTAACTTTGCGATGCATTTCTAGGGCTCATGCCTTAAAAAAAAATGGTACCTAATGAAAAAAATTATGAATGAAAACGAAAAAAATCTTTAAGTATTGGTTATGTTACTTAGCATATTCAGCAAATATAAATCACAATATTCTATCTTGTGTACTACATAAAGCAAATAACGATTATTGTTAACGATAAAGCAAATAAGTAAAAGACAGCCGTAGTCGTTTTTATATGATGTGTTGAGAGCTTCGAATCGAAGGTTGAGAGATATCGCGATGCTAGGAACAACTAGAACGATTCACATTCGTAAAGGAAAGGATTTATTAATCATCATTGTCAGGAAATTGAGTTGTTAGGGGCTAACAATTCTCTGAAGTTCCAATTTATATTTCCGAATTTGACAAGTAAAGTCGCTGAAGAAAACGATATTTGTAGCCAAGAAGTTGTGCCTTGTGATGCAAACAATTTATTACGCCTCTAAAAATTATAGTTTTGGTAAATTTGGTATGAGTGTTAAAGAAAAACCGAAATATTATTTCATTTATACACCTATATTAGTATGTTGTCTGTTATCAGGCCGAATCTTCCTGATGTCCTGTAAACGAATCTTTCGAGATTAAGATAAATAATACATCTAAGATTTACGGATCTTGGTATTCCGTATCGTTAATATGCGATCTGTAACTCTCATTCAATATTAAAGTTTATTAAACTAACATGCGATTAAGTATTTGTTGTGTGCAAGTTTCAGTCATGGCGAATGGCGTAAGGCAAACGAATTCGAGGTTTGAAATAATTTTGATGATATTGATACTTGGTGACTGCTGAATGACAACAAGACGTGAGAAACTTCTCGGAGAAACCCCATGAATCACGAGTATGGAATAGATACTTAAAACTAGAGTTTGACACCCGAGCGAGGGAGCGGAAGGGAGCTTGAGAGTCAGGCAAAGCCGCAAGCGCGTGTATGCGCGTGTGGTGTCGTGACGTGACGTACAATATAAAGGTGACAGACGTGGCTGTGAGAGCGTAAAGCGTCATTGATGAAAGATGCTGCTTTGAAAGCGTAAGGCACCCTTTGAGAATAAGACGCTGCTGTTAGAGCGTAAGGCGTTCTTAATGTCAGTTTGCTACAAGATTATACTAGAAAGTGAGAAGAGGAGCGACGTGATTTACAACGCGACCAGTTGTTCGAAGTCCTGTGCTCAAGAAGATCAAAAGAAAATCAGACAAACTTAATTTTAGGTAAGCGCTATTATCCCCGATATTGAACAACATAACGCCGATGTGACTCAGATGAGTTAAATGACAGTTAACAAAATAGTTATTCAAGTTAAAATGAAGTAAGTCATTCCCAATAAACTAGAAATGTCACATCGACCTATGTTCACGCAGCAAAATACGGGGTAATGCAACTAAAAATAACACATAAAGAATGATATGTCTGCATCTGAAATAATTGCACCTATATTTGTTATATTTTGAAATATTACAAATTTAGATACTTACTTATTATATAAAATGATTGCATTATATTGAATTGGTAGTCAAAGTATTCAGGAAAGTTCTACGAATGTATTAAATTATAAAATATTTTTACAAAGTTAAAAAGCAAGTTGTAAGAGCTTCTAGCTATCTAGAATGTACCTATGTATTCAGTATGCGATGCTGACGTTTAGTATGTGCAATGAAATTAAGGAATATACCTTGATTCCTATTTGTTACTATCCCACTTAAATGCTGTAAGCATTGTCAGTCACAGGTGAAGGGTTTTATCTCTTTCCAAGATTATATTTCAGTTAATGTAAGATGTCCCTAAAGTCGAAGAGTAAAATAATTAACCTAAAGTATTGTGAATTCTGTAAAATTATTATTGTGACTAAACATAATTTTGATGTAACTGCACGGCTATTATTGACGCGACCTTTGGTTAGCTATGTCGGCCTGAAATCCGAAGTAATATAGAATTGAATGACGATTACCTTAAGAATATTAAATTACTTAGAATTAACACGAATTATTTTACTTGCGTAATAGTGTCAAAGGCTGTGCTGTGTTCGTAAATAGGTACTTAAAATTTGTGTTATCAAATTGTTTATTTATTTTGCTGCTATTATTTTATTATTGGTCCAAAATTTTTTTTATTAAGAACAAGCATCCTTAAAACTCGATGTGAATAATTTAATTTAATTTGATACTTATTTGGATTTAGTTAGTTTTAATACAACTATTTTAATATGTTGGTTTTCCGAATTAATGTGAAAATTGTATGGTAAAAGTTGTTTTTTTTTTCACGCGAAGGGACTCGCTTGAGCAGGATGGCCGACTGTAAGGATACCTATAATTATAAACTTAATTAGTAACCTACTTGATGGATAGTTTTTATACGTAAATAGGATCATGACCACAGACATAATATAATGCCCGTGCTCATGAATGTATATTTGTGATAGGTCGCAAAATGATCCGCATATATTCTATCTAATTACGACGTGAATAATTAAATAGTAAATTTATTGTCAACTTTAAAAGTAATACGAATGTTTTTGCCATTAATTATTTAATATTAAATTATGAAAGATATGTACTTGATCATTTCCGCAAAAAGTTATGGAGAAGTGGCGTCGCTTGAAGGGCTGTTGATAAAACTATTGCTCCTAAGAAATATAAAAAGCGCGCCACTACATACGCCAATTATTTAATTGTAATCTTATTGTTTTAAATATGTAAAACCGATATTAACATATTATAATTTTGCTGGATTGATGCCACATGATTAAGGTATGGTTTTGTTCAGACTTCTTTTGTTTAGAGTGACATTTTGGAATTGTGATGTAATTTATTCTCAGTGGAGTTCTTTGCTATTGGAATATGACAATGATTAATAATAATAAATATAATAAGGCCATTGACGAATGTATATGGTGTTTTAATTATTGCCCCTTTCACTATGTTCCTAAGAGCTGTTGCAATTTATTTAAATTTTTACTTTTTTTGCATGCACAATGCAATTTTTACTATAAAAAAAAATTAAGTAAGTATTTTAGAAAAAGTCGACCCTTCTCACAACCAGCTCCGATGGGACTCGAACCCACGACCTTTTGCTATCCGGGCGACTTTTCTAGACTACTCTAGCTCTACAGCACAGAGGTTAGAGCAGTCGCCCGGATAGCGAAAGGTCGTGGGTTCGAGTCCCATCGGAGCTGGTTGTGAGCTGTTGCAATGTTAAGGGCCTCACAGATTATCAGTCCGCCTGCAGGCAACGGCCTGTCAGTTGGCCGCAATCGGCCACACACTCACAGTACATACAAAAACCAACCCAACAAACATTTGTAGGTCGCCGCGACGTCGCCATGATGACCACCAAAATACCATTTTATGCGACTCAGTGTCGTAATAGAGTCATGTAGCGATCGTATTTTAGTGTCGTTCATTGGTTGTATAAAGGTAATGGGCTCTAAGTTGTAATAATTCTAAAATTACTTCAATACGATGTTTGACTATATTCATTAATTACGACTAAAATTTTTGTTGAGAGATGTCAGGCGGCCTGTTAGATTGAGGACTGCAGGAGGCCTACCGGCAGACTGTCTGATAGTGTGTGGGCCCCTTTATAGTGTGTGTCCATAGATGAGGAGGCTAGGATCAAAATGTTTCCTTTTGATCCTAACCTCACCTCCTCAGATGTGAATCACGATCACGACTGTCGTCATTAGGCAATAAACAAGTTTCATAATTATGGCAATAAAGTATAAAACAAAACTTCCCCTTTTCCCCAGCATGACTTGACTGACGCTGAATTGTAGAACTATACGCTGAATTTAAAGAGTACTTAGAAATTATTGCATTCATATACCTAACTATCTTCACGTCATCGAAGAAATCAAAGAGACATGGACCGCCCTTTGACGTAAACGCAATTTTGTATAGGATTGGCGCAGCCCGTCGGTCATCACCGCCAGTTTCGTCGTCGTCGCCGCAAGCACAAGCGTCCAGAGCAAGCGTCTCTCATTCACAATGCGTCTGCATCGGGGTGGGTTCGGTCGGACGCGTGTGGCGCGACTATGAAACCGATTGTTTTGGCTCAGTCCGCTTTTATCTTTTACAGTGCTCGAGCGTCAGTTACTGACTCACGCGTCTGGATTTAAACGTTTCTGATCCACCCGTTACAACTTGACAATCGATACGACCCGTCGCCGCAAGCAAACTAAAGTGATACTGCTTACAGGCAACTTACTGGGCAACATCGCAAGTCGCTTCGTCGCTGCCGTCACCGCATCGCAGTCGCGGACGCCGTCGCAGTACCGTTCGAGACGCAAGCAGGACCAGTCGCCGCAAGCGAACTCAGTGATACTGCTTACAGGCAACTTACTGGGCAACATCGCAAGTCGCCACGTCTCGCTGCCGTCACCGCAGTCGCGAACGCCGAGCCGTCGCAGTACCATTCGAGACGCACGCAGGACCCGTCGCCGCAAGCGAACTCACTGATACTGCTTCATCATCATCATCATCAGCCTACTGCTTACAGGCAACTTACTGGGCAACATCACAAGTCGCCACGTCTCGCTGCCGTCACCGCAGTCGCGAACGCCGAGCCGTCGCAGTACCGTTCGAGACGCACGCAGGACCCGTCGCCGCAAGCGAACTCACTGATACTGCTTCATCATCATCATCATCAGCCTACTGCTTACAGGCAACTTACTGGGCAACATCGCAAGTCGCCACGTCTCGCTGCCGTCACCGCAGTCGCGAACGCCGAGCCGTCGCAGTACCGTTCGAGACGCACGCAGGACCCGTCGCCGCAAGCGAACTCACTGATACTGCTTCATCATCATCATCATCAGCCTACTGCTTACAGGCAACTTACTGGGCAACATCGCAAGTCGCCACGTCTCGCTGCCGTCACCGCAGTCGCGAACGCCGAGCCGTCGCAGTACCGTTCGAGACGCACGCAGGACCCGTCGCCGCAAGCGAACTCACTGATACTGCTTCATCATCATCATCATCAGCCTACTGCTTACAGGCAACTTACTGGGCAACATCACAAGTCGCCTCGTCGCTGCCGTCACCGCAGTCGAGGGCGCCGTCGCAGTACCGCTCGAGACGCACGCAGGACCCGTCGCCGCAAGCGAACTCAGTGATACTGCTGTGAACGGAACAAATTAACTTTTTTCGTTAATTAATTAGGTATTTCGTGATTATTTAACTTGAATTATAAATAGTATTAATTATTATTCAAGTTAATCGGGCTATATCTCATTGGGACGCCATGGCAGCGATGTTAAAGCATTTACATGACTTTTGGTGGCTTGCAGCCAAGCCGCGGCCAAGTGTGGTATAGTCTAGGAATGTTGTATAAAGGTATGCTGTAGAAATTATAATAAGGTATTTTTACCTGCAAGATGGCTTTTCATCTGTGATGACTTTCGACCAGGTGGACGAAGTGGCTGCAAAGAAATTTTAAGTATTATAATAAAATGTTGCAATACACGACCTACAAATAGGCAAAACTTATAATTGCTCTATAGGTACCTCGCGTTCCATAATCAGACCAATAAAAAGTCGGTCGTGGTCGCGACTACCAATCATCGGGCGAGAAAGTGACGCGACAATCGCGTTTGAGTACTTTGTGCTCGCGCGATAGCATCGCGCGAATACCAACAACCAATAAAAACTTTATATGGCCCAACTGACTTTTTTTTAAACGTTGTAAAAAGGTTACGAATATTACGATCTTACATTATAAATGACAGGAAGCATTCCAACTTTGAAATACCTTATTATTATTGACACTGTCAAAATAATTGACTTAGTTATACTCTCAAGTGGGCGTATAACGCTCGGCCATGCCTGTCAATCCAACTATGTATCTAGAACTACTCGATCGAATCGATCGATCTACTTGATCGAAGCGCTACTCGGGAAAAGTATATAAAACTAGAGCACGGTTAGAGTTGTTACAAATCTGGTAATAAGATAGGTATATATTTCTTCATACCTTTATCTAGATTCGTATATAAGTAGTTTCAGAAACACGATTTTATGATTTTGCGTCGAAACACTTTTTCTTTTCGAAAAGACCTCAAAAAATACGAAAATTCAAGATTATTCTTGAATAATGTACCTATACATATACTATTGGAAATTGGTTTAATTAGTGGACAACATAATATTTAGGATCGTGTAGAAGCATTTAAAAAAAATCGCTATAGCTTTTTAATACGAAGTGATTTTGTGTTTTTTTGCCTAATCTGCAAAATCGGTCTCGCTCCCATTTTCTCATTGCTATCTCGCTTCAGCACAATTTTTCCGAGTATCGCCTTAAATGTAAAAAGCCTAACAAAAGCCGGAAATGCCGGACACTATCTAATTTGGCCGGACAAGCATCCAAAAAGCCTGACCCCGTCCGGCTTTATGCGGACGCGTGGCAACCCCAAATTAAGGTACCTACACAATTTTTTGTGTGTAAACAATTTAATTTTAATTTTATTTATTGTGACAACAACAGCCATACTTAAACTAGAAAGACAAACTTAACTAAAACAGTTACATCTTCGGCCAAAAAGTTGCCCACAGTGAAAAATAATAATACGCCTTTATGACAGTTTAAAGTAAGTACCTACCTATCTTTAAAAATATGTAAAAATTACAAGAGAGTGTTTTTGTTAAATTGACACTAGCAGCATAATAAAAATATTAAATACCTAAGTTAAATATAAAATAATCTACTTATACATAATACATAATAAAAACAAACCTAACTAATGAGTATTTCCCTGCCCCCCCCCCCCCCCCCAGCCGCTATTTATTGCTATTATAATTCTTTTTATGTACTTATGAACTTGCTTATTCTCATTTTTTTTTATATTTTTAAATGTTAAGAAAATGTTTAAATCTTCAGTTACGTCACACACCACACACCATCACCGGCCAACTGAGCGAACGGGTTTATACGTAAAACACATTAATTTATTAACATCTTCTGCCCACTAACGATTGTCTGCTAAAGAGAATGCTATTATAGACTTTATCTGAAAGGAACATAACTTATTTTAGTTTAGCGAAGATAGTAGGCCGATAAGGACTATTAATTTATATTGGGGATTCCCTCAGTCTAATTATATTGTAATTTCCTCGTATTAAGAAATTGATGAGTTGTTTTTGTATTCAGCTTTGTTGTTAAACAAGCAATCCTACTAATCCTACTAATATTATAAATGTGAAAGTTTAGATGTTTGGATGTTTGTATGTTTGTTACTCAATCACGCCAAAACGGCTCAATGGATTTGGCTAAAATTTGGGACACATATACTTTGTGGCCTGGAGAGGAACATAGGCTACTTTTTATCCCGGAAAAATATCACATTCCCGCGGTATAACGTCGTGTATACCACGCGGGCGGAAAGCTAGTATCAACTAACGAATATTTAAGTTTGCGTAAACGGTTGGACGTATTTGGATGTGTTTATTGATGTAGATACTATTAGAGGTGCTATAATTAGTCATTTTACCCGACTACGGCGAAGCCAAAAGGAAGGTAGGTGGGATAATTTTGACCGCTATGTAAGTATGACGGTCAACCACAACCAATTTGGCGTAGGCACAGATTAGATAATAGTAGCGTAGGGGTAGGATACCTGCTTTCTGCGCCAGAGGTCTCGGATTCGATTCCCGAACAAGGCAAATATTTGAGTGCATATGAAAATTGCTTCGGAAGGCACGTTAAGCCGTTGGTCCCGGCTGCACTTGCAGTCGTTAATACCCACCAATCCGCCCTGAGCCCGCGTGGTGGGTCATGGCTCATTCTCCTTATTCATCCATAAGGAAGGCCAGTGCCCCAGCAGTGGGGACATTAAATGGCTGATGATGATGATGATGATATGAAAATTGTCTATTTGTCTTCGTCTAGGTGTTATCTGGGTCAGGCCGTAAATTTTGCCACATTCGAGGGTACAAAAGTCTCCGCCTCATATAATTTTAAATATAGTACTCTTAGAAGTTTCTCAATCTTATCATCGTGTTTCCTAAGAAATAGCAAACCAAGGCAGATATAGATATTTGGATAAGTTTATAGATTTGGAAAACTATTTGACTTTTCCCTCCCAAAAGTGACGGATTTTTTATAAAAACCGCGAATCCGCATTGGTAGGTGTACAGCTTAAACATCGATAAAATTATCATTTTTTAACTTATTGATGAGCTGTTTGATTTGACGTTATAAAATAATAATAAGGTTGCCATTCCTTTAATATCTTTGCGTATTTCCTAAGAAAAAAGATAAATTTTCGGCAATAAGATATTTTTTTTGAAAAACCATTTCTTTGCGCTACTTATATTGCGCAACCATTTTCACCCATTTTATGGTTTTAAAACATTTATTAAGATTTTGTTTGAGTGCTGGCATCACCAAAGTATCGTATTCTATGGTCAATGCAGCGTTGACGACCATATTTTTTGACATTTCGGTGTCAACTCCGATCAAAGTGAAAAGTGTCACCTACTTTGCCGAGTGCATTTTTTGAGATTTCAAGGTAAGTTTTTGATAAAAACTCATAATTGTTGTTGCGCATGGTTTAATTAGATGTGTGTGATCTGTATATGTTAAATTAGCCTTGTAAAATAGTATATTTTAAGAGTTATAATCGATTTCATTTGCGCCTCGGTTCCGCAAAACTGTCTTTATGCCACTTTGCGATACCGGTTGCGTAGAAATTGCGCCACTTATTTTACGCTATTGAATAATAGTGCATGCACACAAGGTTTTTAAGTGTTTTTATTATTTTGAAATTACTTTTAGCTGTAATTCCGCTAAAAACATGACTAGCATTACTATTAATTGATTTGTTAGCTTTTATTAATATTCTATAAGTACAGGGTGTTCGGCAGAACGTTAAACATACGAAAATAGGGGTAGCTGCGGTGGTCTGCTACCTAACCAGCCCCAAAGATTTTACCTAGGTCCAAAGTTTTTTTTATTTTGTATTTTATAAGTTTTGGAATTTCGTCACTTTCATACTAACTTTTAAGCCCATCTAACTTTTTATTATTTTTGGCATCTTAATGGTTGGCAGGTCCTTTTAAAAGTGATACTTCAAGCAGGTTGTTGCTAGAGTCAAAGTAATGGACTCTCAAACATTGAAAAGCGTTGAAATAAATTTTAAAGTTGTATTATATTTATATAATTAATAATGAATAATACCAAATACCTCCATCTAACAAATTAAATGTATTTTTTTTGTAAATTGTACAAATCATACATAAGTACTTACTAGTTTTTGTCATCCTGTTTAACTTTTCATTGTGCGCAATATAAAAAAAAGAATTACTCATAGGTACATTATTGTTATTTATTAATTAAACATACTTTCATACCAACATCGTGTTTCTTTTTCTAGTTTGATGATAGTACATGTTTGTTAAATAAAATCACATTAATGTACGTGCTCCTTAATAATTTTGCGCTACCATCTTTCGCCACTTTGTGCGACCGACTCGTAGAAAATTTTGCATCACCATTGCGCTATTTGTGGCAAAATCTACGGCCTGACCCATCTATGTAAGTAGGTACATTAAGTAGGTATGTGTTTAAAAAAAAGTAAGTAAGTACTTATATATTAAACTTATCCGTTATCTAGTTTCCATAACACAGTAAAGTTTCTTAATGAAAACTACTTATGAGCTAGCTGTCGCTAATTGGTGTGATTATAAGAAATTTATTTATTTATGTTATTTTAATTTTTAGTTTTTTGCATTCACAATGCAATTTTTAATATTGAAAAATGGAAAATGAAGTAAGTATTTAGAAAAAATCGACCCGTCTCACAACAAGAGCAAGCAGTCGCCCGGAAAGCGAAAGGTCGTGGGTTCGAGTCCCATCAGAGCTGGTTGTGAGACGGGTCGTTTTTTTTCTAAATAGGTACTTACTTCATTTTCCATTTTTTCATTATTTATTTATTTCATCTGTTTACCCTACTACGACAAAGCAAAAAGAAGGGTATATTATTTTGACCGGTAGGTATGTATTTGTGTATGTAGGTAGGTATGTTCATCTGTTCCTTAATAAAGTCTAAACTATCGTACTATCTACTTATCGTAATTTGACAAATGAGATATCATTGGATGGAAGCGTCTTGATTGTCCGCTGGTTTAGAGGCTATGTGACGTCTAAGAAATTTGTATGTTGTTGTAGTAGTGACGTCTCATTGAATTGACTATGACGACCTCTAGAGAACAGCAAGTCATGAACTAATGATATTTTTTTTCATTTACTGATACCGTGTTGGGCACCAAATGAAAGATAAAAAAAAGGTTCATCGCTTTACTACCCAACAAACATTTTGTAGGTCACTGCGAGACGTCGCCATTACGTTACTATCACGACAAAAAGGCCCACTTTATTGATATACAGGGTGTTAGGGGCACCGTTGCAAAAACTTTAACCATGGCTTCAGACCATCATGCTGAACAACGAAAAGAAGAGATTGTCGGAAATGAAAAAAAAAACGACTTTTCATACAAATTTGGCAACTAATCGAAACATTTTGTATGGAGTCGATTTTTTTTTTTTCATTTCCGACAAACAATTCTGCGTTGTTCAGCATGATGGTCTGAAGCTATGGTTAAAGTTTTTGCAACGGTGCCCTAACACCCTGTATACAGGATATTTTTTTTATCAGAGCACAAATTTTTAAGATTGTATCAGAATCGGTAAGTGAAATGTTTGGTCTTCCAGTACTAAATAGATCACGTGATAAGTATGAAATAAAATAATTTTCTATTCTATTCTATTCTATGATTTGTATGAAAAGTAAAAAAATGACAATTATTTTATATTTTCACGATATGATTTTTATAACCTCCTTTCAAGGAATTCGAAATTAGTTACCAAATTTTGATGCGTCCTGGGTGCCTACCATCAACTTTATGACAGCGATTCAAAAATAGCGCGATTCAGAATAGGTTCCTAAAATGAATCGCTTTCTTTCGTACCTACTCTGACCTTCTAAAAACTGGATCGCAAATGAATTGCTAAATGTTAATGACCGAACGATTTGTGTCCTTTTTCTTCTACCCGTCTCTTTCACTCGATTCTGTCATGCCCGGAGAGTGAGAGGGACGGGTATAACCTGCAGGTAGTGTCCGACCGAAGGTCTATTTTTGGCCGAAGCCGAAGCCGAAGCCGATTAATCGGCAATCCCACAACCTTCGGCCGAAGCCGAAGCCGAAGCCGAAGGTTTATAAGCTCTTAGTAATTTTGTTCAATATTGTCTACAAGCTACAATTAATGTTAAAGATTATTTCGAAACTTCAATATTGAAGGTTCCCCGCGGCCCCTGCAAACACGACCGGTCCGTCGGTCGCGCTGTCTCTCAGTCTTTCGTACAGTTCGTTCAATCCCGACGGTTGCTCGGACCTTCGGCGTAACCTTCGGCTTCGGCCGGGTTTTGGGCCGAAGCCGAAGGTTTCGCCGAAGATGGTTTTTTTGGCCGAAGGTGGCCGAAGCCGAAGCCGAAGCCGAAGCTTCGGTCGGACACTACCTGCAGGTGACATGTTAAATCGACCGGGTTATAAGTCAAATAAGAGTTTCTGACAGCTTAGCGGCTGTGAAATGTCATTGATCGATCACTGAATCGCTGTCATTGATATTAAGCTGTCGTGGTACGAATAAGCGAAGCAGATCAGTTTAGGTTCCTAAACAAAACCGTAATAAGAGTTGATGGTAAGCACCCTGTCCTGAAAATGAATATTTTGGATGTCATGTTATTGCCATGAAATGTTTTATCCGCTTTGACACAAGCAGTCTTCTAAATTATTTTTGTGAATTAACATCGAAAATATTAAAGAAATAAATAAGTACTGTTATCCAGCATCATATTTTAAATAAATAAAGAAACCTATAACCTAATACAGGGGAATTATTCTCATGGAGGCTATTTGTGTACATTTTTAGTATTAATGTGTGATTTTCTTAATAGGTTTTTTTTTATTTCTGGTTTGAATATACTATTCTACTGTGGAAACTGGTTATTTATTTACCACCTTAGCTTTACCATCTTTAAACAAACAGCCTGTATAGGTATAATACTTTTTATTATCCCGATATTATTGTGACAGGAACGGGAACTTGGCAAGTGAAACCGCTCATCCATACAATCCATACTTTTCCATACTAATATTATAAATGTGAAAGTGTATTTGTTTGTTTGTTTATTTGTTTGTTTGTTTGTTTGTTTGTCCTTCTTTTACGTCAAAACGGAGCAACGGATCGACGTGATATTTGGTATGGGGATAGTTTGGGAGCTGGAGAGTAACATAGGCTACTTATTATTCCGGAAAATTTAGTAAAAGTTGTAATTTTCTATGAAAAATCGTTTAACTATGGTACCTTCGATACAAAACTGTCATTTCTTCCATTGCTGTTTCCAAAGAGTATGTAATCACTGACGTCTGCGCGGTCAAAATCGAATACTAATCTTTACCATTTATAAGCTTAAAATAAAAAAATGTACTGTAGGTAACTAGCGCCAAAAATGCCCCAGTCGCGCATGCGCGCACAGTTATCTGACACTTACTCTACTTCACATAGTATTTTTTTATATGTAGGAAATAGAGACCGAGCTTGGGCCCCTTTATTGGTAATGTGTAACTAGCGCTATCTGTTGTCTGGTGTAGGCAACTTTTGGTGTATAAACACACACACAAGATGTTGGTGAACGGGTCCACTATTATAATAGGGCAAAACAACGTTTGCCGGGTCAGCTAGTAATATTATAAAGCAGAAAGATAAGATTTTTTGTTGGTTTGTAATGGATAAACTCAAAAACTAGATTGGTACCTACTGAATCGATTTTGAAAACACTTTCACCAGTGATGACATAGGCTATAAGGCTATCCCGATATACCCGATATTCACGTTCGGTAGGTACCTAACCTACGAGGGTGAAACCGTGCGCTGGACACTAGGTACTATTAGCAAACAATTTTTACATCGTTTATGTCTTCAAATCAAACTTAAACAATAAGAAAAAAACGGATCAACAACAGGTTTCTAAGGTAATTGTTTCCAGATAAGTTAACTGACTCTGACCTTTATGAGCAAGTAGATAAGAGCGCCAGATAAATACGCGTTGCTTGGTCAAAACTTGTTCAAAACAACAGGAAAACATATCGGTTTATTATAATATTAGCTTCTTTAATACTAGCATTTTGATTTGAACAAGTTTTCAAGTTGCAAATTATTAATTTGTTTCGGTAAAATTATTTGGTCTTGTTAACTTCAAATAAGTAGTTAGGTTTTAATTAAGTACCTACTCGTACCAAACCAAAATTAGTTTTCCTATGGTTTTTTTTTAGTTTTATCGAGATTTTTACCGATTTTAGTTTTTTGTACAGTAGGTAGGTACTTATATTATGACTATGACAGAGTTAAATAGGTATGTACAAGTCTCAGATCATATAATACTAAATTATATGATCTGAGGTACAAGTACAAGGGCAAAGCAAAAATTTTGTGTATAAAAAAATATTTGTAAAAAGTACCTACTTACGTACTTAACACTTAGCCTTTATAAAGTGATCATAGGGCTGAAGTGAAAGTACACTACCCCCAATGAACGTCATTGACTACCCCCAGAATCCTTAACTGCAAAATCATTCTGCCTTCAAGTTTATAAAAAATAATACATCGTTTTACAACCCTGTTAGGTACTAGAATGTGTCGCTTACCTATATAGGGTGTTTTTATATTAGCGCAAAACCTCTTAGGTGGTGATTGTGCTCATGAATATGAACAACTTTTACTATAGGGTCAACTCTGTAACTCAACAAAAAAAACAGCTGTTTCATACAATATGTCAATACCTAGTCGACCAGAATGTAAGGAACAGCCGATTTTTTTTGTTGAGTTACAGAGTTGGCCCCATAGTAAAAGTTGTTCATATTCATGAGCACAATCACCACCTAAGAGGTTTTGCACTTATAGAAAAACATCCTGTATAATGAGATTTAGTCTAGACATTCTTCTCTGGATATTTTTAATAATAGTTATAATAAATTTAGGAGAGAAGTTCTGACTGCCCTATGTCCGAATGACTCATAAAACTAACTTAATTGGTGTTCTTCTTTTTTATTTTATTGTGTTCTAGAGTTCTAGACTATAGATTACCCTAAGTGTACCCCTCTATAATTTACTAGTAATTTAGTTATACCTACTGTGCCTACATCTAGAGAGTATCTGGTCCAGTACCAAATTATTTGAATTTATAAACTTAAGAATACTTTTTGACTGTAACTTGTTTTGTAAGCCTTATAAATAAAATTAAAAAAAAACTGCTGAGAAACTGGCTATCTATCTCAAACTGCCGGAACACAACAATGCTGAAAACATCGTTGTTTTGGCGCCGGATTTAGATAAGATGATGGTAGCTAGCCAGGCGGACTTAGATAGAACAAGCCCTACCACCAACCAAACCGAATACAATATCTACCCCACTGGTAATCGAACCCGGGACCTCTGGATCCGATACCGGTGGTGTATACCAACCACTAGACCACAAAGGCGGTTGAAAGTCATATACACTTTATCATAAGTTCATTTTCATTCATATACATTTTTTCATTTATGGATTCAAGATTCAAGATTCAAGATTCAAATTTGTTTATTCAATTTAGATTGTTATTTACAATACTTGTGAACGTCATAGAAGCTACGCCATCGGTTCGCAAACCCTACAGCGGGAGGCCTTGGAGAAGAACCGGCAAGAAACTCCAAGGGTTGTTTTTTTCTCCCTGTTTTATTTCATACAGAGTCGTCAAATTGAAAAATGACCTTAACATGGTATGACTAAGGTCAGTTTCCATCACAATTACACAATGGGTTATGATAAATACAGTTAAGTATAGGCGAACTAATGATCATAGCGGTGAACAATTTTCAGTTACTTAGGAACTCTACTTAAAGCTTTAATATTAGTTTAAAACAAAAGACAATTCTACTATATACTGCAAGTTGCGCCATACATGTTTCAAATGTAATTCTTAATAAAATGAATAAAAACAAAAGAAAACACATTTTAAGGCAAGCAGATAAGAGCAGACCCATTCCCACTGGCAGCACCCGTTCACGAGCATGACGCATGAACCAGCCATCGCTTCGCTCAACCATATTTTAGGGAACGTAACGACCCGCCTCACACGCCACCACCGTAGAAATGTTTTAGTGAGCATGACATACTCAAACTGCCTACCTTAAATGACCGAATTAAAAGCTTAACTAATATAAACGGTAATAATATAAAATATAGGACACGACTCACAATATCATACTAGGAACATTTGTTACGAGTGTTACGACCAAGGTGTTTTGTCGTTCAAATAATCATTTACAGTGTAATAGCCTTTTTTGAGGAGGCCACTCTTTATATGATTCTTAAACTCTAGATATGGTAAATCCAAGATATCACTTGGGATTTTGTTATATATGTGTATACCTTGACCAACGAAAGATCCGTGCACCTTTTCTAAACGGTACCGAGGCATTACGAGCTTGTTTCTATTTCTAGTATTACGATTGTGTAAATCACCATGTTTGGTATACAAGTTAATATTGCGACGTACAAAAAGAATGCAATTTAATATAAATTGAGATGCAGCTGTCAGTATACCTATTTCCTTGAACTTGTCTCTAAGCGAAGTTTTGGAGCCTAGTTTATAGATGGCTCTGATTGCTCGTTTTTGCAAGATGAATATAGCATTAATGCCAGCCGCTAATCCCCACAAAAGAATGCCATATGACATGATGCTATGGAAATAACTAAAGTATACAGTTCTAGCAGTATCAACATCTGTTAGCTGTCGTACTTTTCTAATAGCGTAGGAAGCAGAACTAAGCTTACCAGCTAATGTTGCGATATGCGCATGCCATTGAAGTTTCGAGTCTAAAGTTACACCCAGAAAGATCGTTGATTGTACTAAATCCAGTTTTTCGTTGATGATTACAATTTCTACAGGTACCGTCTGTACATTTGGCAGAGAAAAAAGTACGCACTTTGTTTTCTTTGCATTAAGCTGCAAATTGTTAGAATTAAACCAACCGAGTACTTGTGACAGTGCTTTGTTTACATCGTCAAAATTGGTTTTGTTTCTGTCTATGTTAAATATTAAAGAAGTATCATCTGCAAACAACACAATATCACAGAAGTTTTTGGCAAAGAAAGGCAAATCATTAATATAAACCAAAAATAGAAAAGGGCCTAAAATAGAGCCTTGAGGTACGCCTAGTTTAATCTGAGAGCCGTTTGATTTCACTCCATTAATGTCAACTGTCTGAGTTCTGGAACTGAGATACGACAGTATTAGTTTCTGGGCATTATTTTTTACACCGTAATGATTTAGCTTCAACAGCAGCGTCCGGTGATCAACACAATCAAAAGCCTTGGATAAGTCGCAAAATATTCCAAGAGTATTTTGCGACTTTTCCCAGGCATCAAACACATGCTTTAAAAGTGCAACCCCAGCATCCGTGGTTGACTGACCCTTCATAAATCCGAATTGTTTGCTATGCATGAGATTGTTTAATGAGAAATGAGACAATAATTGCTCTAGTATTATTTTTTCAAATATTTTGCTTAAGGCGGGTAATATTGATATTGGTCTATAATTACTTGGGTCTTCTTTGTTTCCTGATTTAAATAAAGGTATCACTTTGCTAAATTTCATTAAATCAGGAAAAATTCCTTGAGCGATACACTGATTAAATATAATAGCAAGATAAGGGGCAATAGCATGAATAATGTTTTTAAGTACAGTAACAGATATGCCCCATAAATCAGTGGTAGTTTTCATTTTAAGTAAATTAAATGTTTTGATTATATCGCTCGAATTAATTTCTTTAAAATTAAATAATGAACTACACTCAGACACATGTTTTTCAAGAACCGAGACAGCAGAAGCTGGTGAAGAATTCAAATTAGAGGTGGTTACTAATGGTATATTTACAAAAAAGTTATCAAAAATATTAGCAATTTCTGTTTCAGAGTTTATTCTTGCGTTATTAATGTTAAGCGCTAGACTGTTGTCATGTTGTTTACCTTTTCCGGTTTCACGCTTAATAATATCCCAAGTTGTTTTGATTTTATTATTTGACTTTTTAATTTTATCCTTTAAAAATATAGCACTAACTAATGGCACTAATATACAGGGTGACATCGAAGTCGTTAACATCCTTTTAAAATAAGAACATACTCATGATATACAGTCTTTTCCCCAAATATGAGGCAAATTCAAGATGTAAAATTATTATTTTTTAAACCTTGAAAAATCGCGTAAAGTACTTAGTAACTGATCGCTATAGCAAATTAAAATAAAAATAATTAAAAATAACAACTTGATAAAAAAAACATTGATTAATTATTAGTATTCAAATAGCATACAAGCCTTAAACTACTTCATCGGCCTCTCGGTAAAACGCGGCAGGCTTATTACCGATCTTAAAGTGACAGTTGCAATCGCGACAATTAACAATTAATCGCTCCGAAAACACATATTCGTATTACGGAACGTAGATCGCTACGATTAGCGCCACAAGCGAGCGATTTTTAAACTAAAATTGCATGAAAGGTACCGTACCGTACTGTACCGATTGCAAACCAACCGCAACTAGTAGCAGTCGCGTTGCAATTGTACAATTAGCAACTGGTTGCTTGTTTTGGTAATAAGCCTGCCGGCTCTACTATAACGCAAATTTATTCAAGTTTGCGC
The DNA here is from genome assembly GCA_949710035.1 of Crambus lathoniellus. Lineage (NCBI taxonomy): Eukaryota > Metazoa > Arthropoda > Insecta > Lepidoptera > Crambidae > Crambus > Crambus lathoniellus. The sequence goes on from OX453319.1 coordinate 7,349,950, forward strand.
TCGGAATTCACCAAAACAAACAATATCACCCATGCTTCATGCCCGCTTTGGCCGCGTCCCTGCGCCCGCGCTGACGCCGGGCACCACCCCTTTTCACGTAAAAACATAGCTTCATATGAGTACATTAATGGGTCGAATGGATGCCAATGACTTCAAAAACACCCTGTATATTCATTTAATAAATGCAAATAGAAGTATAGCACAAACCGCAATTAAAAAGGAAAATGTAACAAGAATATAATATGATACTTTTTTAATTCGGAGAACAAAAAAGTAGGTAAGTACCTAAGTAAGTACTTACTTAGATTTTTTTTAGAAAATTCTTAATTCCTCTTTTTGTGTTATGGGTCAAAACATAATATTGAAAACAAAAAAAAACAATTAAGTAAGTAAGTAGGTAGGTACTACGTCTACCTACATAAATTATTCAGAAAAGAAATCTCCTAAGGTCTTCTAAGGTAGGTACTACGTCTACCTACATAAATTATTCAGAAAAGAAATCTCCTAAATTTTAAGTAGGGCAGAGGTACCCTTTGTGGCCACTTTAAGGATTTTTTGACTTTTAAGCACTAAGTACTAAATGGTCTTAGGTATTTAAGACACAAATTATATCTTAAATTATAGATAATTTATCTACATTTAAAGGAACATTTTTCAAATTTATAAAAGTAAAATAGTTTTTTTTATATTACACACAATGTGTGAGAGGTGCCAAATGTACCGGTTTTGGCCACTTACTGGTAGTTAAACTTTTGTAAGTATTGCGAAAAATCAAAACCAAACTCAGGTAAAATCAATATATTCTAATGCGCTAGAAACCAGTAAATTGCAAAACAACAATTTAATTGTAAAAAACAAAGGTTTATAAAGTATTTCATCCAAAACAAATTTCTAAAAATTTTCATAAAACATTTTTTAAAACAGAAAATGGAATTCATTGAAAAAAATCTTATGACAAAAGGAATTCTAACGGTTGTTATTATTACCTTAAAATACTTTATTTTAATTGCCTTTATCAAAAATGGCTAAAAGTTGTTTAGAAAACTTTTAGAGCAAAAAGTGGCCAAAACCGGTACAGTGGCCAAAACCGGTACAGTGGCCAAAACCGGTACGCCTGCCCTACTTACTTAATACTTTTAAGTATGTACCTACTCAACTCAGATCAAACTAAATAGATCCATACTAAAATTTTGAATGTGAAAATGTGTTTGTTTTACCGTCTTTCATGTCAAAACGGAGCAACGGATCGACGTGATTTTTATTTTACGGTTAGTTTGGGAGCTGCAGATTGACATAGGCTTCTTTTTATACCAGTAAAACATATTCACATTCCCGCGGGATAACGTAGTGTAGTCCACGCGGGCGAAGCCGCGGGCGGAAGGCTAGTCGTTGTTGTTAAAAATAATATCAGTGAGCACTTACCGAAAACGAGAAAAATAATGGCACTATACATTTTAACAAAAAAAAAACACAAATACAAACACTTTAATCACATTAGAATCACTAAAACATTATTTTAAATGCACTAACTGACTAGCCCACTTAGCACTAGGACTAAATAAACAACATGGTAATCACTAAAAATAATTGTTAGGTAGTAAATAATATTTTTTTAAACCTATTTACGTCAGCGCAGACGACTCGTCAGGTTGGAAAACCCGTCGTTACTGAACTGAGCATATTACCAGTTCTACAAACCAATTTTCCTTGTTGAATGAATCCGTAAAATTATCTATTTCTACACTTATTGTATGTTTGCTTGTCGAAAAATATCCATACTAATATTATAAATGTGAAAGTGTGTTTGTTTGTTTGTTTGTCCTTCTTTCACGTCAAAATGGAGCAACGGATCGACGTGATATTTGGTATGGGGATAGTTTGGGAGCTGAAGAGTAACATAGAGTAGGTACTTATTATTCCGGAAAATTAAGTAGGTAAGTACTTAAAAATGGTAATTTTGAATGAAAAATCGTTTAGCTGTCGCTTCCATACAAAACTGACATTTCTTCGATGGCTGCTTCCAAAGAGTATGTAGGTAATCACTGGCGTCTGCGTGCGGTCAAAATCGAATACTAATCTTTTCCATAAGCTTAGAATAAAAAATGTACTGTAACCAGCGCCAAAAATGCCCCAGTCGCGCATGCGCGCAGAGCTCTGAGTACTGAATCCTATGGAGATGGCATACCTACGAAAAATTGAAGCATACACACACACACAAGCACACATACCGAGAAACCAAAATGGCGCCTTTCCGTAGTGCTGCCCTATTTGTACATCGATACATTTATTGATGAAGTAATAGATACAAGTATTTTTGTGACTACCTACCTATATCACCCTATATTTTATAAAAGCAGTTTCGTAATCACCTCGATAATTTAAAACGGAATTATAGTGTATAATTATATACCTAGTTTTTTAGAATAATAAAACTTAATAATGTGCTTAAATTAGACCTATATTTGCACATAATTCAGTTCTTTATGACAAAGACACAATGTGTATGTGTTTGTGCATGTACGCACACAATCATTGGCCCGACCGCGCGCGTGAGACGCAACAACTGTAAAGCCCCCAGTACAGGATGGCCGATCATGTTGGCCGACCATGATGGGCCATCTTGTACAGGGCCAGTTTGCGTTACTCGCAGACGGCAATCACACACATGGTCGGCCAACTTGATCGGCCATCCTGTACTGGGGGCTTCAAGGCGAGAAGAGCCGCCAAGTGCTTCCTTATCTATAGTAATATCGTAAACAGGAAAGATTTGATTGGTTGTTGTTTGAATTTAATAGGTTCCAATACTACTGGACTAATTTAGAAATTTCTTTGACCATTAGAAAGCTACATTCTTTCCGAGTGACATAAGCTATATTTTATCGTGATATTCCCATGGGAACGAGTACCATGCGGGTAAAACCGCGAGGATCCGCATGTTATTATTAAATTTATTGCTTGTTAAGTACATAATGTATCAAAAATTCAAACGCAGATACAGATTAAAAATAAGGTCCTGTAGTTTATTTACAAACTAACCATATTAAAATATAGTTCATGTTGCAGTAGTAGTAGATAAAAGACCAACCTACTATATTTTACTGAGGTTATAGTTTGTAAATAAACAACACGACCTTAGCTTCAATCTGTACGATTGTAGATACATTAATACTTAGCGAGCAATAAATTTGATTGAGGGCGCCCCAATTGTCGGCTCTACTCGCCTTTACTTAGAAACTGCAATTTTATGATCAATTTTTTTATGTTTTCCGAGTCACTCGTCTATACACATGCGAGACCTCCATAGAATTCCAAATCAAAGGTCGCGAGAACCAGTTTAAGTAAAAAAAAGGTAATGAAATAAAACCTAAAGCTCCATATTGTAAAAACTTATTATGTTTATACAACAAGGATTGTTTTTTTTTACATAACACACATTACAATATAAATCACAAAGGAGAAGGCCTACTAAATACCTACCTACCATAGAAAAAAAGAAATGTCTTCGATTTTGCCAGTGGCCTAATTAACGTCTTTTTCAAAACTTAAACTGTCGTTGACGTTTGAAACTGTTCTTCAAAATGAAAAGAGCACATAAAAATAGTTTTCGTACGAGTCTTTAAGTTTTCCTTTCGCATTGTATCCAGCCATATTTTTCTTTTATTGTTATTTTTAGGCAACCTAAAACAATAAAAACAGTTTAAAATTAATACACTCAATTTACACTTGAAATTTGAAAACATCGATAATTCGATAAGAAAAATGCTATTAGGGCAACTCTAGCGCAAAACAAACAGATTTATATTTTCTTGAAATATACTAACAAAACTCACCAAAATAAGTAGTAAGCTACATTTGGTATGAATTCTAAGTAAACTATTTACAGGAAAACCAAAACACAAGGCATTTATTGTATTGTTTTGGTGTTTTTGCAAAATAAATAGTACGTACCGGTGTAATGTAATGTTTGGACGATTTTCACTTTTTTTGATGCCACAAACTACCACACTGCAATTAGACATGTTCCTTGTTGCTTTCTCTCACTTATTAATACCTTTTATTCACATGAAAGTCTCAAATTAAAAGACTTTTATCAAAAACACTGCAAATACAACTCGCGTTGACAGCTCACATACCGAGAAACCTAAATGGCGACCGGCTTCAATCGTGGATTACGATGACGTCACGTTTCAATGTTGCCAAAAAATAGGTCGAATAAATATATTGCTGTCTCTTTTTACATGAAGTATTGGAGTTAAGATAGAACAAGATGGCTACAGGTTTATGAGTACAATGTCGATTTAGCTCATATTTGTATAACCGATAGTTCATATAGAACAATATGCCATCTCCATAGGATTCAGTACTCAGAGGCGCAGAGTTATCTGACACGCACTCTACTTCACAGAGTATTTTTTTATATTTAGGAAATAGAGACCAATCTTGGACCCCTTTATTGGTAGTGTATAACTAGCGCTATCTGTTGTCTGGTATAGGCAACTTTTGTTGTATTTCACACACATTTAATGAATGTATACGGCAAAACAACGTTTGCCGGGTCAGCTAGTATAAATATAAATGTTTGTTGATATATTGTGAAGGTGAATATTGTATACAAGAAGTACCTAATCTCTGGAAAGGTATCCCGCTAGCTAGAATTTTATATTTATCGTAATTGTATTATGTTGTACTAGCGCTCCACTCGCGACTACATCTGCGTGGACTCCTTTTTAACCTCTACGGCAAGAATTAATAATCTATCCACAGATAGGGATAGGCATGATCCAGATTAGTTGCTAGGCAACACTTAACAACACCCAGCCAATAGGCGCTACTCGGAAAAATATGGACTTTTTGATTTAAAACTATAGGACGGTTACAGTTGTTAAAAATCTGGTAATAAGATATATATTTCTTCATACCTTTATCTAGAATCGTATAGTTTCAAAAACACGATTTTATGATTTTGCCTCGACACTTTTTATTTTCGAAAAGACCTCTAAAAATTACGAAAAGTGAAGATTATTCTTAAATGGGGTTACTTATACTATTGGAAATTGGTTTAATTAGTGGACACCAATAATATTGAGGATCGTATAGAAGCATTTTTTTCAAATCGCTGTAGTTTTTTAATACGAAGTGATTTTGTGTTTTTTTTGCCTAATATGCAAAATCGGTCTCGCTCCCGCGCGCGTCGTTTTCTCATTGCTATCTCGCTTCAGCACATTTTTTCCGAGTATCGCCTTAATATCAAACGTTGCATAGCAACTAATCTGGATCATGCATGCCTATTCCTATCTGTGGATTGATTATTAATTCTGGCGGTTAGAGGGGGAATTTCCAAAAATAATTATCTGTTATTACTCCCCTGCACTCCTCAAGGAACATAGATGCCAAATTTCAGATTCTTGCGCCCAGTAGTTTTGTCTGTCAGTCAGTCAGTAATGCAACACAACAACAACTCATTCATTTATATGTATTATTGTTAAATTATGCTTACTGGCGTTTTGGAATATTCTGTTAGCCTGTAAGTATTTTGAATAAAAAAACATATTTACATAAATATACTTAGCTTAAAACCAGGGACTGTACTTTGAAACGCAAAATCGGTAATTCCGCCTCTTTAACTCGATTCTGTCCCGAGTCCCGACTAGAGAGTGAGAGGGACGGGTATATACCGAAGTTTCGGATTTTGCGTTCAGAATAGGCCCTCTGCTTGTTTGCTTTCTAATGTCGGACTAGGCGTTATCCCGCAACTTCGATTGCTTAGATATTTTTGAAAATCTTCGTGTAAGCTCACAAACTTTATTATACGTATTACATTATAATAATGACGCACTCACAATGCGATTTTTAAAAGATTTTATACTTAAGTACCAAAAAAAAATCGCCCAAGTGCGAGTCGGACTCGCTCATGAAGGGTTCCGTACCCACTTAACGTACCGATTACGTATACCTAGCAAAGATACCACTGTCATTTTTTGCCATAAAAATATAACTTTGTTTTTCATAGTATTCGTATGAATGACAAAGTTATATTTGCGGTTTTCGAAAATGTGTTACCTATATCTCAAAACTTGTAAAGCCTACTTGGCTGTGATAGTTTTCCTTTTAACTTCGTCATATGTACTACTATCGTGAATTTTTCACGTATCCAGAAACAACCATTTGGCTGGTAGGGAAGGGGGGACACTTGACTCTAACATAATTTTGCACTTTAAAGCTTAATAATTCACAAACAGATGCCTCAATCAAAAAACTGTCCTTACAAACCCACAACGTTTTTAAAATTGCTATCTAACGACATCCCACACTATGGGGTAGACAAGAAAAAAAAATTACATACCCACTTCACGTGTAGGGGAGGTAACCTAAAAAAAATATTTTTAAAAATTTTACTTTACCACTTTGTTGGCGTGGTAAATATGTATATTCATGCCAAATTACAGCTTTCTAGTACTAAGAGTCAATGAGCTAGACTGGGGTCAGACGGACGGACGGACAGACGGACATGGCGAAACTATAAGGGTTCCATGTTGACTACGGAACCCTAAAAAACAATATAAAATATTAAAATTTAAATTTTCTACTTACTGTAAGTACATAAGTAATTGCTATTTTCTTTGTGCCCTCTAAATGAAAATGCAGCTCTGCTCATTTCAACTGTCTGAGAAAATAGCTCTGTTTTCGTGTCCGCTGAGTGAGTTTACTAGATTGACTTATTATGAAGTGTCTCAATTAAATTGTTAAGAATTGTTAATTGTTAAATTGAGGTTATACCTGTAATGTTTGTGTAACTTTTGTCATTTTAAATAAATAAATAAAACTTGAAATGGAAAAGTACCTACTCTCAATATTTCCCTATAACTGGGGTAATAATATAAGTGTGGTATGCCCAAGTTAATTTTCGCATAAGATGGGTTATGAGAGGTTACAATAACTTGCGAAACAAGTTTGGTCTTTGCGTTATCAAACTAAGGTATTCATACTAGGTATACAGTTATATTATTTGCTTTGCAAAACCAGTTTGTATTTCAATGTCATAAGGCGCTACTCGGAAAAATATGGACTTTTTGATTTAAAACTATAGGACGGTTATATATTGGTGTGGATGACAGGTATTATCGGCGCAGGCCTTCAGGGTCTCATCGGATCCATCTGCACAGTCTTTATCGCCATCGCAGTGGCCGGTTGCTACGATTTCTTGGCCGTTATCGCACTTGAACCTACCCCTAAAAAAAACCATAATATTTTACATTTTAGAACGTTACTTAGCTTTTAGCAGGGCTTGGGAACGGTTCGCAAAATACAGCTTAAGGCGCTACTCGGAAAAATATGGACTTTTTGATTTAAAACTATAGGACGGTTACAGTTGTTAAAAATCTGGTAATAAGATATATATTTCTTCATACCTTTAACTAGAATCGTGTAGTTTCAAAAACACGATTTTATGACTTTGCCTCGACACTTTTTATTTTCGAAAAGACCTCTAAAAAATACGAAAAGTGAAGATTATTCTTAAATGGGGTTACTTACACTATTGGAAATTGGTTTAATTAGTGGACACCAATAATATTGAGGATCGTATAGAAGCATTTTTTTTAAATCGCTGTAGTTTTTTAATACGAAGTGATTTTGTGTTTTTTTTGCCTAATCTGCAAAATCGGTCTCGCTCCCGCGCGCGTCGTTTTCTCATTGCTATCTCGCTTCAGCACATTTTTTCCGAGTATCGCCATAAGAGCGTCTGTGTGCCACTGCCACCGACGACATGGATATATAACAGCTTTATAAAGGTAAGTACCTACAGGGTATTTTTTTTATCAGTGCACAAATTTTTAATAACGACTCAGAATCATTACTTTACATAGGTCGAAATATCGCAAGAAATTTTCGGTGGATCCCACTTTATCCATGGATAAGTACTTATACAAAATTGATTTTGTGGGACAAAGTTTTTTTTCTAATTTTGTCCAACTTTATCCACTGACGACAAAGCGCGAGTTTTTGTAGCGATACAAACGCGTTTGTATCGAAGCAGCCGAGCGTGAATTACTCTTTTGAAAATTTTGTACTACTTATGGGAAAATTGGGGAAGTCCAAATTTTTTGTAGTATACCGACCCATGTTTCAGGGAAAAAGTTGTTCTCTTACCGATTCTGAGTCGGTCTTAAAAATTTGTGCACTAATCAAAAATTTATCATGTACCTATATTAAATATTTTTTTACCGCCTTTGTGGTCTAGTGGTACACACCACCGATACCATACCCAGAGGTCCCGGGTTCGATTCCCAGTGGGGGTACATGTTGTATTCGGTTTGGTTGGTGGTAGGACTTGTTCTAAGTGCGCCAGGCTAGCTACCACCATCTTATCTAAGTCTGACGCCATAACAACAATGTTTCCAGAATTGTTGTGTTCTGGCAGTTAGAGTTAAGATAGCCAGATCCTCAGTGGTTGGGGATTCCGGGAGTAGTGCGCTTCCACCTTCAGCCTATCTTGACTTAACATCAGGTGCGATGAAGGCTAAGTGCTTGCTACCCAATTGGGTATAAAAAAAATTTTTTGCCCATTAACACTGTTAATATTGGGTACGTATCTAAATACCTAAAATTAAAATACCTAACGTTAAATTACCTACGTTCAAAATACCTAAAATCAAAATACCTAATGGTTGTTTCACTTAAATTCAAAATACCTAAAAACGTTTGGTAGAAAAGTCCTGTATTCCTCGGAAGTCCTGTAGCTTCGCGATCGCCTTATATTTCGTGGTTATTTTTTTTTATGAAACAATCCATAGGTTGTATTGATACAAAAAAAATCACAATATATTATAATGTTTTGTATCAATACAGGTTGTATTGATACAAAAAAAAATAACCACTTCACTTCGCTGCGCTTCGCGATCGCCTTAAATTTCTAACCTACCACGTGTTCTTTAGGACTTCCGAGCCACTCAAATATTAGGCTAATTTTAGGTATTTTGACCATTTGGTATTTAAAATGTGTGTGATCCAAACTTTGGTGTTATAGCTATTAGACATTTTAAACATTAGGTACCTATTTAGTCCAATCGGTATTTTGATTGAACTTAGGTGTTTGTTATGCAGATGTTATTTGCTTAGGGATTTTAAGACATTAGGTAAGTACCTATTTTGATTTAAGGTTTTTTGAACGTAGGTGTTTTAACGTTAGGATTTTTAATTTTAGACATTTAGATACGTACCCGTTAATATTACGTAGGTAAAGCGGGATTTTTCATTATTTTATTTCATTTATTCATAATATACAAGTTTACAGAGTAAGTAATCTCCAAGTCACAAGCAAATTATACAAATCATATTTATCTATACTAATACTAATATACTAATTTATATCATACTAATATTATAAAGAGGAACGATTTGATTGTTTCTTTGTTTGTTTGCATCAAATAGGCTCCGAATCTTCTGTACCGATTTAGAAAATTCTTTGACCATTAGAAAGCTACGTCCCGAAGCTTCTTCCCGAGTGACATAGGCTATATTCAATGCCGAAATCCCACGGGAACGGGTACCACGCGGGTGAAACCGCGAGGAACCGCTAGTTATCAATAAAATTAATAATTAATACAAATAAATCAAAAAATCATTTCAAATTGTAACAAGTCAAAGAGAATTCATAGTAAGTACCTACTTAGGTACTTAGATCAAAAATATCATCATAATGCGAGGATTTATTTTGTACAGTAAACATTATGATAATTTTTTGCCAATATAAATATAATGTAAATAAAATAATAATAAAAAAATTAAATTATTTCATATAGGCTGTTTTGCACTTTACGTCATCTGTAGGCTGTAGGTCTAGCACAACTTAGCGCGACTCTTTTTCGCGCTCCTTTCAACCAATAAACTGAAAATCAGTGCTTTGCTTTAATGGGCGATTTTCTGAAAGCTCAGTCACTAGATGGCGCTGTCCCACCTATGCAGTTAGAAGGAACGGAACGTTATAAATTTTACCTTGACGCGACTTTTTTACGTAAAACGGAACGTCAGACAGATGTTATTTATTTACCTAAATCTTTAAATTTACCTATTTCGTTTCTGTTCCTCACAGTAGTACTTATTTATTATATTATTAGTTTCCTTTGGGTTTTTAAAAAGTAGGTAATTAATTTAAATTTGTTTCATACCAAAATATACCATAGACATGTACATACTTATTCAACGCCATCTAGTGAAGCAATTGGAAGCTTTTTTTTTTTTAAATGGCCTCTCAGAAAATCGCTCATTCAAAGCAAAGGCATCACTGAGTTTTTGCCTTTTTCTGTCTCGATGCGGCACACAGTTCAATTTTTTTTTTGTATGTTCCTCTATGAAGTCATTTATCATCTGTGTGTTGTATGTGATGGAAATAAACAACTTAACTATCTATCTATCTATCTATCAATAGAGCACGTTCGCCTTAAGTCACGCCCGTTATCTATGAGCGATCTGGAGCTCTATTTTTGAATCACTCGTATGACACCGAGTTGCCGCATGCGACATAAGTCGCACTCGTCTTCCAAGTCGCATGACGCCGATTTTCCGTATTTTTGAATCGTTCGTTTCTAGTGCTGCCAACATAATACGATACGTCGGGTTTTATCCGTTTCACGCAGAATTTAGAAAAACCGGTAACTTCCGCAACGAAAACGGAACGTAATATTTATGTTTAAAAATCTTTTTTGACTGTCAATCAATGTTACAACACAACATAAGAAATAACTGTTGTGATTGTGAATTGTGAATTTGTGTTGCACTTGCACCGCATTTTTAAGTTGTTCCTTCTTAAAGTATATTTTGTGCTTTTAGTTTTGTGACTATGTCGTCAAAACAATAAATTGTTTTTTACTAACAAAACGAAAAGATTTGCTTGTTTTCACAAACTTGACAAGAACAAGTAACGTGAGATGTGACACACGCATTGATTTTGACAGTTATTCTATCGCTCGCCTGTCTGCAACGAGTGGGTAGGGGCACTCGTTGCGGTCGAACGATTCAAAAATACGGAATTTCAGATTCCGAACGAAAATCAGTAGAAATCGAGCGCTCGTCTCGACCCGAGTGATTCAAAAATAGAGCTCCTGATTGGTTGAAAGTGCCCGCGACTCTTTCTCACTCGAGTCGCGCTCAAGTTGTGCTAGCCCTACTGGTTATTTAACTATCTCTTACACGTTCTGCGTTGACTGGAGGAAGACATCGCTTTTAGAGATAAGTTTACCTGTGCTCACATGTTTTAATTATCTAATTTGTTTAAATATGTTATGTGTTATAACACGTAACGGGTCGCGCGTAAGTAATGAATAGGCAGTAGACACAAACATTTTTAGAGGTGGCCAACAATTTTTTTTTTTATTTAACCCTTAAGTACCTACGTATCAAAAATTTTTGGAATTGATTCTACTCTCGATTCTAAACAATCCATTTTCTCAGTTTTGCTAAAACTATTAACACGTTGTAAAGATAATTACAAACTCAAAGCAAATCAATTTTTGCTACGAGCACCCGCGAGTTACAAAAATATTGAGAAAATATAGGCCCAGTGCGAGTCGGACTCGCTCATGAAGGGTTCCGTACCCACTTAACGTACCGATTACGTACACCTAACAAAAATACCACTGTAATTTTTGCCAGAACGAAATAACTTTGTTTTTCATAGTATTCGTATGTATGACAAAGTTATATTTGCGGTTTTCGAAAATGTGTTATATCTCAAAAACTTGTAAAGCCTACTTAGCTGTGATAGTTTTCCCTTTAACTTCGTCATAATTATGTACTACTATCGTGAATTTTTTCACGTATCCAAGACCAACCATTTGGCTGGCAGGGGGGGGGGGGACACATGACTAACAAAATTTTGCACTTTAATGCTTAATAATTCACAAACGGATGCCGCAAGGGTAGACAAGAAAAAAAAATGACATAAGTACCCACTTCACGTGTAGGGGAGGTAACATAAAATTTTTTTTTTTTCAAAATTTTACTTTACTACTTTGTTGGCGTGATTAATATGTATATTCATGCTAAATTACAGCTTTCTAGTACTAAGAGTCTATGTGCTAGACTGGGGTCAGACGGACGGACGAACAGACGGACATGGCGAAACTATAAGGGTTCCTTGTTGACTACGGAACCCTAAAAATGGGATTCTTATTTCGAACACAAAGTTAAAAAGTTAGGTGATGGCAGGCTTAAAATTAAAAAAATCTATATTGGTATTGTACCTAAGTTGTATATTAAATGTAAAAAAGCTAGTTGTCTGGCCTTTGTAGCTAGACAATACCTAGACCTAACCTGAAAAATTATGAACAACAAAAATATTCGAGTTTTAAACATTGAACTACAGATACTGCAAGATAAACTTCTCGTAGCGGGAGATCTGTGTGACCGTGGCCAGCCAGTTCGAGCACTGGCTCTCTGGATCGGGCTTCGGAGCGGTGGAGACTACTCCTCGGAGGTAGTATCGGAGGTAACCGCCCTCTGAGTCGGGAAAGGCGAGCCCGTTGCCGCTGTCTCCCTTGCACACGGCAGTGCCTGTCAAAACAAAACATATGAGCGAAAGAGATAACATATTTGTCTTGTTGACTCGTTCAATATATCTACTCTTGTACATAAAAAAAATACAGTCGAAACTCCTCCTTTTTTGAAGTCGCTTAAAAATAAGTCAGATTTTGTGAAAATACTTTTGAATACCTGGCATTTGACTGTGTAACCATTATATTAAAAATACATAATAATAACACCCAACTTTTAAGGAATATAATGTCTTCCTTCCGGGCTAGGTGTTGTTCGCCCGGGACCACCACGGTCCGACGGATGTTCGTCGATACCTCTATATTATACCAGAACTTCGTGGGTGCGATCTGGGGATCCATTGCTATGCGGCGGTGCTCATAGTATTAGGTTATCAGCGCCATCTGGTGTCACAGTGTTTGCATCTTGGTACTGTGTGACGTTTTATGTGCATTGCGTCTAGATGTCGCCATAAAGTAATGAGCTCACGACTAAACCTATAAAAGGGTACATACTAGCGCTATCGTCAGTCCCATTAAGGCCAGGTTTCCGTTAGGTCGGATCCGACTCTCGGTCGGAAGTAGGTGTTCACATCTACCGACTGTCCGGCTGATGTCAGTCGCAAGATGGATGAAAATGGCCATTGCGGGGCGAGGTTGCAATGCACGGGACGTCAACAAAATATGCCGGGAGTTTCGTTTCCACTATCCGATCGAGTGCCGGATCCGGCACTTCGATCGGAACTTCGCAGCGGCCAAACTTCCAATTAAAGAGCCGGATCCGGTTTTTTAATCGGATCGGACAGATGAAAACATACAAATATCCATACAAATTAATAAGAAACTAGAACTCCCGACTCCCGGCCGGATGCGACCTAATGGAAACCGGGTTTGACAAAACAAACAAAGCAAAAAGTTTCACCGTTACTGTATCCAGCACAGAACTTGTCTTCTGTGATCAGTTCCTTGAAAGACAAGGGCGCATCTATCAGGCATATTTGATTGGAAATATACGGCATCTCGACCACTTTGAGATTCTGGGTGTCTGATGGGTTGCTCTGCCAGGCGTCTGCCAGGCCCCAACTGGCGAGCTGCAAGGAGAAAATAATAAATTACAAAGCTACATGCAATTTTCTTTCATCCGTCTTTCTCAATGCTTAACATCGTTAGCTGAATCGTTTCAGAACAGAACACGGGAGATCAAACCACCATCTACACAAGTGGGGACTAAAAGACTCGCCAGCCTGTGAGTGTGGGGCATCGGGGACCAGACCCTACACCATATAGTCGAGAACTGCCCATGGCACCTTTTCCCGGGCGGCTTAGCAGAGCTTCACCATCTATCGCCTGCAGCCGTAGATTGGCTAAATAACTTAAGTTTGGAGGTTTAGGATGATGCAGTCTAGCCATACGCTATGATGAATGCTTAACATTCCGATCTATACATGACGACTGGTCTTATCATGAAGTTTTAGATTTTGCCCTTCAACTTACGAGGCATCCGCTGGTCACATGTTACCCCCTTTACCTGCTCCCATTTCATCCACGCTGCAATGATCCGGTTGTTAATGTATGTAAAAATACATTTTCATACATAACGGGGTAGCACTTAGCCTTCATATTACCTTCCTTATTTTTAAATGCATTTCTTAGATAAAGAGACATATCAAGATTGTTCACTGAGGCCCGTATTATAGAACATGGGATAGATAGGGATGAATGTATTCGTTGCATGTATTGGCTTCCCTTTCTAATAATAACTGTACTTGAGAAGAGATCTCCACTCGAGTGTCGTTCTATAATACGGGCCTAAAAGTCTTCCCTGAGATCTTCTAACCTTTCCTTTGTTTCCTGAAGAAAGCTGACGATTTTCGAATGTGGCACTGAAGTCTAGGCAGACAGGTCTTATGTGTGGCCTCAATTCTATGACCGAATCCAGCAGGAGTATCGCTATATCATCCTGGTAGCTGGCCAGGCGACCTTGGAAGCGAGGAGGTATTTTGATGGCAGCTATCTGTGAACATATTAAAATTGCACAAAAACTGGTATTATAAACCTCTTGTTTAGTGTATTTTAAGGAATTATAGTTCCCAACGCTACCCAGAGATGGCACTATGCTACGCCGAATCGCGATATAATGAGTTTTCTGTGAGTACTAATTTGATTATCTGGCGTGCGATTATTTCAATAGAAAATGGTAGGTCGTTCGACGCAAAAAAAAAACACCTCACGAACAGTTTGGGTTGAAAGTGTCCATTAATACGAACTTCTAATGGTTGGTGGTAGGACTTGCTCTGAGTCCGCCTGGCTAGCCACCCCATCTTATCTAAGTCTGACGCCATAACAATCATGTTTTCAGCATTATTGTGTTCCAGCAGTTAGTTCCTCAGTGATTGAGGATTCTGGGAGTGCGCTTTCATCTTTAGCTTATCACCACTTAAGTTCGTGTGATGAAGGAAGTGCAGCCCTTTAGTGCATAAAAAAACGTGTGCAATGGGTCCAGCCACGAAAGCACACAAAAATACCCAACAGTTGTTCCAATAGAAAAGTACAACATTAACCTGTAATGTGATGTATTGATAGAAATCCATAAGTACTATTAAAATAAAGAGAAAAGATTTTTATTTTAGTTTTTTTTGTTTCTATCGAATTAACTCAAAAACTACTGCATGCTGATTCACGAATCGTCAGAAACGCTCCCGACAGCGGAAGGTTTGCACTATCTCTGTCACTCACTACAAGGTGTTAGGGGCACCCTCTCAAAAACTTTAACCATGGCTTCAGGCCTTCATGCTGAACAACGCACAGCACACAGCAGCTTATTTTAGCGATATTTGCTTGCGCTTCATTTCATTCCGAACATGTGTAAGAAAAGTGCGCAGCGCATAGATCTTGTGCTATCGAAAGTCGCTTTACGTACTCACATCAGATCGTTGAACACCCCATTCCAATTCTCCATTGTTGGCCCAGGGTCGGTACAGCTTGCCGAGAGCCACCGCGTAGTCCGATGCCGGGCGTACCTCCTTGATTGTGTCGTTCCAGAAGCAATGGGCGGCTGAAACGTATTATTTTGTTAGACCTCTTGCCGCTAAAGTTAAAGTTAAAGTCGCTATTTATTTATTGATTGATTGATTGGTTACAGTCATGTCATGACTGATGGAATTAAATTCTCTTTGCATGGCTTCAGGCTGATCAGCTTACCTGATATAACCACCTTGGAGCTGACGAGAGACCCACCGCATATCTGCATAAAGGCTGTGGTGGTCTTCCGGTAGATGCCGGCGTGCCACGGCAACTCGCCCGGCTCCGCTCGTGGCCGCCCGCCCACGACCAAACTGCGTTCAGCTGGCACCACGCGCCCACATTCTACCAACACAGTACGTTACACGTTTATCCGTAACCAACTTACCTGAATTTACGAAAACTAATATAGTGTCTATACACGTTCCGATCCGACAGCCGATTTGGTCTGCTCCCAGACCAAATCTGCGCTATACACACGTTCCGATTTGGTCTGTTCCGACCAAATCTGCGCTACACATGTTCCGATTTGGTCTGGGAACAGACCAAATCTACGGTCGGATAGGAACGTGTGTAGATGCTATAAGGCTTTATGATATTTACCGCTGATATGACATTCAACGGCATCTTTTAAGTTCAAGCCTCCGCTCGCGGCTTTTCCCGCGTGGACTACCCGACTTTATCCAGTCGGAATGTGATACTTGAATAAGTTTTAAGTAAAAATTTCATTTTCATGACAAGCTTTTTTGCTGACTGTACTTAAATATTGTATTGTCATCAATGTATACAAAATTTCAGCTCCATCGGGCACTGGGAAGTGGGCCAATTTATGCTTGCAAGATTTGTCCCCCACTAACTAACTAACATGGCAAGTTAATAAAAAGCTTGTAAAAATTACATCGATCCGTTGCCCCATTTTGACGTGAAAGACGTTCGTCTTTCAAAACAAACACACACTTCTCATCTAATTATACTAATATTATAAAGAGGAAAGATTTGATTGTTTGTTTGTTTGCATCGAATAGGCTCCGAAACTACAGGACCGATTTAGAAAATTCTTTGACCACTAGAAAGCTACATTCTTCCCGAGTGACATAGGCTATATTTTATCCCGATATTTCCACGGAAACGGGTACCACGCGGGTGAAACCGCGAGGATCCGCTAGTTTATAATATTGAGTATGGATGGTCATGTTAACTAACCTGCTTGGCATCGGGCGACGTAGTCCCAATGGCCGTTAATGCAGCGCATGTAGGGGAGGAAGCCCTTGAAGTTGTAATTAGGTGTATTGCAGGTTGGAGCTACCACAGTGCCCTCTGGTTCGGTTTTGTTGCACTCCCTCGAACCGGAATCGAACGTGTCGAAGCAGCGGTAACGCACGCTTGGGTCTTTGTTGAGTCGGCACAAACCTGCGGTAAATAAAGAGCTAAATTGCAGATTAGAATTTCGGTCACTGACCTCTATAATAATAGAGGTCAGTGATTTCGGTTCTATAAGTTTTTAGAACAAGTGAGGATATTGGTATCTGGCATCGACAACGTGTTAAATGCAATAAACGAAAAGCCCATACACCCCAAATAATGTACTTATTTTATATTGAATTAAATAAAAAAAAATAGATAGTCTCCGTGACTTTCTGACAGATTTTAATAGGCAGTAGACACAAACATTTTTATATATACCTAAGCATAGCGGTAAAAAACATTTTTTTATTTAACCCCTATCAAAAATGTGTGGGTGGAATCGATTCTACTCTCTGGAAAAAAATATATCTGTCGAGGTTTAATTAAAAATTTTATTTTATTTTTATTTGGTTTTTCATGCATAACCCACATTTCATATTTTATCTACTACCCGCAGGTAAGCAGGATGGTTGTAGGTACCCGCAGGGTTATTACCAAACTGCTACTAGTTGCGGTTGGTTTGCTATCGGTACAGTACAGTACGATACCTTTCATGCAATTTTAGTTCACAAATCGCTCGCTTGTGGCGCTATCGTAGCGATTAGCGATCTACGTTCCGTAATACGAATATATTGTGTTTTGGGAGCGATATTGTAACTGTCACTATAAGATCGGTAATAAGCCTGCCGTTTAGTATAAATCATCCTTGTTACATGTTAGTATTGGACTATCGGACTATCTGTTCAGTATTGGTACAGCAACGAGACTCGTCATAAGCAATAATATAAACGACATAGAACTTTGTCACATTAACGCGTTGTGCCACACAAGTTGAATATTGTAATTATGACATAGTCCTATGTGGTTTACATAATATTGGGAGATGGCCCCGCTTGCTCGGCCATCTCCCGCCGCGCAGGGGCCCGGAAACGGGCCACCCGTCAGGCCGCAGGGTGTGCTTCTCACCACGACCCCCCCACAGTCGGTGTGCCAACTGGCGGTGTAGAGCAAGTATAAAAAAGGCAGAAGAGCTAAAGCCATCTTCGAGCTGAAAACGCGGAGCTTTTAAGGGATCACGAGGAGTTACGCAAAAAGGTCTCGGTGCTCAAGGCGGAACAGCGTCCAGCGGCATATTTTTTCTTTTCTTTCTTTCTTCTTTCTTTCAAATGGCGCGGCTCTGAAGAAGAGTGGTTTACGAAATATCGTACGTGTCTGTACTTACGCGCGCACTCGTTGTTGGTGACTACATTGGGGTGCCACAATCCGTCGACGCAAAACCTCTGCTCGGGCCCAGTGAGGCCGTACCCGGGGGAGCAGCTGATGTACAGAGCGACGGCGGGGACCCCCTGGCCGGGGACCGCTCCGGGCACGTTGCTGACACGGTAGCGCCCGTTGGGGGGGTACGGGGGAAGCAAGCAGGGACCGGTAGACTGTGAGCTGAACAGAACACTCAAATTGTTGAAAAAATTTAAATGAAGTATTTTAGAAAAAATCCCTTCGCAGCTGAGGGCTTACTCTGAAACGCAAATCCCGAAACTTCGTTGTACCCGTCCCTCTCGCTCTCCAGTCATCATGACAGACTCGAGTGAAAGGGACGCTTACCAAAGTTTCGGATTTGCGTTTCAAAGTACAGACCCTGGTTGTGATACGGGTCGGTTTTTTCTAAAATACTTCATTTTAAATTTTTCAATAATAAAAATTTGCATTGTATGCAAATAATGTAAAATTTTAAATAACTAAAATTGTAGAAAAATGTCTCACAACCAGCTCCGATGGGAGTAGCTAGTTGTGAGACGGGTCGATTTTTTCTAAATACTTCATTTTCCATTTTAAAATAACTAACTAAAATTGTTTATGATTGACTAGGGGTTTCGCGGGGTTCAACCCGCTTGGTACCCGTTCCCAAGAGAATATTTGGTTTTTTTTTTTTTTTTTCATTTATTGGGGACAAACAAACGGTATCACAATATGAAGTACATCAAGAAGTATAAGTAAATAATTTCGCAGATAAGATAATTGTGAGACCAACACCGTAACCACAAATAAGTTTAAAAGGTTGAGAGTAGTTACATGATAAGTTACTATGATTTAAATTATAAAAGTTAAGCTTAAATTAAAATATTGCAGTTAGTAATGTGCCACTGTGCCAAAATATAAGCATTTGTCACTCAGGGAGTTAGTAGATAGCTTTAATAGTGAAGGTATTTTTAAAATCTGTCAAGTAGTTATTGAGTTTATCCATTATAAACAACAAACAAAAATCAAATCTTTCCTCTTCATAATTTTACGACATAGTCATCCGTTCGCAACTTCGTCTGCCTGGACCCCCTGATTTCAAAAAACCCTCTCTTAATGCTTCCCTACATGACAAACTTCAGCTTCTTGCGCCGGATGTGCGTTATTGTCTGTCAGTCAGTCAGTAACGCAAGAGTTTTATTTAAATAGATGATCTTACTCAAGGAGCAAGTTCACATTTACGATGTAGCGAGCCTATTAAAAAGATGCCTGTGCACTTTAATCTTGAAAACATTCGGGTTGTAGGTATGTTGTAGGAAACACGGAAGCCGGTCACATAAATGTTTGGTCCAGGTGGGGACAGAACCAACGACCGCTGGCGCAGTAGACAGTCCTTAGTACCATTGCACCTTCCTGACTGTCAATAATAAGGATTAGTTCAATTAAAACATATCATTTTAATGTAGGACTTACACACTGGGCATTGTGACGCTGTAGGCAGGCCCCTGTCCGTTGCAGAGTTCATCAGACTCGTCGGAGCCATCGGCGCAGTCTTGTGTCTGAAAATATGTAATTTGATATAATTATTGTGTAAATAAAGTAGTATTTCTTCCTAACAGTGACCTTGATGACCGACATATGCTTCGATCAACAATGGATGGTGTTATTGTTGATCGAAGACTAGATGATTAAAATGTTGACACATAATGTGTCATGTTCTTTGTGACGCATGATGAGTCAATGGCAATGAATCGGTTAAGACATCCCGGCTGCATATTAAGCAGTCGTTAAAACGCATAAATCCGCACAGAGCCTACGTGCTACTAACTCTACCCACTACGGTATCATCATCAACATTATCGGCATTATGAATCGCCTAAGTCTTTGCTTGACTACTACCCGAACAAGTTAACTCGACTCCCGAGTGTAAGCGACGTTTTCGAGCCAGCTGCCAAGTTAACTTGTTCGGGTAGTAGTTAAAAGCAAAGACGCGATTCATAAGTTTTGAAAACGACCATTAATGTCCTCACTCCTGAGGCACTGGCCTTCCTTGTGGATGAATAAGTGCAGGGAACAATGGCTTAACGTGGCTTCCGAAGCACAGAGGAGGAAAAGTTTTTGGTCACCCATCCCGTGACCGACCATTGCGAAATTTGTGCTTGCTTCGTATACCGTGGGTATAAATAACTGCAAATGTAGCAGGGTCCAAAGGCTTAAAGTGGCCTGCGAAGCTCGGTGGAGTTCGAGATAAAACATCTTCGGGCACCATTGCAAAAGTAGAGTATCCCGTGACGCAGTGCTTACTGCGCTTGACCAGCGATCGTTGAAGTTAAGCAACTTTCACAATGGTCGGTCAAAGAATGGGTGACCAAGAACTTTTCATCTCGAGTTCCTACGTACTTCGAAAGACACGCGTTAAGCCGTTGGTCCCAGCTGCACTTGCAGACGTTAATACCTACCAAGCCGCATTCGGCCCGCGTGGTGGGTCAAGGTATATTCCCTCATCCATCCATAAGGAAGGCCAGTGCCCCAGCAGACGATTGCGATTGTTCTTTAAACCTAAGGATCGGGTCGCAAGACGAGCGTACTAACCACTGCTCCACGGTCCTTCCTTATCTTCTAAGGTGACAACTAGACGATCAATCTGGTGTCAGTTCAATCTCTGAACTTGGATTGATGACAAAAATCAAATTTCCTGGATAATACGTGATCAATTTTAATCTGGCATCAATCAAAACCTTACACGATCAATCTGACATCAATCTTAACCAGGGGGGCTACCGACTAAAAAATATGGATAAGGACATGGGCTTCATTTGACATTTGAAGCCCTATATGCCCATATAAGGACAAAATATGGGCTTCAAATATCAAATGAAGCCCATATTCATATCCATATTTTTTTGCCGGTACAGGGGCAGGTCACGGACTGAACAGACACCAGTAGCCCGATTCTCGTAATAAAAACCGTGACGATATCGTAGCGATTTAGTCGTTGAAACCATTTTCGTATTCACAACTGTTGATAGAACTTGAGCGGCAGCGATTCTATCGAAGTGTCGTCGAAGTGTATTCTGGTACATTAATCGTCCTTCAATCGTTTCAAAACGATAACTCGAAGGTATTCTACTATTTAGATGACCTTTGTTTCGATCGGATTTCAACGACTAAACATCAAAATAAGCGATCCAAGTGTCGTTGGACAAAAGTTCAATTAGCTGGACCTTTTGTATGTGAAAAATAAGCTTGGGCTAGCATATTTGTTATTATTTATTTTTTATTTTATTTAATAAACTTTTGTTCATAATACATAGGTAATGTAATATACAAGGCGGACTTAAATACTAAAAGTATTCTCTGCCAGTCAACCGTTGGGAAACAGAAAACAATTAAAGCGGTACAAATTATTTATTATTTATTATTTATTATTTATTATTTATTATTTATTATTTATTATTTATTATTTATTATTTATTATTTATTATTTATTATTTATTATTTATTATTTATTATTTATTATTTATTATTTATTATTTATTATTTATTATTTATTATTTATTATTTATTATTTATTATTTATTATTTATTATTTATTATTTATTATTTATTATTTATTATTTATTATTTGTTATTTATTATTTTTTATTTGTTATTTATTATTTATTATTTATTATTTCTTATTTCTTATTTCTTATTTCTTATTTCTTATTTATTATTTATTATTTATTATTTATTATTTATTATTTATTATTTATTATTTATTATTTATTATTTATTATTTATTATTTATTATTTATTATTTATTATTTATTATTTATTATTTATTATTTATTATTTATTATTTATTATTTATTATTTATTATTTATTATTTATTATTTATTATTTATTATTTATTATTTATTATTTATTATTTATTATTTATTATTTATTATTTATTATTTATTATTTATTATTTATTATTTATTATTTACTTATTATATCATATGAAAGAGCGCTGCTTGCACATTCTGAAACATGTTTTTTTTTCCTAAACCACGTAGTTTTCGACTTTTGATGAAAAATTTACAAACAATACCTCTCGATTGAAAAGTCGCTGAGTTTCGATCCTATTGAGTTGAAGTCCTATCGAAACTCGTCCAAGCAACACGAGAATACCGATTTTGGATAGGACTTCGATCGAACGACTTCTGAACTACAACGATATTTAGATTGTTTGTATTTACGAGAATCGGGCTACAGATTGATCGTCTCACCTATCATACTCACATTGTCGCAATGAGATCCTGGTTTGACGCATGCGCCGTAAGCGCACCGGAACATATTCGACGCGCAGATCTTGCCGGCGCATTCCTTCAAAATTTCATCGGATCCGTCATTACAGTCTCTAGAGCCGTCGCAGTGGGAGGATGCTGGAATTTCTTGGCCGTTATCGCACTCGAAGGAACCCCTAGATAGAAAACAAATCACAACTTTTATTTATATTAAGTAGTCAGTATTTGGTATAGTCATTCGTAGTCTATTACTAAAGCAATAAAGGAAAAATCCAACCCTGTAAGTAACTTTCAGGCGGAATTCGAACCTGCGCGCCCGGGAATCCTGCTCGATGCTCTGACCAACTATGCTACCGAAAGGCTTATCTTACGCCAAAAATGACAGGCATCGATATGGAATAAGAGTGCACCTTTGAAGTGCGCTCTTAATTGCTCGGCCATTTTTTTGTACTTCAACCGGTTATCTAGTGGTACAGTTGATCGAAGGATGCATGTATTTGACAGGCACTAAGGTTTCTATTGGCATGACGCCGCGTTTTTTTGCGTGGCGATTTCGCATCGCAGTTTTGTGAGGGATCCCTAAGGAAGGTTTAGGAATGTGTTGTGTTGTGTGTGATTTGTGGTTGACATGTATTTATCGGCGACTGCTGCTGCCGTCTCTACCATGGCATCCCAATGAGATGAGATACTTACTTACTTACTTCGCTGGCTCAGCGACTCGAAGTGGATCTTGGATTCCGAAGTTGAAGTACGCCATTTTGTTCGATTTTGCGCTAAGTCGGACCACTCAGTTAAACTGCTAGGTCATTTGTTCATATAATCATAGATTGGTTTTTGGCGACTTCATCCTTTGCTCGGACGCCGCCCAGTCGGTTGCCCAATCTACGGTCTCTTGGCAGCTCGATCCTCCCAATTCTTTCCACATGTCCTAGCCAGCAAAGTTGGAACGATTTGATGAGATGTAATGGGACAGTCTAATAATATTCTGCCATCAGCTCACCTAACTTCCTCAGTCTCGTTGCGGCAACGGCGCAGCAGTTCATCCGAGTTGTCAGCGCAATCTTGCACGTTGTCGCACGGCGCCGGACCGTCAGCACACGCGCCATACGCGCAGCGGAACCAGTTGGCTTACAATGCGATTTGAAACCTATGACGAATCTTTAAAGGACATTTGACTCTCTTTATTGTGGAAAAAAGCTGCTCCTCACGTTTTTACCCACATAATACTCGTGCCCGTGGAAATATCGTGATAAATACGTTCATCCGAGTTGTATCCGCCATCGGAAATAATACCTACTGGTGAAAGAATTTTCAAAGTCGGTTTGCAGAAGTTTTAGAGCTAACTAAGATTTATTATTTATTATTATTATTTATATTATATATGTTTGTATTTATATATATTCATATATATAATAATGTATAGCTATATATATTTAGATTCAGATTATTTTGTCTCTTGCACTTTGCATCTTCTGTTTATTTAACTCAATCTCACACACATGTCTTGGGTTGGCTGGAAGAGATCTCTCTAGAGATTGGACTTATCTCTCTAGAGAGATCCCTTTGCGCACATATTTTATAAATTTATTTTCTGTTATGTATTTTTAAGTGCAATAATGAGTATAATAATAATAAGAATACATCACAAACTATTATTGTATTCTTTTTTGCTTATACAGTGCTATTTTAACCTGGCTGTAAAAGAGGGGTGTTATTGTCTTATTCATATATTTTAGTTGTAGTTAGGTTATTTTGTAGCAATCAGTGAGGACCTGTAAGTGGCCTTCTGGTGCCTATTGTAATTGATGCTAGTTTGTAAGATTGGCTGTTGGTCTTCCTTTAAGAAAATAAATAAATAAATAAATAAGTTTGACGTATCTGTGTATCTGTCTGTCTGTGGCATCGTAGCTTAGCTATTCTATAATTTGTGAAGATCTGTTCTGACGTTTCAAGGACACCAGCTTTTTTGGTTAGCTGCAAGAGGGACACACACATAGGGTATTAACTTCAAACGTTTGTGTGTTGGAGGCGGGTCGACTTGCTTTACTAATATTATATAGGACAAGCTTAGGACAAGATTTGTTTTTTGTTAGTTTGTTTTTTTTGTAATGCAAAAACTCAAAAATCGGCCAAGTGCGAGTTGGACTCGCTCATGAAGGGTTGCGTACCCACTTAACGTACCGATTACGTGCACCTAGCAAAAATACCACTGTCATTTTTTGCCAGAAAAATATAACTTTGTTTTTCATAGTATTCGTATGAATGACAAAGTTATATTTGCGGTTTTCGAAAATGTGTTATATCTCAAAAACTTGTAAAGCTACTTAGCTGTGATAGTTTTCCTTTTAACTTCGTCATATGTACTACTATTGTAAATTTTTTCACGTATCCAGAAAAAACCATTTGGCTGGTAGGGGAGAAGTGTCCCCCACTTGACTCTAACAAAATTTTGCACTTTATAGCTTAATAATTCCCGAACATTTTGAAATTGCTATCCAACGATCTCCCACACTATGGGATAGACAAGAAAAAAAATTACATACCCACTTCACGTGTAGGGGAGGTAAGTAATCTAAAAAAAAATATATTTCAAAATTTTACTTTACCACTTTGTTGGCGTGATAAATATGTATATTCATGCCAAATTACCGCTTTCTAGTACTAAGAGTTTATGAGCTAGACTGGGGTCACACGGACGGACGGACGGACAGACGGACAGACGGACAGACGGACAGACGGACAGACGGACATGGCGAAACTATAAGGGTTCCTTGTTGACTACGGAACCCTAAAAACAGCTGGACCGATTTTGAAAATTCTTTTAAGTAGAAAGAAAGTTACATGGTCCCCGACTAACATAGGCTATATTTTATCCCGATATTCCCACGGGAACGGTAACTACGCAGGAAAAACTGCGGGAAGTCGTACAACGTGGGGCGTACAACACGATCAAAAAAATTAAACAGACATTCCTTTAAGTAACCACAGTCATTACAAAGTGGTATTTTTTCAATGTTAAGTATTGTGTGTTTTTTTTTATAAAAAAATCATTTTTATGACAAGCTTCATCGCTGACTGTACTATAATATTGTATTGTCATCTAAACCAAACCTGCACGCAAAACTTCAGCTCAACAGGACTGGGAAGTGGGTCAAATTTAGCTTGCAAGATTTGACCCGAACGGACATGCATGCATCATACATATACATACACTGGAAGTTAAATAAAAGCTTGTAATAAGTTTTTTGTAAAAACTTCGTTTTTATGACAAACTTTTTTGTTGACTGTACTTTAATATTGTATTGTCATCCAAGCCAAACCTGTGTGCAAAGTTTCAGCTCAATCGGACACTGGGAAATGGGTCAAATTCAGCTTGCAAGAATTGTCTCCCATTAATAAACTAGCTAACATGGCAAGTTAAATAAAAGTAAAGGGTTTCTCAAAAGTACTACGTATAGGATTTGAATTTCGCGCTATTCCCGAAATATTCAAGATGGCGGGTTGAAATTTGACATACCTACGTCATCTTGCTTGACACATGTAAAACTGCGAATAAATAATTTCATTTCATTACATTTCATTTCATTTCATTCATTTCATTTCATTTCAAACTAAGCGTGGAGCATTTTACAATAAAACAGCGCATAGAAGTAATACAAATATTTAACGAAAATTCATGATCAATTACAAACACTCGACGAAAGGTCGAAAAATTTCGTAATTTCAAGAAGAGGTGATGTCAAATGGCCACCGAGATCTAGCCATCTGATGCCACTGGATTTCTTTCTTTGGGTCTACGTCAAAGATAAAGTCTACGCCAACAATCCACAAAACATAGACAATATAGACAAAATATGCGCCGAGTTATTGGTGAAACAATTAGCAAAATGTGAAATTAGCAGCGAAATGTGTGAAAGTGTCATGAAAAACTTGCACACAGCAAAAATGCCCATGGCGGCCATTTAGCCGATATACTATTCAGATAAAATTGTACAAGTCTCTTCTTTAAAATAAAATAAAACTACGAAGAAATTCCAATCCATTCGCGTTTTATTGAGACAAATCATCCTTTACCTACCTTTGGGACACCCGTTATGTAAAAATCAGAAAATGTTTCCTTTAGATGAGAAAATAGGAGATTAGAATAAGGATACTCACGGCACCTTCCTGCAAAGAGCGAAGGTCTCGTCGCTACCGTCGGGGCAATGTCTGACGCCGTCACATGTGTCGTAGAAGGATATGCAGGCACCATCACGACACCTCCACTGCTCCTTGCTGGAGTACAATCATTGCGGAACGGAATCAAGAGAGCGAACAATTTCTTTTTGTCCGAGAGTTGAGGCACGGGGTAAAAAAACAACGGGTTGCACTCCGGAAGTGCCAGCAGAAGTGAAAAGGGACTTTCACAAAAAAAGGGAATTTGAGATTTGGAACGAGATCTTCTGGCTTCAATGCCGCCCGTTTTCTAACTGAGCTATCACAACTTTGGAAACGGTGCATGGCGAAAGCCTTCGTATTCTAATGACATTGTAAAGGCTACTACACAAAGTGGCTTTTTGCCGAGCGGCTCTCGGTTGTGCGGCGGCGAGCCCGGCGGGCGGCTCGAATACCTACCCGCCGGCATACCAACGGCAGTGCCGGCGGCTCCGAGCCGCCGGTATTGCCGCCGGCATTGTGTCTAGGAGCCTTCACATGATCAGGGTGCCTACCATCAACTTTAAGACAGCGATTCAAAATTAGCGCGATGCAGAATAGGTTCCTAAAATGAATTGCTTTCTTTCGTCCTATGACCTTCTAACAACTGGATCGCAAATGAATTGCTAAATGTGAATGACCGAACGATTTGTCTCCTTATTTCTTCTACCCGTCTCTTTCACTCGATTCTGTCATGCCCGGAGAGAGATAGGGACGGGTATAACCTGCAGGTGACATGTTAAATCGACCGGGTTATAAGTCAAATAAGAGTTCTTGACAGCTTAGCGGCTGTGAAATGTCATTGAATAACCACTGAATCGCTGTCATTGATATTAAGCTGTCGTGGTACGAATAAGCGAAGCAGATCAGGGGGGTAATTGTTTAACTCAACATCAATCGCAATCGCATTCAATTTGAAAGATATTGCACGGCCATTGCTGCTTTTGTTAACTAAAATTTTGTCAACTTTCTTCAACAACAAGTGATGGATGTCAAACTGAAAGCGATTGCGATTGATGTTGAGTTAGACAATTACCCCCCGGTTTAGGTCCTAAACAAAATCGCAATAAGAGTTGATGGTAGGCACCCAGGTCACGTGTCCGTCTTACGTATTTTCGATCTGACGGTCACGTCATCACGTGATCCTGACGCGAGTTTAACATTTTTTACCCATCACAAAAAGTGCACAACGCCGTTAAAGTAGTTTTCACTTCAAAAAAACTATTATGTGGTTGAGGAGCCCGTGGCGCTGTGGTTACCGAACTCGGCCAGCGATCGTTGTGGTTAAGCAAATTTCGCAATGGTCGGTCACGGGATGGGTGACCAAAACTTTTCATCGCTTCACCATCCGTGCTTCGGAAGGCACGTTATGCCGTTAGTCCCGGCTGCATTTGCAGTCGTTAATACCGACCGACCGTGATGATGATGTTGATTTTAAATCACTAACTGGCAAAGTATACAGTGCTGGTACCCTGTAAGTTTGTCAATGCGCAAACGTTACTTTGGCGTTCGTTTTACTATCTTTTTTCTCTTTTCTTTGCAAGTACGATATATCAATCAAGTAACGTTTTGCATAATAATTACCAACTTACGCTCAGCCCTCTAATTTTATTACCTGTGCGAGTCACAATACAAATGTACGGGAGACGCCTCGGCGTCTACTCTCCGCGACTGGCGTACGCGTACTGTACGATACCATACCCAGTACCCCTAGCAAGAAAAACTATCGTTACGGTAATCCAATAGTAAATTAGACCGTCCTTTAGAAGCTGTCAAAGTGCTGCTGTCAAATAAATACCTACCCACACAACACGGAAAGATTTTTTTGTTCTGTGTACCTACCATTGAATTCAGGCAAAGAATACTATAATATTAATAATATTACTAACGTAAAGAAGCGACACTCACCTCCCCCCGCCAATTCATTTCCCCCGCATTGAGATAGTAAACCGAGGAGTAAACGTCACACGTTTGTCGGTTGTCTTGTCAGTCAATCAGTCAACAAGAATGTAACCAAGTCAACGATGTCATTATATTTCGTAAGCAAACTTCGATTTGAGGATCGTGCGATATAACCTTGCAGTGGCGTTCGTATATGCAGTTGAATCGTAGATGATTGATATCAAATTTAATATTAACAGAAAACAAATATTCCAATACAAATTGTTTGACCAAATAATAAATGTTATGATACGATTAAATTCTATGAAATTAGAGGATCTTTTATTGATTTGATTTAACTTTCATTAGGTGCAAGTATTGGATTAAAGAAATTGGTCGAATGGACTTAAGGCGCTACTCGGAAAAAGTATGGACTTTTTGATTTAAAACTATAAGACGGTTACAGTTGTTACACATCTGGTAATAAGATATATATTTCTTCATACCTTTATCTAGATTCGTATAGTTTCAAAAACACGATTTTATGATTTTGTCTCGACACTTTTTCTTTTCGAAAAGACCTCTAAAAATACGAAAATTGTAGATTATTCTTAAATAGGGTTACTTACGCTATTGGAAATTGGTTTAATTAGTAAACACCAATAATATTTAGGATCGTATAGAAGCATTTTTTTAAATCGCTGTAGTTTTTTAAAACGAAGTGATTTTGTGTTTTTTTGCCTAATTTGCAAAATCGGTCTCGATCCCGCGCGCGTCGTTTTCTCATTGCTATCTCGCTTCTGCACCAAAAAAGTGTGGAGACACTTCATACTAGTTATTTTGTTTGCGAACTTCATTTCCCTAATTCTGACCGCGCAAAAAGAGTGTCTAAGAAAAATGCAGCCCCTACCCTATTATTACTGCAGCTAGAAGACTCATCTGGTACTCGTATTTACATCAAAATTTACTCAAACTGATAATAGCCTTTTAAAGTACTTGCAAATCTCAAACATCAACAGAAATTCCAAGTACAAGTACTTCACAGGTGTCACACTCAGTGCAGAAAACACAGATTTTAAGTGAAAATTCACCCCGGAAAAGGAAGTTGCGGCTTGACTTTAAATCAGAGGCTAAGAAACGAAGATTATTGGAATCGTCGGTAATAGGAAACCCCAAGTAGGCTGATATGTCACCTCTGCCAAAAAAAAATATTCATGCTCAAAAAGTATTTAAAACGAAAGTCTCAGGGAAACAAATATGACCAAGAGTAATAATGTTTGCATTAAATATATATTTATATAGTATTTGGCGCAGTGGATAGCGCACTTGGCCTGCGATCGTTGAGGTTAAGCAACTTTCGCAATGGTCGGTCACGGGATGGGTGACCAAAAAACTTTTCATCTCGAGCTCCTCCGTGCTTCGGAAGGCACGTTAAGCCGTTGGTCCCGGCTGCACTTGCAGTCGTTAATACCCACCAATCCGCACTGGGACCGCGTGGTGGGTCATGGCCCATTCTTCTTATCCATCCATAAGGAAGGCCAGTGCCCCAGCAGTGGGGACATTAAATGGCTGATGATGATGATGATTTATTTATTTATAAAAATATAGTATTTATTTTTCCTTCAATAAAAAGTATGGCTTACTACAGTCTGTGACTGTGACAACAGTCACATTTCTTTCATTAGCCATGTTTAAAAAATTTGAGCCTTGATCTGATACAAAGGCTACATTACATGAACTCCAATATTTGAACTTTGTGAAATAACATGATCTAACCACGCACTAAGTTCTTTGTAATTTTTGCTTTGAGCCAAAAAACAGTATGCGATTGGTTGTTTCCAATTTTAATGTATAACTCTGGCAATGATTACAAAAGCTTGCGTTGCTGGTTCTCCAGTTTGTGTCCCGTCAATCTCATGAAAACCTATAATCTTATCCTCGTTAATTTGATGATATAAGTACCGTTTTAATAAAATTTCGTCAGCGCAAATAATGCAGTATTTTTCTGAGTCTTTTAATATTTTAATTTGGTCTCTAAACATTGTGAAACGTTAGGTGAAAATTTTGTATCAATGTTGATATTCATTCGGCGCAACGTCCTTTCGCTTGGCATGTTTAACGTTTGCTAAGACTCTTTATGCTAATGGACTGGCAATATAAATTTAAAGCAAATAACTGTAAATCTTTAGTGTTTCTATTGCCATGACTGTTTTGTTTTAGACGGGTTTGAAAATTGTTATTTTTTTGTAATTGAGAGGACATATTGGTATCTTTTTGAGATGCACATTCTTGCTGAGTATCCAAATTTTTTCGTCTTTTGCACTCTGTTTATAAGTCACTTAACAATTTCCTTTTACGTGGTGTGTTGGCTGACAAAGGACTTTGTGCACGATGTATAGGCCGTTTGGCTTAACATGCACATTATTTAAGCAATAAAACTATATGTTTGGAAGTTTACACTACGAAGAAACTATTTATCATTTTTGTTTTGTGTCAAATAATAAAAAGCTTAGAAACAGACAGACAGAAGCGAAGAGCGACTTTGTTTTATACTATGTAGTGATAATTAAAGACAATTTTATTTGTTGGATTCATTTCATTTTTTATTAAATTAGTTAGTACCGTACGACAGGTGCGTTTCTGAAGATTTCAATACAAAGTACATTGTGCCATTCACACGGCCTTTTGACAATCGCTTTTGTACTGAAAAAAGCTTGTAAAATGATTGCTTCCGAACATACCCGACATAATATAAACATACGTAAATAATAAATTGGGACGCTCTTGCAAAGTTATTTCGTGACGCACGCGGCACACGCCATCTAGTCGATATATTTTGTACCACTAGCTCCGGAGTGTGCTACGGCGGATGTCATCCCTGCATCGTTGACGCACACATTTGACGCGTGTACACACGTTATGTCAGTTACGTAGTAGTAGAAGGTTATTATGCGGGGGTCGTAGTATGGAGTGTCGTAGGTGTGATTCAGGTGTTAATGTTGATCGAAGATTGAATTTAAGTTCCATCGACCTAAAATGGCGCCAAAATAATACGATGGTTACCATAGCATAGCGACAGTTTTTCGTGCTTTGGGGAACTGTCGTCCGACCGAAAGTATCAGGCAAAGAGAAGATAATTAGACCGGGCGGACACGACAGTTGGAGGTGTAGGTACAATTTTTTACAGCGTGCAACTTTGCGAGAACGTTTTAGACGACGACATATTATTATGTAAGCACTATCAAAATTAGAATTTTTATCCCTGTGCATCACACTTGAAATTTAATTATAAAATGTAACAAAAAAAGTACGCGTGTGAAAAGTATGCAAACGCATATTTGTCACTTACACTAGAAACTTTATCGATATAGCAATTTGCTTACTGAACAAAATTATTGTTTTAGAGCCAAATATATAATCAGCTTTTCCATACATTTTGATCTATTCGATTTAAAGTTTTCTATGGAACATCTGTTTTTTTTTTCGCGATTTCAATGTTGGTACCATAGTTAAAGTTGTTTGTATGCGTGAGTACATTGACCCCTTAAAATTATGTACACTATTTAAGAAGGACCTTATATAACAATTTCCAAAACTTATTCTCGAAATTTGCACTCGCCCGAATCATTTTTTTCAGTACCTATGCAAATTGTTGTATCGATAAAGTTTCTAGTATAAGTGACAAATATGCGTTTGCATACTTTTCACACGCGTACTTTTTTGTTACATTTTAAAATTAAATTTCAAGTGTGATGCACAGGGATAAAAACTCTAATTTTGATAGTGCTTACATATGTCGTTGTCTAAAACGTTCTTGCAAAGTCAAAAAATTGTACACCTCCAACTGTCGTGTCCGCCCGGTCTATATTATTTTTACCTAAATCAAAGAATGTATACACTTACGCCTAAATGCTGATAATTTTTTTATTACTAAGCAATGCAAAATCAACAATGTAAGTAGGTAATTTAGCTGTGCTGTAGAAAATAAATTATAAAATATTTTTGTCTTTTTTACCTGCAAGACGGCTTTTCATCTGTAATAGCTTGCGACCAGGCAGTCGAAGTGGCTGAAAATCCATACTTAATATTATAAATGTGAAAGCGTGTTTTTTTTGTTTATCCGTCTTTCACATAAAAAAAAAGCAACGGAACCATGTGATTTTTGTTACAGGGATAGATTGGGAGCTGGAGAGCGACGTAGACCGGTATTATAGAAGGACACGCCACTGGAGATCTCTTCTCAAGCATAGTTTGTAAGGGATGAAAGTATTCGTTGCATGCATTTCCATCCTTTTCTAACTATACTTGAGAAGAGATCTCCACTTGCGTGTTATTCTATAATACGGACCTTAGGCTACATTTTATCCCGTAAAAATATCACCTTCCCGTGGGATAGCGTCGTGTTACACACGCGGGCGAAGCTGCGGGCGGAAGGCTAGTAAATAATAGTATTTATTGACGGATTTGACGGGCCCGTTGGCTCAGTGGTGCTAATCATATCCTCCTGAGGTCCCCTGACGAGCCCTTTTTTGTAACAAGAGGAGAATGCGATTTTTAGGCATACCAAACGGCATGTTGGACTCGGTCACTACCAGGGCATGTCCCTCGCCGCACCCAGCCCTCCCGCCAAGCCTAATGGGCTTTGCGTCAGGGCTGGGCGGTTCTAACCCCTGCCCCGCCCCCTAGCAAGCTCGAAAGCTTGAGAGGGGGCTGGACAGAGGGAGGGAGCCTCCTTTCCAGCTCCCCATAAGGCTACCCACTTGTGACAAACATTTATGTGATGCGAGCTCTTCGATTAACAATAGTACTAGATGAAGGCTCACGAACTAAATCAAAACTTTCAATGGCACTTTTAAACGGAGAAAAAATATATAATGGTTATTTAATAATAAAGTTACGAAGTAACGTAATAAATGACAGGAACTACTTATAAATATACTCGCAAGTAGCTCAAGTGGGAGTATAATCGCTAAGGAAAAATAGCATATTTTGGCGGCAAAATATGTACATCAATGAAACTTTGTTTAAAACTTAATCTTAGCACTAGAAATGAGGATCAGCAGAGTCCTACCAAAATTAAGGAGTCCTGCCCACTCCCAGGAATATGGGCATAGGCAGGGGGTATAAAGTTCAAAAAAATGCAAATTTTATACACTAGGCGTGTGAGGTGTCATTTTCTATATATGTTTATGCGCTTTATCGAATGAGACTATAACCATACTTATTGGAAGATTAATATTTGTACAGATTCGCATACAAATTGTTTTACTTTTGTACAGAAAACGTTAAGAGTTCCGTTTTTTGCCATTCGGCTACGGAAACCTAAACATTTGCAGCTAGTTAGGGTGTGAATGACGATACAGTAAGTTTAATCTTATGCTGTGACCACTTACCGTAAACAAATAAAATAATAGCACAATACATTTTATCAACAACACTAATATCTACAACATTAAAATCACTACAACATTATTTTAAATGCACTAATTAGATGACTAGACCAGTCCACTACACGCTACCACTAAAAACAACTTTTAAATGAGTCACATTACTTATTATAACTTTTTCTTTGTATTTACCTACATCTTATATCTAACACAGGCGACCTGTTGTTACGGAAAACCTGTTGTAACTGAGCTTTGTACCAATTCCACAGTTCCACATAATTATTTTCCTTATTGAATACAAAATTAATTACAATATAAGGTCAGCTCATATAAGCATAATATACCTAACCGCCTCTGTGGTCTAGTGGTACGCACCACGTATCAGACCCAGAGGTCCCGGGTTCGATTCCCAGTGTAAGTATTTTTGTTTTCGATTTGGTAGGTGGTATGACTATTCCCAGTGGGGGTACATGCATTTGGTTTGGTTGGTGGGTGGTATAGGACCTGTTCTTAGTTCCCCACGCTAGCTCACCACTATCGTGGTAGCTACCACCATCTTATCTAAGTCTGACGCCATAACAATGATGTTTTCAGCATTTTCCAGTTTTGACGACCTCCGTGGTCGAGTGGTGTACCGGTTTTTAAGGTGCCGCTATCTTTTAGAGGTCCCGGGTTCGATCCCCGGTCGGGTAAATATTGAAAACGAACTTTTCAATATTTCCTCGGGTCTGGGTGTATGTGGTAATCCCTTCTTCGTTTCCAATTCCTATACTTAAGCTAAACTATACTTTGGTATTGGAACAATGCATGTGATGGTCTCCAATATCTATTTATTTATTTTTTTGTGTTCCGGCAATCAGAGATAAGAGCCACTTCCCAGAGAAAAGTTTCAGGGAGTATTGCGCTTCCAAATTCAGGCCCGCCTGCGGTTTCACTCGCGTGGTTGCCATTCCCGTGAGAATATCGGGGTAAAAGGTATCCTACATAATTTAATCCAGACTATCTACTATTATATTATTATGTGTGCCAAATTTCAACCAAATCCATATAGTAATTTTTGCGTGAAAGAGTAACAAACACCCATACACCCATACTCACAAACTTTCACATTAATAATAATACGTTCTAATGTTCCGAAAAAAAACGGATTCAATAAGGAAATAAAGTTGTTGGAACTGGTACTATCTTCAGTGCCAACAGGTTTTCCGATTCAAGCAGTCGGCATCTGCGATAAAACGTCGATTCTTTAAAAAAATATATTAATAATATCTAATTTACTATGTAGTTTATTAGTTGCAGTGTGCAGCAAACTAGTCATATTGTGCATTTAGAATAATGTTTTAGTGATTTTAATGTGATTTAGGTGTAGTAGGTACCTATTTGTTTTGTTGATAAAATGAATAGTGCCATCATTTCATTTTTTTTCGGTAAGTCGTCACAGATATTAACTTACTGACTTTCGACTGTAGACGCTGTTTCCAATAATCTATTCTAATATTCTTTATAATGTTAGAATGCTTGTACTTATTTTTGTTTTTTGTTTGCTTGGATAAACTAAAGTCTGTTGGTATCACTTCACTATCACTACAAATAAGTAGTACAGGGTGGCGCAAAAGTACTGGCACTATAAAAATTACTTATATTTTTTTATATGACATCTCTTGTTATTCTGTTATAATGAAAACTGTGTAGTAAACAAATGTAAGATTCACCTAAAATAAACATGAACCGATATACTCCCCAAGAACGTGGAATAATCGTGTCCATGTTTTTAACCGACTTCAAAAATTGAAAAGGAGGAGGTTATCTATTCGTTGCGTTTTTTTTATAAGTATGTACACCGATTACTCGAAGACGGCTGAACCGATTGAAATGGTTCAAACGTTATAACATCAGGTTTTTTCCCAAGTTGGTCTCATTTTTTGAAATTTTGAAATCGTTTCAGAAGTTTTCAGGAAATCTTGAAAATACTGTCGTTTTCGTTACCGAATTATATTATTATTTTATTACGTATCTTTAGGCATAACTCCTTTGTTTATAAACCGATTTCGATGATTCTTGTTTTATTGGAAAGGGGATACCTCAAGGTATTTTAACCGACTTCAAAAAAGGAGGTTCTCAGTTTGATCACATACCTATTTACCAGAATACACGTAAATTGCCTGCATGATGCACTAAAAAGAGTGAAATAAAAATTATTTTTATAGAAAAATAAAACGCCTTCAAAAAAATTACTTACATCAATGAAAAAAGTAAGAAATAATCACTCACCAAATAACGTAAGTACTTTGAAGTCGGGCGGGTTTTAACAAAAACAACAAAAAATTGTACATGTTTCACGCCCGACTTCAAAGTACTTACATTATTTTGGTGAGTGATTATTTCTTACTTTTTAATTGATGTCATTTTTTTTAAGGCGGTTTTATTTTTGTTACGTAGGTAATAATTCATCAGTGATAAAAGAGGGTTTCCTCACATTGATGAAACAACGCTGGCCTACAGCGTAACAAGTGATAGCAAAATTCGACGAGTCGTGTACTTAAGCCTTTCGGTAGCTTAGTTGGTCAGAGCAATCGGGCCGGATTCCCGGAGGCGCGGGTTCGAATCCCGCCTGAAAGCTACTTATAGGGCTCGTGGTTTTTTACTATCACATTTTTCCTATATCTCTAACTGATCTGGAAAGTTCAAGGGTAAGAGGATGGTTTTCCTGGATAGCCACATAATGGGTGTGGAAGGGTGGCAAGGTTTTCACACAGTTTCATTTTGGCTCATGAGGCCTCCGTGGTAACAGGCTTGACGCACTTGTAAAAACTAAACTAAAACTTAAACTTCATTTCATTCATTCATTCGTCTTTGACTTTCTGTACAAAATGTCACAATAATAACTACGAAAAAGTTCAAAAGTGCACATATATTTTTGAACTCTACTGTACCACGTGGGGTATAAAGCCTCGAGGTGGCTCATCGCGGCTAATCTATAATATTACTTAGGTACAATAAAGATAGTATTCGCGTACCTATACACCTACAGGGAAAATAAAAATCAATCTTTTCGCAGTGACACTTTGAAAAGCTTAAAATGCGTAATTTTTTCTATTCCGGGTAACAATCTTTGCTCAGGTCTAATATAATCTTACGCAACATTCGTACATAAATAATTATATAAAAAAATACTACAAAGTTTACTTTTAAATATTACAATGAAATATTGTGGAATCCATAACACTTACTCCAATAATTAATATTGAAATTAGGCCTTTTCATGCCTTGCTCATTTCGTCTAGGTAGGTATATTATCTATGCATATGAAGTCATGCCTTATACAATTATGGCAAATGCATAATGCGTTTTCAGTATTTGACGAAAAACGTTTGCGTCTCACTCAATAGGTAACCCCATTTCGAGCATGCCTTTACTAACCTACTTTAAATTATTATCATTTATTTAAAGTCTAGATTGTTGATTTTTTATAATTTTTAATAATTATGTTTATTAATATATTTTTTTCAGCCACTTCGTCTGCCTGGTCGCAAGTTATTACAGATTTAAAGACATCTTCTTGCGGGTAAAAAGAATTCATATGTTTATGAATAGTGAAGTACTTATAATATTATAGGTAGGATATAAGTTTTTATTAAAAATTTCATTTTTATGACAAGCTTTTTTGCGGACTGTACTATATTGTATTGTCATCTAAACCAAACCTGTACCTATACAAAATTTCAGCTCCATCGGACACTGGGAAGTTAGTCAAATAAAGCTTGCAAGATTTGTCCCCCACTAACTAACAAACTAACTAACATGGCAAGTTAATAAAAAGCTTGTAAAATAGTAATACTTTAGTTCAAAATATATTTGAGTATCTTGGTGAGGCTGCTAACTTGACGTCAAGTTAGCAGACACCTCAAGAAATACAGTTCGTGCCTATCAATGTGATTTACATGTCAAAAAACTGTGTATAAATAGTGTAGGTATCGTATATGCAAAATTTCAATAGGAGTGCTTAAGGTGGTTTGTTGAGCTCAGTAGCGCCACCAATGGAAATAAATCATTTACGATTTATCAAGGGCTTAGAATAAAAGTTTCGGTTATTTCGCGCAAATAAAAGAGTAAAATGCAATTTTTTATTATTTTTTCAGGGCCTCAAATATGAGCATTGAGTTATGGATGTCGATATTGCTAAATGTGGCCACTTTTGGCACTATTCAGATTCACGACTTATTGCGTAAGTTTGAGTTCTTAAAAGTATATTTATAAAATGAATTTTACTCTTTTATTTGCGCAAAATAACCGAAACTTTTGATCTAAGCCTTTAATAAAGTGTAATTGATTTATTTCCATTGGTGGCGCTACTGAGCTCAACGAACCACCTTAATACAAGTCTCTAAGTGGGCTGTTAACTTGACGTTTCTTGCGATGGCAATTCCAGAGAAATGGGTACAAGTTTTAAATAAATATATACCTACTTGAAAAAATTGTGTGAGAAATGTGAGAAGAATCTTAGGAATATACTTTATAATATTCATTGCTATTTTCAAAAAATCTTTTGACATACTCAAAACCATCTAATTCCGTTGTGAGGCTACTAACTTGACGCACATGTGAAGATTCACTCCGTGATTCAATAACCACTTCGCCAGTTCGTGATTTAAAACCAACTCTCGTTCTCACATAGGTAGGTACTGTTTCTTTGTATTTTTCTAGTAATTACCACACTTTTATTAACTTCACTTGTAACTAAGTCACAATGTAAGAAAATCTTGGAATTCTATTTTAACCTACTTCTAATTGTCGTATTGATTTGAAACTTTGCAAGTCTCTATGAATCCGATGACAATACAATAATTTGCTACCATCGAGCTGATCTGATGATGGAGTCAAGAGGTGGGCAATAGAACTCATCAATGTCTGCTAGGAAATCCCTCGAAATTAGACTCATTTGTTTTGTTCTGACGAGACCTATTCGCTACACTTGATGGTGAGGGTCTGATGATGGAGCAGAGCGGAAGCCAGTAGCACTTCTTAATGACCACTAGGAAACCCCTCGAGTTTGGGCTCATTTGTTTCATTTTGATAAGACCTATTCGTTACACTTGTTGGTGAGGGTCTGATGATGGAGCTGGGAAGAAGCCAGGGAAACTCCTTAATGACCATTAAAAAACCCCTCGAGTTTGGGCTCATTTGTTTCGTTCTGATGAGACCTATTCGCTATGGCGAGTATCTGATGATGGAGCAGGGAGAAAGTAAGGGTTCGGCTCGCGCATCCGGTAACTTATAGACTCCACTTGAATTTGTGAAACTAAATGCATACAATCACGCCTTTGAGTTATAATGTTTACGGGGTGGGCAGACACAGGAATGGACTGTGAAATCCATTACCATCCAACCATGGCTTGCCATTTATGAAAATAAAAAGTAAAAAATAAATATGTAGTTTAAAAAACTAAAACAACACACTTTTATAGGAACAGACTAAAAAGTACAAAATAACCGTCTATTCAGTAACTTAAATTAAAAAGCGTGGTGCGCCCTTTGCAAAGCATGCATTTCAAGTAAGTACCTACTTAACATTGACAACGCGCACCACGCTTTTTAATTTAAGTTACTGAATACACGGTTATTTTGTACTTTTTAGTCTGTTCCTATAAAAGTGTGTTGTTTTAGTTTTTAAACTACATATTTTTGTCTCTTCTCTTACTTACATCAATAATTCTCGGACAATAATTTAATACATCTTATTAATAATATTTACCTCAGTTTACAAAAGCGCCATCTACAAAAAAGCTTTGCCTTTTTCTCCCCATTCCAGACTACTAGGCCAGCCGGCCGGCTGGGCCTTAGCATTAGCAAAGGCTTATTAGCATGAGCGGCTTTTATCGCGCGATATGATATGGTACGCAAGTTGTCTTGCTTACTCCACTAAGGTGCAAGCAAGACGGCATACCATACCATATCATATCGCGTGATAAAAGCCGCTCATGCTAGAACGGCAGGGGCAAAAACACATGGATAAACACATGGATAAATAATATAACTAATATACCGGCAAAAAAATATGGGCTTCATTTGACATTGGAAGTCTTCAGAGGCGTAATTTAAAAACAATCCAACAATAAAAATTGTTTCACTAACTTGTTGCACAATAAAATTAACTATTGATTGATTGTTAAATTGAATGTTTGTACCAGGAAGGAGCAATGGGAG
Organism: Crambus lathoniellus; assembly: GCA_949710035.1. NCBI lineage: Eukaryota > Metazoa > Arthropoda > Insecta > Lepidoptera > Crambidae > Crambus > Crambus lathoniellus. The sequence goes on from OX453319.1 coordinate 7,390,076, forward strand.
TGTCGTGACGGCACTTGCATTTCCATCAACGACATATGTGATGGCGTCAGAAGCTGCCCCGACGGAAGCGACGAGACTTTCGCTCTTTGTAGGAAGGTTCAGTGAGTATACCCTAATTTTCAGAAAAGATTAAATTATTTGGTTCACATTTAGTTATATTGAAATACTTACTAGAAAAATATCGAGATCCACGGGCTAGATAAATAAATAAAACATTAATTTATTCTAACAATCACACCAATCAATAATAAACACGAAACTGTGGAAACTTGATAACGGATAAAAATAGTAAATTGTACAACAAGTGCATAAAACGTACTATTTTACCCGAGATGGATAGTCAATTCGAGGGTAAAATGGGTTTTATGTACAAGTTATACACTCTGCTTTTCACTTAGAGTATGAGGAAAATAAATAACAATATTGCAAAAAAGAAAAATAAAGACCGCCATATTGGCGGGAAGACTTTCTTTCTCTTTTTTTTATACGTGGCATTGGCAGCACAGACCACAGTGACTTTAGCATTAGATCGTAGTCTAATGGAATACTTATTTCTTAGAAAACTTATTAATTTTGCCTAGTTTTATTAATTTAGTAATTTAACATGGATTATGTACAAAATTGAAGAAACAGAATGAAATAATTAGTTTATTTAACGAAGTTTAATTGCGTGTGTGGCTGTTTACCTGACGATCTTTGTCTTAAAGTCTGAGAGTTAGACGAAGATTTTACTTTATGCACTAGAGCATAAAAAGCGATTTTATGCAGCCTATACCCAACATAAACACGAACTTTACGAGCATGAGAAGTGAAAATACACTTATATACTTTTGTTTTTTAAATACATACTTAATATACATAGATAACACCCCAACCAAATAGACACCCACCCAAGACAAATAGACATGTTCATACACACAAATAGCCTATTAAGGCTTATTTTTTATTATTGGTTTAGCCATGGCCCGCTATTATTTCTCGGCTGCTTGTGCAACGAGTGAGATAGAAGATGGCTTTGGTTTAGCACGTCAACTGCACGTACACTTGACTAATGCGTCATAGGATTACCGCGATTGGGGCCCTGTTTTGGTTGCGACATAACATATAGGTCTCACATCGCATTGTACCGTAGGTGCCAAGCCAACTGGTTCCGCTGCGCGTATGGCGCGTGTGCTGAAGGTCCGGCGCCGTGCGACAACGTGCAAGATTGCGCTGACAACTCGGATGAACTGCTGCGCCGTTGCCGCAACGAGACTGAGGAAGTTAGGTGAGCTGGTGAATATTTTGCTTGGTAGACTTTGAGCTGTCCTATCTCATCTCACTAGGATGCCATGCCATGCCAGCGACGCTGGCTGCAGTCGCCGATCAATCAATGTTAAATTGTATTACAGTCGTCATCAGATTTATCGAAGCGGGCGAGGTAGGTACTCAAATATTTCGGAGCACAATTAAATTTCAATAACTTCGGAACACTCAACAAGTTAACCTCTCGAGTGTCGAATGAAAATTGAAAATGAAGTATTTAGAAAAAATCTATCCGTCTCACAACCAGCTCCGATGGGACTCGAACCCCACGATCTTTCGCTATCCGGGCGACTGCTCTAACCACTGAGCTACAGAGTCGTTACGAGAAGCGTCGAATTTAACCAATACTTCTTACGCGCTGTATAGACAGCGTTAATTTCATCAATAATAAATAAATAAATAAAATCGTTTATTTTCACAAAACATGGTATAAAATAATCACAAAAACAATAAAGGTGCTCATGTTTCGCTAATACGATAGCATGCAAATCATTTACAAATGTCATCATCATCATCATTGGTCTAACTTAATACATTGACAAATTAAAAAAATAAACAAATGTCAATAATTCTAGAATAATTAATACAAGATCATTATAATGTCAAGAAGTCTCAAAAGTATTAGGTCAGCTCTATCTATTTGTCAATAAATTCCCTAACACTATAGAAGTTTTTGTCAAAAATTATTCAGCACTTTTAATTCACTAGGGATCTTATTATATATTCTGACACACATAGCAAGACAACTATTATTATATTAACATGTTTTGGAAACATTTCTTAGGACATGTTTATGTTTGTCTCTGCACACTCTGGGCATCACATGCTTTAGTAAATAGACCCCTATGTTGATGTACAAAATTACTTATTTCATACAAGTATTTAAAGCGACGACTTAAAGGACAGGAGACCTAGGCTGTTAAATAAAGGTTTGCACGATTCATCAGGCATAATACCACAAATGGCCCTGATGCATTTTTTTTGTACCACAAGCTTTATTCCAATCCGTGTTATTACCCCATATCATCAAACCGTATCTCAACACGGATTCTACATATTATGCACAATGTTCAGTACACCCCTGCTAATACCGCGGAATCAGCTAGCGCAGTGGAAGCGGTTTCACTAATATAGACTCCGGACAAAAACTTGGTTTCAGCTGGGATGTAACTGAACAATTGGACTGCGATACACAGCGGAGAGAATGTTAAATAAGGTGAGGTTACATACGGGTCTGTGTGTCGAACGTCTCCAAGGCAGAAGTGGTGTAAGGGAGCGCGCGCGCCCCTGGGGTCCTTTCTTCTGCAGACCTTACCAATTAGTCACATCACACACACACACACGGGGGAGCCTCTTTTATTACGATTTACAGTCCCGACAAAAGCGCGTGGTGGACAATTATCTTTCTTTCAAAAACTCCGCGACCAGCCCGATGGATGGCGTCAAAACCTTGGTCGTACAAAACGGGATCACATAGATAATTTAAGATTTTATTCAAACTCGATATGCCAGGCACATTCAACGCGAGCGATTTTTAACAAATTCAGCAAAATTATTCCGACATCTTGCCACGAGAATTTCAATCCAGTGTCACTGTCAACTTCAAGTGACAGTGAAATGTCAATTTGACGTGACATTAGTGATGCGTTCAGAAACGTCCATCTTTTCCGAACATCCCCCCGACCCGGACCGTTAAGAACGGTACGTCAATCTACGGGTAATCGGGAGAGCCCACTAACTGCTCTCTTCAAAACCGAATCTCGAACCAAAACCTCAGCAAAACGAGGAACTCCGTCAGTTCCGGGGTAGAGTTTAACAATGCGCCCCCTTCGCCAACATAGGGGCGGCAGGTTGGCATCCTTAATCAACACGAGGTCGCCAGTCTGGGGTGGGGTGGTTTTATCTGTCCACTTCACGCGCTGTTGTAGGATATGCAAATACTCCATCGACCAACGTGCCCAGAAGTTTTGGGACATCTGTTTCAAAAGTTGGTATCGCGACAAACGATGGGATCCTACATCCTGAATCGGATATTCAGGCAAAGCCAAAAGGGGCTGTCCGATCAAGAAATGACCTGGGGTCAACGCTTCCAGGTCATTCGGGTCCGAAGACAACGGGCACAAGGGTCGCGAGTTGAGGACGGCCTCAATTTTACAAAATACCGTATCAAGTTCCTCAAACGTGAGAATAGTTTCTCCAATCACGCGACGCAAGTGTGTCTTGGCAGCCTTTACACAAGCTTCAAAAATTCCTCCCCAGGTCGGACAAGCTGGAGGGCTAAACTTCCAGATTATCCCACGCCGGGAGAGGGTGGTTCCAATGTCTATTTTATTATCAACAAAAAACTTAACTACTTCCTTAAGATAATTACACGTTCCCTTATAATTAGTACCACAATCGGAACGTATCAATGTCGGCAGTCCTCTACGGGAAACAAATCTGCTCAAGGCGGCGACAAAGGCTTCGGTAGACAATTCCGAGACAATTTCCAAATGGACAGCCTTGGTGGACAAACACACAAACACGCACAAGTACGCCTTATAGGTTTTAGCATTACGCAGTCTCGAAGCCTTTACAGTAAAGGGACCGGCGAAGTCGGTGGCGACTCCGGCAAAAGCTCTACATTCCGTGACGCGATCAGCAGGCAAATCACCCATCTGGGGCTGCATGGTCGCGGCCTTCAATCGATAACAAGGCAGGCAACGGAAAACCACAGTGCGAATGGCTCGACGAGCAGACAAAATCCAAAATTCACGCTGCAAAATGGCCAACAAAGCATTACAGCCAGCATGTTGTGCATTCACATGGCGATCTGTTATTATCAGTTGAGTCAAATGTCCGGCTTTAGGTAACAAAAGGGGGTGACGAGCTCCATACGGCAGGTTCGCATTTCGAAGTCTTCCGCCGACTCGCAAAAGCCCACTCTCGTCCAGGAAGGGATTCAATCGCGATACCGCGCCCTTCAACTTGCGACGGCCTAAACGCAAAATTTCAATCTCGGACTCAAAACTATCAGCTTGTACTCTCCGGACCCAAAACAAGAGCGCGTCCCTACGCTCGTCCGGAGTGAGAACCGACGAATCACGCCTCGCGCGTGGGTTTCTGCAATTGTACACAAAACGTCTGATCCAAGCGGTAACACCAAGCAGCTTCTGTAAGGAGCTGTACCGATCCAACAACAAATCCTTTTCCCCGGCGGGGTTAGTCTCCAGGACGCATGCCCGCATATCAGGAACGGCTACGTTCGACAACGCTGGAGAGGGCGGCCACTCCGACTCAGGCCGCATCAACCACTGTGGGCCCCACCAGAGGGGGTGGTTAATTAGGGTTGGGGCTACACAACCCCGAGACGCACAATCCGCGGGATTCATGGTTCCCGGCACGTGTCTCCAAATCAACTCGATGTCGGAATTACAAATCTGCGACACTCGATTGGCCACAAACACGTCCAAGGTGTGCGCCGGAGCCTTCAACCAACAAAGGACGACCTGACTGTCCGTCCAAGCATAAACCTCTTGTATCTTAATAGATCGACCTAATGTGAGCCATACGTGGTTCAACAAACGCATTAGGAGGGCAGCTCCACACAATTCCAACCTCGGGATCGTATGACGAGTCCGAAGGGGAGCGACTTTGCTTTTCGCTATCACCAGATGCACAGCAGCAACTCCGTCAACAGTAACGGTGCGGAGGTACACGGCCGCAGCAAATCCACGTTCGGAGGCATCGGAAAAGCCGTGAAGAGTAACTTTACAATTTTCAGAAGGGAGGAATAGCCTCGGCAAATGCACTTCATTAATCTCGGGGAGGGATGAAACGAAGCTCGACCAATCTCGGAGTAACTCGTCCGAGAGGGGTTCATCCCACGACACACCCGAAGCCCATAACCGTTGCAAGAAACACTTGGCCATAAACAGCACGGGGCAAATCCACCCATTGGGGTCAAAGGTACGTGCGACAGTAGACAATACTAAACGCTTGGTCCAGACTTTCGGTGGTCGTAAATCCACACAATAAGTGAACGTGTCAGAGACCGGTTTGTACTGTACGCCAAGGACGGTCACCACATGGGGATTATCAAAATTTTCGAATAGGTGGGGGTCCTGCTGGTGCTCTTCGGGCAAACCTACCAGTACATCAGGCGAGTTGGATATCCATTTCCTCAACTCGTAACCTCCCGACTTCAAAAGGGCGGTGAGTTCGTCTCTCAGGACAATCGCCTCTGAGACAGATGAGGCGCCCGTGCAAATGTCATCCACATAGACGTCACTGGCCAAAATGGCGGAGGCGCGAGGGTATCTCAAGCGCTCCTTCTCGGCCAACTCCAACAAAGAACGAATCGCAACAAACGGGCTCGAAGCCAAACCGTACGTATTCGTATTCAATTCATAAATCAACAAGGGGTCCCTAGGACTCTCTCTCCACAAAATCAATTGGTACCTCCTATCCTCTGGATGGATGACCGTTTGTCTGAACATCATCCGGATGTCAGTCATAAATACAATTTGGTGCCGCCGGAAGTTGGTCAAAATGTCTGAGATCTCCGTGTGCAGCTTGGGACCTACATGCAGATACTGGTTCAAGGACGCTCCAGTAGAGGTGGGAGCCGAACCGTCAAAGACCACCCGAATCTTTCCGGATTTCAAAACGGCGTGGTGCGGCAAAAAGAAGTGCTCAACGGAGCGCCAATCCAAATCGCTCACGGACATGTGCCCTAACTCCTCATACTCCCGCATGAATTCAACATACTTCTGGCGGAAGACCGGATCCTTGCTCATGCGACGCTCCATCGCCACTAGCCTACGTTCCGCTAGCGGTCGGGATTCGCCCAGAGGAGGTCGGCCGGCACGAAAGGGGAGACGGGTGATCAAACGACCAGAGCGGAGGCGACCAGTGTTATTCTGGTAATACAACTCGCATTCATCCGCTACTGGGTCAACCCGCGGGGCTGGTGGAGGTTCCTCAACCTCCCAAAACTTCTGCACCACTTCGGAGAGAGACACATTAAAAACAAGACCGCGATCCTCATCAAGGGAATCCAAAACGCGGCGAGCAGGGCCCATCACAACTGTACCGAGTGTCGTCTGCAGAGCTACCAAGCCATCTGGCTGCAAAACTCGCTTCCCCGTCAACAAAACTCGCCCCAGGACATCGGCTCCAAGGAGAGCATCAATCGGGCCTGGACGGAAGAAATTTGGATCGGCGAGTGGGGAATCAGACACCAAAGACAACATACTCGGTCCCAAGTCAACTGAAGGTTGACGGCCAACCACTGTGTCCAACACAATCGCCGAGGTCTCAATGCCTGGCGTGGACTTATTACGTGATGTAAATGTGAAGTCAACATGCCCTAACAACCCGGGGACTTTCACATCGCCAACACCTCTCACGCCTTCCGTGTGGGGGTGCACCTTGAGGCCCAACCGCCTAACTAACCAAGATGACACAACACACCCCTGAGCACCGGAATCCAACAAGGCGCGAACTTCCACAAGGTCGCCATTCAATCCCCTGACAAGCACAGAGGCCGTGGGCAACAAAACGGTCTCTGGAGGGGTGGCTACAATCGACCGTAAACACGTTGATTGCTAGTATGTGGGGTCCCCAGACGTCCCCCCATGGTAAGGGGGTCGCTCATAGCGATCCAGTGGGTCCCAGTCTCCCACATACTGCCTACGTCCAATTCGCCCGGTATCAGGCGGGTTATATCTCCCGGCCCCTTGAAGACGGGGCGGGCGCCGCTCCAAACGCGGGTATTCGGCGAGCGGCGGCGAGAATCGGTGCCTATCATCCACCGTGTACGTCGCCCCATAGTCGCGGGGGCACGGTGACCGATTTTCAGAGGGGGGGTCCCGGGGACCCCCGGCTGTGCGAGGCTCAACACGTTGCGGGGGGCTTCTACGACCTCCCGCAACGCTCGCAAAATCGAACCCCCTAGTTGGGGACCGATTTCCCATGGGGGGGTCCGTGGGACCCCCGCCCGTGCGAGGCTCAAAACGTCGCGGGGGGCCTCTACGACCTCCGGCAACGCCCGCATAACTCATCCCCATCCTTGGGGATCGGTTTCCCATGGGGGGGTCCGTGGGACCCCCGCCCGTGCGAGGCTCAAAACGTCGCGGGGGGCCTCTACGACCTCCGGCAACGCTCGCGTAACTCATCCCCATCCTTGGGGATCGGTTTCCCATGGGGGGGTCCCTGGGACCCCCGCCCGTTTGAGGGTCCAAACGTGGCGGAGAGCGTCTGGGGCCACTCTGGTGGCCACTAGAACTGCTGCGGGATGCAAACACCGCGGGGAGTCCGAGCCCCCCACCCATACGAGGTGATCCTGCAGCGACGCGCTGCGGCGCTCCGCCGCCCTCTGGGCTGTTCATGCAGAGGAGGGGATGGTGGTTGCCCTTACAAAAGCGGCATGGGTGCGCTTGGGTACATTCGCGCTGCATGTGCAGGCCCAAGCACGAGTAGCACCATGTCCGTTGTCGCGCGATCGCTCGACGGCCTTGGACGCGCTGGTCGAGGAACTTATCACAACGGGTCGTGCTGTGACCCGGTTCCCGACAGTACAAGCAGCGGGCGGTCTCCTGGACGGCGGCATAGCGGCCGGGCGCGCGAGGGGCCATACGCCCCCTACGGGGGGGTCCGGTGGGGGATCCACTCTGTGGCACAGGTCGTTCGGGTCCCATAGGACCGGCCAGAGAGGAATTATCTGCCAGTCTACTTTCTCCTTCCAGGAACGTCAAGAGGTCCGAGAAGGGTGGCAGATAAGTCGCACTATCCCCACCATACTGCTGCTCAAAACGGACCTTAACAGAGTCCGGCAACTTTCCCAGGACAATGTGCAGTAACAAAAACGACCACTGCTCCACTGGGAGTTTTAAGTTTTTTAATGCGTTGTATGCCACCAACAGCGGATTCAACAAAGCCACTCTCAAGTGCATCACGCTGGCAACGCGGGGTAAATTCAAAATGGCGGCAACATGGTTGTCCGCCAGACGTCGTACGTTCTGGTACCGACGGGCAATCAAATCCCTAGCAATAGGGTAGTTTTCATCCGAGGGGGCCAAATGTTGAACCGATTCAAGGGCCTCCCCTTCCAACACGGATAATAAATAAGCTAACTTCTGGCCCTGGGTCAAATCATCCCGGGCATGTACCAGACTATCAAAAATATTAATAAAGCCCTCCCAGTCCTCTAGACGACCAGCAAAACGCCTTAGGTCTAAGGGGGCCAATCTAGCAAATAGAGGGGGCATACTCTTAGATGTGACCGGGGACGGGCTCGGTTCATTCTCTCTTGCCACTTGCAAAGGTCGAGCCACCTGGGTAATTCTGTCCGCAAAATCATAACACTGGTCCACATCCAAATCGACTTCTTGTCGCATTTCCACATCGGCCTCAACAGTCCTTTCCAAAAATAAGGCATACTGTTCATCAACAACAGCCAAACGTACGGGCAGATCTACGTATCTGTTCAACAAGGCCTCCGTCCTATCCGGTCGATCCAACAACGCAACCGCAGAAGCTAACCACCGTAACTCAGAACGTATTTTGGCTTTAGCCGAGGAGGCCGTCATTGTAACGTCCCAAATTTATCAACAAAAACAACAAATTCAAAATATTCACTATAACACAAAATCTCCAATATTTGGAGGTTATTACTAACCACAAAATTCCAATATTACAACAACAAAGTATTTATAATGACACAAACTCTTAAATATCTGGAGGTTATCAGAAAACAACAAAACTCACTGACTATTGAAATTCACTCAAAATCACTGACTATTGAAATTCACTTGGATATCAACACAACATACTGTTACACAACAACAAGTTAATTTTAATTATTTCAAAGCACAAGTTTCAATGAGTTTCAATGTGTAAACAATGTCCCAAATCATTTAAGTTTCACTAAGTATTGAGTGCAAACTTATTAGCTAACCTTTTATTAGCTATTATTTTAGCAACAAACTTGTCAATATTCACAACTCAAATTTGCTAACAAACTAAATAATAATTATTATGAGCAAAGAAAGGCATCTGTTTACATTTTTGGAACTTCAATACATGACAATTAATTACAAGACATGGAACCAATAACAAAGGAATGCCCTTTACTTTTCAAATGCAAGTTAATTACCATTTACAAGTACAAATTAATCTAGTCCGGACCAGACTGGGTCATCAAAACGGCACTGATTAATACAAAGTTTTGGCGTGGGCCTCTCAGGCCTTCAAGCTACGCTCTTGGCTACCAAGAAATGTTCAGTACACCCCTGCTAATACCGCGGAATCAGCTAGCGCAGTGGAAGCGGTTTCACTAATATAGACTCCGGACAAAAACTTGGTTTCAGCTGGGATGTAACTGAACAATTGGACTGCGATACACAGCGGAGAGAATGTTAAATAAGGTGAGGTTACATACGGGTCTGTGTGTCGAACGTCTCCAAGGCAGAAGTGGTGTAAGGGAGCGCGCGCGCCCCTGGGGTCCTTTCTTCTGCAGACCTTACCAATTAGTCACATCACACACACACACACGGGGGAGCCTCTTTTATTACGATTTACAGTCCCGACAAAAGCGCGTGGTGGACAATTATCTTTCTTTCAAAAACTCCGCGACCAGCCCGATGGATGGCGTCAAAACCTTGGTCGTACAAAACGGGATCACATAGATAATTTAAGATTTTATTCAAACTCGATATGCCAGGCACATTCAACGCGAGCGATTTTTAACAAATTCAGCAAAATTATTCCGACATCTTGCCACGAGAATTTCAATCCAGTGTCACTGTCAACTTCAAGTGACAGTGAAATGTCAATTTGACGTGACATTAGTGATGCGTTCAGAAACGTCCATCTTTTCCGAACACACAATAATATAAAATTTCTATTTTCTTATTTGTAATTTTTGTAACTTGTCTTAATGCATACACGAATTTATTTATTTTGTTACAAATAGTTTCGATCTTTTCGAAATTTTACGTTTGTTACTTCATTGATTTTAGTGATATTTAATTTAAAATTAGGTATATTGCTTATTGTGCGGGACAGATTATTACGATTTATTATGTTTAGAAATAAGATGTATATAAAATTCCTTGAGTTGACCGTTGTACAATAAAATGATATTTTTGTGTGTATTTTACTCCCTCTGCTAGGTTGAGATAAATTAGATAAGTTTTATTTGTGTTGTATATAAATCGTTTATAATGTTAAAATAATTTGTAAAATGCAAAGGGCTCTCGATACGGTATTGCCTCGACGTACCTAAGGTCCGATTCGCTATCTCGCTCACTCGCGGGATATGCTCTTCTAGCACAACCGCGCCTCTAGCGGCACATCTCGGAACTCCCTTACACGCAGACTGCCACAGTTCCGAGAACTAATTTAGCGTCGCGCGTGTAAGTAAATTCCTTGAATTCTTTTGTGAGAAAATACGCGGAAACAATTAGAGTCGTTATAAATATCGCGTGCCCTCGCATTAAGATTCATTCGCATCCAGATATTGTAAGAAGAACAATAAAGTCACTCTGCCCGAACGAGCATCAACAACCAGTGGTTTTCTTCACCGTCCGGAACCTCTCCGTCTCCGCACAGTTTATGTACACCGGGGCTGCTACCGCTCATAAACGGCCGGTCCCGTACATATTGGTCCTTCGAGCCGGATAAGAAGATACCTACTGAAGACAGCTTGGACCACCATATTGGTCCTTCGCTACCGGATCGAAAACTACAGTCAAGATGGTGCTCACTAGAAGTGAAAAAGAAAGAAGAATCGCCGAGCGAATCACCCACGAAGAACCTCCTGTTTCCCCGTCACGAGGACGCGTGAGGGAGCCGCGTCAAGAAGCCTCGCCGCCACGTCGCCACGCTTCACCGCCGAACCAACGCGGCTCACCTCAGCGCCCCGACGTCTCGCAGCCACACCGACGCGTCTCATCACCGAACCATCAAGCACGCCCAGACGAACCTCCGCAACGACGAAGCCAGCACAGCCCAACGTCACGCCCGCCGCCGAGGCGCCACGTTTCAAGAAGTTCATCGCTTCACCGAGAGCTGCGCCAACCGGTGCTCCGTCAACCTTCGCCGTCTCCGCGTCGCCATGAGTCGCCACCACGCCGCTACGAGTCGCCATCGCGCCACTATGAATCACCGCCACGCCACGCGTCCAGCACACAGAAAAAGGAACAGGAGCAACGAAAACCACCGTCACACCGTCGCACCGCACCGCCCAGCCGAGCAACGAGTACGAGGGAGTCGCGCGCCATCACCACGAAGTCCGAACGAGCGCGCCTCCTCGCAGAAGCCAGAGAAGAGATAGCCGAAAAAGAGCTAAACCTCGCCAAGGCCCGGTTAGCAAGAATCGAAGCCGACAGCGACGCAGAATCCGAAACCACGGAACTAAGCCAAGACGACGAAGCGGAAGCCAATTCCAGAAACAGAACAGAAGAATGGATACAAGCCACGAAGCCGCTCACAACCACCGAAGACGTCACGAAGGCGCCAGCACCGTCTCTACATACCACGCCTGCCGGGGCGACACCGAAGAAAGAGACGGCAATAGAAGTGAGCGAGCTAACTGCGGCGATTATGGAAGCGGCCAGAGCCTTTCAACCGAAGACTGAAGTAATCAGACACAGTTCGAGCGTCGAGTTACCGATCTTCAACGGCGCACACACCGACTGGCTGAACTTCAAGATGGCTTACGAAGATTTAACAGTCTACGGCTCCGCGAGAGAAAATACCGCCCGCCTACGCCGAGCGCTACGGGGAAGAGCCAAAGAAGAGGTCGAAGACCTACTCGCCGTCGTATCGAAACCGGAAGTCATAATGAAGGCACTTGAAAACCGTTTCGGCCGACCGCAAGTCATCGCAGAACTAGAACTCGAGAAAATCTAATTATTTTTCTATCATTTTTTAATTATTTTTAGTTCGTTTTCGTTTACCTAATCCTTTGTTAATTTAGGGAACTATAGGTTTATTAAATGATTTAATTTCTTTGTGTCATATGTATAAGTTTAACTGTTTGTTCCTAAATAAAGAGGAAAAAAAAAAAAAAAAAAAAAAAAAAAACGAAAATATTCAACGAGTGACCGACGCACGCTGTTCTACGTAGTATTGGAAGCTTGGCCATAAGTCAAAATTTTAAATAATACTTTCTTCTGTTCTGATACGTATCTGAGGGTAGATGGATATTCTGACCATTAAAAATTACTAAAAGAAGGTATGTATAATTTATCGTTCTGTCATAATGAGCACAGTTACACGAGACATTAGTTATCGAGCAATTAAGCAAATAAGATATTGTGTCCATTCCCGGCCCATTATTTTTTATATAAATATAATTTATAATTAAGTAACAATGGATTCTGTTTCTACGGGTATATGATGCTTACTTTGTGATATTATTATTATAAATTTGAAATGAACAAAAGATGATACTGGGTTTCGTAATAAATGAGGGAAATTTTATTGCATTTTTATAAAGACGAGCATTTTAGTTGATGTTCTATACATTTCTATGCCATAGTTTGTATTGAGAAAATGTAGCTTAGAATGTCGGTTTTTTATTTGTGTTAAAAAATCAGCCGCCTTTTACCGCCATTCATATAACTTATACTAGAAAACAAAAGACATTTAAATAACTGCAATTTTATAATTTGGTTCATGTTTATTCAACACGATAGTTAACCTGTTATATTATTATAGGTAATCATTTAGGCACATTCACAAAACATATTTACTATTGGTTTAAAGATGTATTTTGTTACTTACTTATTTATTTTTTTACTTTTAGGTACTTTACAAATGTTTAGGTCGGAGTTGGTCGAATTTTGTTTTTCACGACAAGAAAAGTCATTTGATAGTAAAATTAAACATCTTACACAACATATAATCGAAAAAACCAAATGCCCCCTAGAGAAAATACCTGAAATTAAACACATACTCAGTAATTTTATGACTCGATTTAAATTACGCTTTTCTAAAGCACTTATAACATTATATTTCTTCAAAAACGAATTGTACGATACGAGATTCGTACATAAATATTGATAAATACTTTTGGCCAAGGTTCCAATACTACGTAGAACAGTGTGCGACGCACCGAGAGACGTCTGCGCCTTCGCCAATAAGATACAAAATGCCGTGTCCGTGCTCTACACGTTGGGGGAAGAAGGGTACTGCCAGAACCCGAAAGTACTCAAGACGCTAGTCGAGAAACTTACGCCGAGCCTGCGATACAGATGGTACGACTACAAAACAAAAACAGCGAAGAAAGCAAGCCTCGACATGTTCCGCAAGTTTATCGTCGCCGAAGCCGAGAACTGCAGAGAGTTTGCGCCGCCCGAAAACATTACGTCCGACGAACGCCCGCCTCCGCGTCAACCGCCGCCGCAACCAACGTACCGAACTCGCCCGCAACGCACGCATCAGCCACCGAACAGAAACAGAAACCGAAACACGCGCGCCGGAGAGACAACGAACCTGCGCTGTGTGCGCACAACCTAACCACTCAGCCTACGCGTGCGCAACATTCAAGAGAGCGAGCAACGACGAGAAGTGGAGACTGGCAAGGGAAAAGCGACTCTGTTTCCGTTGCCTAGGATCGAGATCGTATTCACACCGATGCAAACTGCGAAGATGCGGGGAAAACGGCTGCGCTAAGTCACATCACCGATTGCTTCATTTTGAGAGCCGCACCGAGAACGCACCGACGCCGCCGCCGCCATCACCGCCGCCGTCGCCGCCGCCAGCTGACGACGACTTCGAACCCGAGATAGTTGCAACCACGAAGTCACGCCGAGCCACAAGTACCTACCTGAAGATCATACCAGTACGAGTCACCGGGCAGAGCGGGTACATCGACACGTATGCGCTCCTAGACGACGGGTCTACCGTCACACTGATAGACGCCACCATCGCTGCGAAGATTGGAGCCGACGGACCCGCCGACACACTCGCCATCGAAACAGTCTCAGGGAGGGAAGAAGACAGAAACTCTCGACGCGTCACTCTACAGCTGCAAGGGAACAACAATGTGTTCACCGTTCAAGCCCGCACGATCGAAAAGTTGAAACTGGCGCCACAAACCGTAATGAAGACCGACGTAGTCAACGCACCGCACCTACGTGACATCGAAGCCCACGTATACTACGAGCGAGCCACGCCGACCCTACTCATTGGCCAAGACAACTCGCACTTATTGTTAGCCGAAGAAGTGAGAAGAGGGCGCGAAAACCAACCGGCGGCATCTCTTACGCCGCTGGGTTGGGTTCTACACGGCGCCACCAACAGAAGTCGCGACCAACGTGTACACTACGTCGCTCACGTGAACGTCCGCACCGTAAACGAAAATCGAATCGAAGATCGAAACGAAGTTCGAAACGAAGTTCGAAACGAAGATACAGACCGCGCCACCGACGAAGCAACGAAACAAGTCTTCACACCCGAATCGCGCTGTATACAACCGAAGAAACCGACATCGAAGCCCGAAGAACTCGCACTAAAACGACCGAGAGAAGCGCTCCTGAGAAAAGGCTACGAAACCGAACCGGGCCCGCCGGTCACTGACCCCGGCCGCACCCGGTACCTACAGCTGCACTCCGCCAAGTTTCGCCCTGCGTCCGAAGCCGCCGCCCGTTACTCCGATACATCGCTCAACGACCAGCTGATCAGCGGTCCCGACCTCCGTCAGTCACTACCGGAGGTACCTGTGCGCTTCAGCCAGCACGAAGCCACCGCGGTCGCCGACGATGAAGAAACTTTCCGCCGCCGCATCGACATCCGAAGCGCCTTACAGTTTCCGTGGCGCAACGACCGGCGGGAGAACCCGCACGAAGCGCAAAGTTTATTCACCGGGTCGCCGTTCCCACCCGAAGAAGAATGGCCGCGAGAAACATTTACGAAAACAGAAGCAACGGGCGAAGAAAGAACAAACGGACGACAGATAACGCCTGACGCGTTCACAATAGCAACGCCTGTCACCGCCGCCACAGCAACGTCGGACGTCGCGAAAGCGTTACCCGACATAACACGCTTTTCGTCACGGCAACGACTTATCCGCACGACCGCACGAGTACTTCAATACATCGAAGCGCTGAAAACCAGAAAACAACGCGTCCAGCACAAACGGACAAAACCGCGCGCGGAAGCCGATCTACAATCGCGAGCTAACAAGACTCATAACAAGATAAGCTCCGCCCAGCAGAAGCCACGCCCACTGACGAACGAGTGCGCGTTCAAAACATTGAGCGCTGATTTTATCCGTCGCGCCGAACAGCTGTGGGTGACGCAATCGCAACACGATTCGTTTGGAAAAGAGATCGCCGCGCTACGAAGAAAACAAGTGTTACCGACCGACAGATTGAAGAAACTCACCGTTTACGTAGACGAAACCGACCAGCAACCGACTGAAGAATGCCTGCACACGCTACTGGCCGAAACCGAGTACGTGGTCAACAGCCGCCCGCTCACCCACGTGTCCGTCGAAGCTACCGACGAAGAGGCGTTGACCCCTAACCACTTCCCGTTGGGGGGATCAGCGCGCACACCACCGACGGGCACCTGCACCGACGCTGACCTGAGCGGCCGCGCCACCTGGCGCCGCGCACAGCGCCTCGCCGACCACTTCTGGGCGCGCTGGGTGCGCGAGTACCTGCCCGAGCTTCAACACCGGCGGGAGCCCCACGGCCGTGGGCCGGCCATCAGTGTGGACAACGTGGTCCACGTCGCCGACGGCAACCTGCCCCGCAACGTGTGGCCCAGAGGCCTAGTCACCGAGCTGCACCCGGGACCCGACGGCGTGACGCGCGTGGTCGACGTGCGTACCCGAGGCGGCGTGCTACGACGGCCTGTGAAGAAGCTCATCGTGCTACCGACGGCGCCCGCACCGGATTGAACTACATAAGCCGCCGGGCTTATGTACGGCGGGAGATATGTGCGGGACAGATTATTACGATTTATTATGTTTAGAAATAAGATGTATATAAAATTCCTTGAGTTGACCGTTGTACAATAAAATGATATTTTTGTGTGTATTTTACTCCCTCTGCTAGGTTGAGATAAATTAGATAAGTTTTATTTGTGTTGTATATATAAACGATTTGTTTATAATGTTAAAATAATTTGTAAAATGCAAAGGGCTCTCGATACGGTATTGCCTCGACGTACCTAAGGTCCGATTCGCTATCTCGCTCACTCGCGGGATATGCTCTTCTAGCACAACCGCGCCTCTAGCGGCACATCTCGGAACTCCCTTACACGCAGACTGCCACAGTTCCGAGAACTAATTTAGCGTCGCGCGTGTAAGTAAATTCCTTGAATTCTTTTGTGAGAAAATACGCGGAAACAATTAGAGTCGTTATAAATATCGCGTGCCCTCGCATTAAGATCTGGTCGCAATGGCCAACACTGACAAGGCCAAAGAATTCTACAAGGTCAAAGACCTTGTAATCTGCGGCCTGTCGAAAATCGAGGTCGAGGCCCCGCGCAGCCGCGGGGTCCCCGCGCAATGCCACCGGTGCCAACTTTACGGGCACGCGGCGGCCAATTGCACCGCCCGGCCAAGGTGCGTTAAGTGCCTTGGCGACCACTCCACCAAGGAGTGCGAACGCACGCGGGACACCCCCGGTGAGCCGGCGTGCGTCCTCTGCGGGCTGATTGGTCACCCCGCTAACTACCGAGGGTGCAAACGTGCCCCTCGGCCATACACACAGACCCAATCCCATAAGCAGCGAGGGCCGAAGCAGCAACCTCCTAAGAGGTCGCAGGCAGGCCCTCCTGTTTATAATACAAATAACTTCCCCGACTTACCTAAGTCGGGCGGTAGGTCAACTGCTCCGGCCACTAAGTCGGCCTGGGGTGGTTTTAATTCCTACACCCAACACACACAGGCGCCCGCGCCCGTGTTGGCCCCCGCGCCCGCCCCGCGCACGCAAGTGCCGCCGTCCCACTCTGCGCAGTCGTGGTCTCGCTCTAACGAGGAAGACCTCGACTACGTACTTAGCCAAATTGTAGACATTGACCTCGATGAGGTTTCAACCATTGCCTATAAGTTACGCAATGCCCAGTCACCACGGGATCGCGTACTTATAATGGCACAACACAAACAGTGCCTAAGTGCACTTAAATATTTTAAGTAAATTTTTCTCCCAGCTAGGCAGTCAATTAGTAAAACAACTATTTGATTGATAAGTATGCTAGGTTTTTGCACGTATTACATGTGCCACTCAAACTTAACACTTAAAAAATCAATATGTTAGGCTCTTCTACCTTTACGGTACACTCTAGGGCAGGCGCCGCCGGCCGTACCAAACCTAAGGGCTTATCGCTTGCTACTTTCAATACGCGGTCCTTACGACTACATATTCCCGAAATAAGGGATTTCGTAAGTAAAACGGGTGTTGACCTTCTTCTCCTCCAGGAAACGTGGCTTAAGCCCCACGCCCGGAAAGGACTTTCAATCCCCTCGTACACTCTAGTACGCAATGATAGGATACCCCCTCCCCCTCCTGCGGACCGCCCCAATACCAGGGAACCGTGCGGAGGCGGGACAGCCATTTACTATAGGAAGAGTTTTCATTGCTCACCTATCCCCACCCCTCCCCTCTCCAATATGGAGGCCACGGTATGTAGACTGGCTATGACAGGTCACCGTACTATTGTCATAGCCTCGGTGTACATGTCGGCCGGAACTTCACCGCTTTTAAGCGATTTTCAAACACTATTATCCCTAGGCGAGTCAGTTATCCTCTTTGGGGATTTTAACTCAAAAAACACTGAATGGACGTGCCGTAAAACCAACCAGTCGGGTCGACAGCTATTAGAAATCACTAATGCTCTCGACCTAACTGTGGTTTCACCCTACGAACCTACCCACTACCCCGATCGACTAGACCACGACCCAGATGTACTAGACTTTGCGCTAGTCAGAGGCGTGACCCTAGACCTTAGATCGATCGAAACACTGCACGATCTAGGTTCAGACCATAGACCAGTGAGACTCGTCTTAGGGCATCGCGACCCCCCCCAACCACTTTTCAAAACCATCACTAACTGGGATGGGTTTGAAAAGTCACTTTCGTCGGCAATGGACGCCGAAAACTCGCCGTACGCTATCGGACCCGACTATTTCGATAGCACGGATAAGATAGACAGTGCGGTGAGTTCTCTTACCCAACTAATCCACAAATCGATTGAGGAGAACGTGAGGAAGGTTTCAACGAAACCTCGCTGTAACATTCCCGCGTCTCTCCGCAAATTAATTACGATTAAAAATCGTGCTCTTAGAAGGGCAGCCCAATACCCCACCCCTGAGTATAGATCCCATGCTAACCGCCTGCAAAGGCAAATTCAATCCGAACTTAAGGAACTGAGGAACGCTCAGTTCAATGACCTTATGGCCGAGGTCACTCCCTCCCACATAGCGTACTACAGAGTGGCGAGAGCACTCCGTAGTGACGCCGTAACTTACACCCCCCCGCTTCTCCGCCCCAATGGCACTACAGCCTTTGAGGATGATGAGAAAGCGGAATGTTTCGCTGACAGCATTGCGTCTCAATGCTCAGTCAGCACTCAACCATGTGACCCATCTCACATCCGGCAAATTGAGGAGGAACTCGGTACTTTTAATTCCTCCCCCTTACCACCTGACTCTGACCCAATATCGATCTCCACTGATGAAATTAAAAATTTCATCAAAGATCTCAAAGTCAAAAAGGCCCCCGGAGCCGATGGTGTCTCAAACATGGCCCTAAAGTACTTGCCCTTGCAAGTACTAACTTTTCTCTCTCTCATTTTCAATGCCTGTTTTCAACACAGCTACTTTCCGGACACCTGGAAAGAAGCTATCGTAATAGGCATACCCAAGCCGGGTAAACCCCTCAACGAACCCTCGAGCCATCGCCCCATCAGCCTCCTAAAGGCTATGGCGAAGCTCTTAGAAAAATGCATTTTATCCCGGCTGAAAGAGCATTTTTATGGCCAAAACATTATCATTCCCCACCAATTTGGCTTTAGAGCCAAACACTCGTGTCCCCAACAAGTACATCGCATTGTCGAGTACATACTAGGCGGTTTTTATCCGCGTAAAAACAAGACCGTAGCGGTCTTCTTCGACGTTGCCAAAGCTTTCGATAAGGTTTGGCACGCCGGTCTAATTGTGAAACTGTACAGACTTAATCTGTCAGTTCGGTTAGTCCGGTTGGTCGACTCTTTTCTCACCAATCGTACTTTTCGTTTCAGACACGAAAGTACTCTCTCCTCTCCCAGGGCTATTACAGCCGGTGTCCCGCAGGGCTCTGTCCTCGCGCCCCTGTTGTATATAGCCTACACTAACGATATCCCCGTCCCGACTAACGAAGTCGAACTGTCCTTATTCGCCGATGACACGGCCCTATATAGACGCGGTAGATCCTTTAGAACTATCCTCCCGAGGCTACAAGCCTCAATAAACAAACTTGGCGAATGGTTTCGCAAATGGCGCATCGAAGTTAACCCGGAAAAGTCCTCCGCGGTTTACTTTGACGCCAAGCGCCATAATCTTCCGCCCATTGTCCGCCCCCCGACTTTGCTAGGCAAATCCATCCCCTGGCAAAAGTCGGCAAAATACCTTGGTGTCACTTTAGATCAGAGACTCACTTTCGAGCCGCACGTTCAAAGAGTGACACGCAGCGCCCGTTTTTACTTAGGTAGACTCAATCCGATGGTAGGCCGACATAGTAAAATGTCACTACTAAACAAGCGCACGCTATACAAAGTTTGCATACGGCCGGTGCTGTCATACGCATCGGTCGTATTTGCCCACGCCAGTCCGAACACAATTCATAAGTTACAAGTAGTTCAAAACTTGTTTTGCCGCCGCGCGGTCAATGCCCCCTATTATGTCCGAAACGCAGACTTACATAGGGACTTAGAACTACCAACACTACAACAACACTTTCGAAAGGCTTCCGAGCGATTCTTTGAATCTGCAGAGAGCCATTCGAACCCCCTTATACAATCCGCAGCGACGTACGACGACGCATCCACTCCCTCAATCCCGCTTTCCCGCAAACCTAAATCGGTCCTAAATGACCCGCCCAACTCACTCACGGCCGACCTGACCCGCCTATTGGAGGCTCAGGAAGCCGCCAAAGCCCTATTAGCCCAGGACCCCTCCGGTCAAGCCCAGTCACTTTCACAGGACCCTTCAGGTCAGCCCCAGCCCTCTCAATCGGCGACTACCCCTTCTGGGAGTCAGTCGAACTAATTTCATTCATTCCCGGCCACGCCCACTTTGGACGTCGGACGTACTAAATTCACATATGGCCGGTCAGCCCTTCAGGTTGTCGGTCATTTTCAGTGCGCACTTCACTTAGGTGAGTGACGCCCTGCGCCACGCCCCTCCCGGGGCGTGGTCGCCTTAGATAAGCTGAAATACCCGTCCAGGTAATAGCTGTTTTCAGGCAGTGTTTAGTCGGTAAGAGTCCGACATAACCATTACAGCCGGCTGTAATGGTATCCATGAGGATTCACTGCCTCCTTCCCCCGCAGTCCGGAAGGTTGCCGGATGAGCGATTGTTTCAATAGGAAACGGTCGGTCGTTCGACGCAAAAAAAAAAAAAAAAAAAAAAAACGTGCCCCTCGGCCATACACACAGACCCAATCCCATAAGCAGCGAGGGCCGAAGCAGCAACCTCCTAAGAGGTCGCAGGCAGGCCCTCCTGTTTATAATACAAATAACTTCCCCGACTTACCTAAGTCGGGCGGTAGGTCAACTGCTCCGGCCACTAAGTCGGCCTGGGGTGGTTTTAATTCCTACACCCAACACACACAGGCGCCCGCGCCCGTGTTGGCCCCCGCGCCCGCCCCGCGCACGCAAGTGCCGCCGTCCCACTCTGCGCAGTCGTGGTCTCGCTCTAACGAGGAAGACCTCGACTACGTACTTAGCCAAATTGTAGACATTGACCTCGATGAGGTTTCAACCATTGCCTATAAGTTACGCAATGCCCAGTCACCACGGGATCGCGTACTTATAATGGCACAACACAAACAGTGCCTAAGTGCACTTAAATATTTTAAGTAAATTTTTCTCCCAGCTAGGCAGTCAATTAGTAAAACAACTATTTGATTGATAAGTATGCTAGGTTTTTGCACGTATTACATGTGCCACTCAAACTTAACACTTAAAAAATCAATATGTTAGGCTCTTCTACCTTTACGGTACACTCTAGGGCAGGCGCCGCCGGCCGTACCAAACCTAAGGGCTTATCGCTTGCTACTTTCAATACGCGGTCCTTACGACTACATATTCCCGAAATAAGGGATTTCGTAAGTAAAACGGGTGTTGACCTTCTTCTCCTCCAGGAAACGTGGCTTAAGCCCCACGCCCGGAAAGGACTTTCAATCCCCTCGTACACTCTAGTACGCAATGATAGGATACCCCCTCCCCCTCCTGCGGACCGCCCCAATACCAGGGAACCGTGCGGAGGCGGGACAGCCATTTACTATAGGAAGAGTTTTCATTGCTCACCTATCCCCACCCCTCCCCTCTCCAATATGGAGGCCACGGTATGTAGACTGGCTATGACAGGTCACCGTACTATTGTCATAGCCTCGGTGTACATGTCGGCCGGAACTTCACCGCTTTTAAGCGATTTTCAAACACTATTATCCCTAGGCGAGTCAGTTATCCTCTTTGGGGATTTTAACTCAAAAACACTGAATGGACGTGCCGTAAAACCAACCAGTCGGGTCGACAGCTATTAGAAATCACTAATGCTCTCGACCTAACTGTGGTTTCACCCTACGAACCTACCCACTACCCCGATCGACTAGACCACGACCCAGATGTACTAGACTTTGCGCTAGTCAGAGGCGTGACCCTAGACCTTAGATCGATCGAAACACTGCACGATCTAGGTTCAGACCATAGACCAGTGAGACTCGTCTTAGGGCATCGCGACCCCCCCCAACCACTTTTCAAAACCATCACTAACTGGGATGGGTTTGAAAAGTCACTTTCGTCGGCAATGGACGCCGAAAACTCGCCGTACGCTATCGGACCCGACTATTTCGATAGCACGGATAAGATAGACAGTGCGGTGAGTTCTCTTACCCAACTAATCCACAAATCGATTGAGGAGAACGTGAGGAAGGTTTCAACGAAACCTCGCTGTAACATTCCCGCGTCTCTCCGCAAATTAATTACGATTAAAAATCGTGCTCTTAGAAGGGCAGCCCAATACCCCACCCCTGAGTATAGATCCCATGCTAACCGCCTGCAAATGCAAATTCAATCCGAACTTAAGGAACTGAGGAACGCTCAGTTCAATGACCTTATGGCCGAGGTCACTCCCTCCCACATAGCGTACTACAGAGTGGCGAGAGCACTCCGTAGTGACGCCGTAACTTACACCCCCCCGCTTCTCCGCCCCAATGGCACTACAGCCTTTGAGGATGATGAGAAAGCGGAATGTTTCGCTGACAGCATTGCGTCTCAATGCTCAGTCAGCACTCAACCATGTGACCCATCTCACATCCGGCAAATTGAGGAGGAACTCGGTACTTTTAATTCCTCCCCCTTACCACCTGACTCTGACCCAATATCGATCTCCACTGATGAAATTAAAAATTTCATCAAAGATCTCAAAGTCAAAAAGGCCCCCGGAGCCGATGGTGTCTCAAACATGGCCCTAAAGTACTTGCCCTTGCAAGTACTAACTTTTCTCTCTCTCATTTTCAATGCCTGTTTTCAACACAGCTACTTTCCGGACACCTGGAAAGAAGCTATCGTAATAGGCATACCCAAGCCGGGTAAACCCCTCAACGAACCCTCGAGCCATCGCCCCATCAGCCTCCTAAAGGCTATGGCGAAGCTCTTAGAAAAATGCATTTTATCCCGGCTGAAAGAGCATTTTTATGGCCAAAACATTATCATTCCCCACCAATTTGGCTTTAGAGCCAAACACTCGTGTCCCCAACAAGTACATCGCATTGTCGAGTACATACTAGGCGGTTTTTATCCGCGTAAAAACAAGACCGTAGCGGTCTTCTTCGACGTTGCCAAAGCTTTCGATAAGGTTTGGCACGCCGGTCTAATTGTGAAACTGTACAGACTTAATCTGTCAGTTCGGTTAGTCCGGTTGGTCGACTCTTTTCTCACCAATCGTACTTTTCGTTTCAGACACGAAAGTACTCTCTCCTCTCCCAGGGCTATTACAGCCGGTGTCCCGCAGGGCTCTGTCCTCGCGCCCCTGTTGTATATAGCCTACACTAACGATATCCCCGTCCCGACTAACGAAGTCGAACTGTCCTTATTCGCCGATGACACGGCCCTATATAGACGCGGTAGATCCTTTAGAACTATCCTCCCGAGGCTACAAGCCTCAATAAACAAACTTGGCGAATGGTTTCGCAAATGGCGCATCGAAGTTAACCCGGAAAAGTCCTCCGCGGTTTACTTTGACGCCAAGCGCCATAATCTTCCGCCCATTGCCCGCCCCCCGACTTTGCTAGGCAAATCCATCCCCTGGCAAAAGTCGGCAAAATACCTTGGTGTCACTTTAGATCAGAGACTCACTTTCGAGCCGCACGTTCAAAGAGTGACACGCAGCGCCCGTTTTTACTTAGGTAGACTCAATCCGATGGTAGGCCGACATAGTAAAATGTCACTACGAAACAAGCGCACGCTATACAAAGTTTGCATACGGCCGGTGCTGTCATACGCATCGGTCGTATTTGCCCACGCCAGTCCGAACACAATTCATAAGTTACAAGTAGTTCAAAACTTGTTTTGCCGCCGCGCGGTCAATGCCCCCTATTATGTCCGAAACGCAGACTTACATAGGGACTTAGAACTACCAACACTACAACAACACTTTCGAAAGGCTTCCGAGCGATTCTTTGAATCTGCAGAGAGCCACTCGAACCCCCTTATACAATCCGCAGCGACGTACGACGACGCATCCACTCTGATAAGTATAGGAGCGGGACACAAGGGAAACGACCGGTGGCTCGTAATACACTGTTTAATCGCAGACGATCTAGGGGGCGGGGACGCAGCCACGCATCATGCATAACTACATAGGTTTCTATATCTAACAATTCCTCCCTCCTATCTCAGAAGTGGCACCTCTTATGTACATACGAGTAAGAACACAAAATTAATCAAAATCTAGAAAGGGACGTTTGTGTAGCGGTCGTTGAGTAATACGTACAGCTTCCTCAATCTCTTGGGAATCATCGGTACTGACGCTGTCATATTCTTCTGCCGAGGGTGAAGGGGACCGTGGTTCAATAATTTCCTCTCTCCTCCCTCTTGGAGCCTGGACGTAACTCTCTGGTGAAGTTGATGAACTCTCCGACATAATATTGTTTTCTGGCACTAGTGCCTGTGTATCTAGGCGAGCACCACTAACAATTTCTCTCGAAGGTGAGGATCTAGGTTCCGATGGCGGCCTGGAGGACGATGAGTGCGGTAATTGCGTAAGCACTGGTACCGCTGGTGACGCAGGCAACGACGACGCCGCCGGTGACGCAGGTAACGGCGACGCTGCTGGTGGTGCAGGCAACGGCGGCGCTGGTGGCGCAGGCAACGGCGATGTCGACAGTACTATTGGTGGCGCCGGCAGCGGTAAGTTGATCTCATTATTATTTGCTTTGTTTTGCAGATCGCTACGTGTCCCTTTATATAAGATTAACTGATTTACATGACGTATAAACGAATTTGAAGTAAACATATCTTTAACTACATATAAAACTTTCCCTACTTTTTTCTTAATTATACCTTTGCACCATTTGTATTTTCCATTGTTATAAAAAATTTTAAACAATATAATATCGTTAAGGTTGAAGAAGTTTGTTTTATTTCGGACCTTAATTCGCGAACACTGTTTGTCCTTAATATGGTTAGATACAGCCTGTGACCGGGATGACGACGACGACGAGTGAAGGTTGATCAAATCTAAACGCGATCTTATCTTCCGACCGAAAACAATCTGCGCTGGTGACAACCCTGTGGTGGTGTGAACTGAATTGCGATAGTCCATTAAATATCTTAATAACTTTAACTCAGTTTCTCTCATTGAACAGTTAGATAAAATACAGGATTTAATACCTTTTTTTCGCATTCGCTTATCATTTTCTCTAAGGCTTGATCAATGCCCGGAAACCAAAATCTAGATCGGGCTTCCGCTTTGGTTTTCACGATGCCTAAATGAGAGGAATGCAACTCCTTTAATAATACCTCGTATAAAGCTTCTGGGATGACCACTTTATGCCCGCGCATAACGCAACCACTTTCGACGGATAATTGAGATCTACACAGGTGAAACGGTCTTAGGCGAACATCCTTAAGTTTCGAGGGCCAACCCGAAGAGATATATGATATAACACGACTCAGTATAACATCTTTGCTAGTCGCTTCGCGCAATTTACTAAGTGTTACAGGCGAACTATTGTCTAAAACAAAATAAACGTATGTTGCGCGATCAGCTATTTCTTCATTATCGCTCGAATAGTCGTCGCTAACGAGCTGTCGGGCACACGCGCACCCAAACTGGCCGCGGGGGGGCAGTGCGGCGCCGGCGGCGGCGCCGGCAAGCGCACGCTGCGCTGTGCCGCCTTCTCCCCTCCCGTCCGTACCCGTACCTCGAGCCGTCGTGGCAGGTAAACTTATGCGCGACAAATAATCAGCGTTATTGTTTGAGCTGCGCACGTACTCAATTTTATAATTATAAGCAGTAAGAAATAACGCGTACCTTTGTAACCGATTAGCCGATACTTCCGGTATACCTTTGTATGGACCGAAAATTGAAACTAACGGTTTATGATCCGTACGTAATATGAATGGTTCCGATCTACCGTAAAGATATTGATGAAACCGTCGAATCCCATAGACGATTGCCGTTGCTTCCTTTTGAATTTGAGCGTATTTTTTCTCTGGAGCGCTCAAAGTACGAGACGCAAATGATATAGGTTTTTCGATGCCATTTGTATCTATTTGTGATAAAATAGCCCCTAAGCCTGTCGGGGAAGCATCTACCGTTAAAATGAGTTGTGACTTCGGATCATAATGAGCCAAGACTAGATCCGACGTTAAAACCTCTTTGACCTTATTGAAAGCCACGTCATGGTCTGCGGTCCAATTCCACTGACAACCTTTTTTTAAAAGATCATACAAAGGGCTAAGTATTGAAGACGCGTTCGGTATGAAATTTCGGTAGTAATTTACAAACCCTAAAAATGACTGTAACTGACTGACATTTGACGGGATCGGGGCATCTAACATAGCCTTTACTTTATCCGGCGATTTACTTAAACCATCCTTTGATATTACATATCCTAGGTAGCTAATATTATCTTTAAAAAAGTCACATTTTTCTTTTTGTACCGTTAGTCCGGCGTCCTGTAAACGGTTTAAAACAGCTTTCAAATTTTTTATATGTTCCCATTTGTCCTTTCCTGTAACCAGAATATCATCAAGCAGGCATAATACTCCATCCAGCCCTGATAGTATACTTTCCATGATTCTCTGAAAAATTGCCGGCGCCGAGGCTAGACCGAACACGAGACGCGTGAATTTGAACAAACCGCGGTGTGTATTAATGCATGTAAGATTTTGCGAGTTTTCATCCAAAACGCACTGATTGTAGGCCATAGATAAGTCTAGCTTAGTAAATTGTTGACCACCGTGGAGCTTAGAAAATAGATCGTTAATGGTAGGAAGTGGGTATTGTTCGATAACTAACTGTTTGTTTATACTAACAGAATAGTCGGCACAAAGTCTGATTGACCCATTCCGTTTTAATACTGGAACAATAGGTGACGCGTATTCTGAATGCTCCACCGGCTCTAAAATACCCAGACTCACTAACCTATCGATTTCCCTTTCGACCCTATCTCGTAGCGCAAACGCAATGGGACGTGCTTTAAAGAAAATCGGTTTCGCGTTATCACATAACTGCAGCTTGATCTTATGTTTGTTAAAAGTTCCCAGTTTGTCCGAAAATAGTTTAGGGTATTCCTGCTGAAGTTTTTCTAATGAACATTCATTGTCTTGACAAAAATTTATTGGTACTAATTGTAATTGGAACTTAGACATAAAATCCCTCCCTAAAAGTGGTGGGCCGCCATCTTGTACAACGAAACACTCGAGAACATTCTGTTTTCCTGCGTATAACACGGTCACGCGACACACCCCTACACAACCAATTTTTTTGCCGTTGTACGACCTCAATTGCTTAGTAGTAAGTGATAATGGAACATCTTTAAAATGGGAATTATAAAACTGTTCCGAAATTACGGAAACCGCGGAACCACTATCTATTTCAAATACAAATGGTTTATCACCAATGTAGATAGTTTCCGTCATTGGTTCGCCCCTAACTGAACGAATGAAAAAAACGTTACCGTCATCATCGTCGTCCTCACCCCTGTCACCGCCGTCCACCTCCACGTAGTTCACCTTCGTGCACATTCTACGCAAGTGGCCCTTGACGTGACACTTTTTACATACATAATTTGAGAACTTGCACTGGGCCTCTTTATGATTGGTATACCCACAAATACCGCACTTCACTTTTTTAGCACTTTTTCCTTTGGCGTTGCTCGATGAAATTTTATACACCTCACCGGCCTCACCCGTAGAAGCAGGCGCAGCCGCGCTCGCGGCAGCCGCCGCACGCGCACAGCCAATGCTTTCCGCTATCTCCACCGCTTTGGCGAATGATAAGCTGTTCAGCTCCTGAGCATACAGCTTTTCTTTTTCAGTACCCGGCTGCATACCCATAATGAATTTATCTCTGAGCGCCTCCTCTAAGTTTGAAAAACTGCAGAACGCCGTCATGCCGCGCAATCTCGCGGCCCATTGCCTGTGCGACTCGCCCGGCTGCTGTGACGCTAAATAAAATTTATGACGGTCGCTGAATCCTATACGCTTCGGCGTAAAATGCTCGTCTAAAAGTGTAAGGATATCCTGGTAGGGTATTTTATCAACCTCTTTAGGTCTAGCCAAGTCCTCCGTAAGTTTAAAAGTTGATTCACTGAGTGCAGTGAGTAAAATAGCTTTTCGCTTTTCACCGGCCGCATCCGATGCCTCGCTAATGTTGTTCGCCAGAAAATATTGTAACAACCGACTTTTATAAGCACTCCACGTTTGTATATTATGATCAAACGTGTTAAGTACTCCAAATAACGCGGACATCTTGCTTAAATACTGTCTCACTCGCGTCGCGTGGATATCGTCGCCACTGATAAGTATAGGAGCGGGACACAAGGGAAACGACCGGTGGCTCGTAATACACTGTTTAATCGCAGACGATCTAGGGGGCGGGGACGCAGCCACGCATCATGCATAACTACATAGGTTTCTATATCTAACACACTCCCTCAATCCCGCTTTCCCGCAAACCTAAATCGGTCCTAAATGACCCGCCCAACTCACTCACGGCCGACCTGACCCGCCTATTGGAGGCTCAGGAAGCCGCCAAAGCCCTATTAGCCCAGGACCCCTCCGGTCAAGCCCAGTCACTTTCACAGGACCCTTCAGGTCAGCCCCAGCCCTCTCAATCGGCGACTACCCCTTCTGGGAGTCAGTCGAACTAATTTCATTCATTCCCGGCCACGCCCACTTTGGACGTCGGACGTACTAAATTCACATATGGCCGGTCAGCCCTTCAGGTTGTCGGTCATTTTCAGTGCGCACTTCACTTAGGTGAGTGACGCCCTGCGCCACGCCCCTCCCGGGGCGTGGTCGCCTTAGATAAGCTGAAATACCCGTCCAGGTAACAGCTGTTTTCAGGCAGTGTTTAGTCGGTAAGAGTCCGACATAACCATTACAGCCGGCTGTAATGGTATCCATGAGGATTCACTGCCTCCTTCCCCCGCAGTCCGGAAGGTTGCCGGATGAGCGATTGTTTCAATAGGAAACGGTCGGTCGTTCGACGCAAAAAAAAAAAAAAAAAAAAAAAGCATTAAGATTCATTCGCATCCAGATATTGTAAGAAGAACAATAAAGTCACTCTGCCCGAACGAGCATCAACAACCAGTGGTTTTCTTCACCGTCCGGAACCTCTCCGTCTCCGCACAGTTTATGTACACCGGGGCTGCTACCGCTCATAAACGGCCGGTCCCGTACACTTATGTTTGGATTGATTAAATTGAATAAATATTGATTTATTTAAATTAATTTTGAGATTGTGTGCACAACCATTCAATTAAAATATCAATACTGTTATTAATGTCAATTTCATGAATAGTTATAATATAATGTATTATTTTTCTTCTCATCGGAAATGTCTTCTGCGTATAAAATGCACTTATGATTCGTAATTTCAAAAATGTCATTAATCTATACAAATAAATAAAATTGGAGTGTCTGTTTGTAATATTAAAATAACCGCTTTTTACGACATGCATATGATTATATATACGGTACATATACCAAAATAATATTTTTTACAATTTTTGTCTATCTGTCTGTCTGTCTGTTTGTTCCGGGTAATCTCTGAAACGGCTAGACCGATTTTGAAGGGACTTTCACTGGCAGGTAGCTGTTGTAATAAGGAGTAACTTAGGCTACATTTTATCCCGATATTCCCACGGGAAGCAGAACCACGCGGGTGAAACCGCGGGCGGCCGCTAGTATATAATATAAATAAAAGAGGCCCTAAAATACTTCCCTGTGGGACACCAGTTTTATTATCACGACAACTGGATGAGAATGATCTAATTTCATTATTCATTAACTTATCCACCGTAACGTATTGTTTACGGTTAGAGAGGTATGATGATAACCACTGAAGAGTATTGCCTCTCATGCCTTAATTCTCTAACTTTTTTAAAAGTAAATCATGTGAAACATGGTCAAATGCTTGAGATAAGTCAAAAAAAGAGTCTTGTCGTCCAAATATTGTTATTAACATTAGTCAAAATTGTATTCATCATGTCAAATATAGCCAATGTTGTGGATTTACCATTCTGAAAACCATATTGGCTATTATTTATTATATTTT
Organism: Crambus lathoniellus; assembly: GCA_949710035.1. Taxonomy (NCBI): domain Eukaryota; kingdom Metazoa; phylum Arthropoda; class Insecta; order Lepidoptera; family Crambidae; genus Crambus; species Crambus lathoniellus. The sequence goes on from OX453319.1 coordinate 7,420,372, forward strand.
AATTGGTACAAAAATTGGTCAGTCTCTTGTAAATACATACTTTTTAGTGTATTTTTGATAAAATGTGGACTAGAGTGATCGGTCGATAATTGGTAACGTGATCTTTTTCACCTTTCTTATAAAGTGACCTAACGACAGATAGCTTTAAGGCCTCAGGAAAAGTTCCTGTCTCAATGTGAAGATATTACTACCCTCACACACGAAATACATACCTACTTACCATTCCAGATTATTATTGAAAAATTAAAAAGAAGTATTTAGAAAATAATTACCCGTCTCACCACATGCTAAAAAGTACTTAAGTGTATATCTAAAATCTGTCTATTTGTGTTTAACATGAGGAAGTGGAAGAGTCACAAACTTGCGAAAAAATAATCATCAAAATCATCATCTCACCGAAAAATAACATTCAAGAATACGGAAAATATATAAACCTGCCGATTTTTAGACTAGATCGTTTTTTTTTTCTACGCCTTTTTTAGACTAGATCTTGTCGCAAAATTTAATAGATGGTAGAAATCAAGTAGAGATACTTAACTTGATGCAAATCTATGTTAAACTGTCCCGCTTGAGTAAATCCCAAAACCCCCTCTTGGGCTCCCATACTAACTGATTATACCAAACACTGCTTTAAATTAAAAATATGGTTTGCTCTCTCTCTCTAGGGGTATCTTCAAGTGCGGTAACGGCCAAGTAATTGCGGCATTTTTCCACTGCGATGGCACTAGAGACTGTACTGACGGATCCGATGAAATTTTGAAGGAATGCGCCGGCAAATCCTGCGCCTCGGATATGTTCCAGTGCGCTTACGGCGCCTGCGTCCAACCGGGATCTGTGTTACCCATGCGCAACAGTGTTTACCATACCATAGGAATAATGCGTCGATTGAAACGAAGATTTTCTCAATAATTTCTTGTATTGTCTTCCAAGTTAGCCATGCGAGCTTACAACCGAGCCTGCGCCCGCAAGGCCCCTAATGTACATTTTTGCTATGCCCGAACTAGTGGCTACTTATCTTATACTACATACATCGATTCCTTACAAACGAAATACATTTCTTATTTTTATAAAACTAAGGTGGGCATGCGCAAAACATTGTGCGCCGGAACCGGCCACGCCCCATCGGCACATTCGAAGTACCGACACGGTTTCTAACATTTCTGTTCACCTCTCTGTCGTACGTCCGACCTCTCGCTTGCTCATGGGCGAGGCTTGCCCCCTCCAAGAATTTATAAAATAACTACCTACATTTATTTTGACATTTATCAGTCTGTCTCTTTTTATTATACTGACCCATCCCGCTCATTTACAGGGACCATCGGGGGGCCACAGACTGAATACCCACCTGGTGCCTGAAAACTTATTTATTAAAGATAAGTTTTCAGTCACCCTTTTTCAGGCTACCTATGTCATCGACCTATGTCTTAGGTCTCATTATTTCATGGTATTACTAATAAAACGTCATTGGTTTTACTCAGTACTTTATACTTACATAGTCCCTACCACCTCGCCTGGCTTCATTGGGATACCTCTGGTTTTCCACCAGCCCAGGATTGTAAGACCTAGAACCTTGATACCTTTCCCTACCTACCTAACTAGTATTAATTACTTATAGCTAATTAGGTTAGCACAATGAAACCAGGGAACACAAATAGTTTTTATTTTCATACCAAACACCTTACACTATAAGTTAGGTCACATTAGGGCTTATGTAAGTACTAAGTTTATTTAATTACACTATAACTTAATTATCTTAAAAACTATAAAAGCCACACAAACGTAAAGCATATCACTAGAAAGCTTATAATTTTATCTACGTTATTAAACTAAAAAGAACGTTACATATTCATATACAAAAAAGTTATCAAAGTTATAAGCTTATGGCTTTTACTAGGCAAGTTTAGCAAATATTACTTATGCTAGGTACTTACATGATATAAACAATCACTGATTTTAATCACTATTTACGCACTTAGTGTCACTTTAAATTGTCTTTTATCACAGATTGATGCTGTCCGTAACATTCTCCCCCCGGTGCAGCGCTGGCGGCACCATCTTCTTCAGTCGGGAGGACAGCCAATCTCGCTGTCGGGCGACGAAACACTCCTCCTTTTGTCCTGACTTCTGCGTTGTGAATCTCGCCGTCTGGTCCTGGATACACCGCCGTCACGACGCCTCGTGGCCACACGTTGCGGGGCAGACTGGAGTCGACGATGATGACGACGTCGCCGAGCCTGAGTGAGCGGCCCGCGACGTCGCGCGCGCCGCCGCGCGGCACGAGCTGCGGCAGGTACTCGCGCACCCAGCGTCGCCAGTACTCGTCGGCCAGCGCCTGCGCAGCACGCCACAGCTTGCGCGCAGCTGGCTCGCACGGCCCGGTTAGAGGCAGGCCGCGCGGGCACCCCAAAAGGAAGTGGTTTGGGGTGAGCGCCTCCGGGTCTTCTTCGCTGACGGGCACATGGGTTAGCGGGCGAGCGTTTATAGTGTGCTCGACCTCCGCCAACAGTGTACCCAGCACCTCTTCTCGCGGCGCCTTCTCGTTCAGTGTGACTCGCAGCGCGTTCTTGACCGAGCGCACGAGCCTCTCCCACGCGCCGCCCTGGTGCGGCGCGCCTGGTGATATGTAGCGCCAGTCCATACGCTCTGCCAGCGCATAGTCACGTAGCGCCGGCTCCCATTCTTCGATCGCTCGACGTAGCTCTACGTCGGCGCCTCTGAAGTTTGTAGCGTTGTCTGAATACATTACGCGCGGCCACCCGCGGCGCGCGCCCATTCTTCTTAAAGCCATTATTGCCGAGTCCGTCGATAGCGACGCCACCAACTCTATGTGTATCGCTCTCGTTGTAAGGCATGTAAACAACGCGCCCCACCGTTTCTCACGTCGCCGTCCCACCGTCACCGTCATGGGCCCGAAGAAATCTACTCCACAGTTTGTAAATGGTCTCATATAAGGCTGTAGTCTGGCCTTAGGTAAATCTCCGTGCACTGGTACCACAGGGCGAGCTTTTCGAACGCGACAAAATACGCATTTGCTAGCCACCGTGCGTATAGTCGGTCGCAGTCGAAGTATCCAATATTTAGTTCTAACTTCGTTCACTACACGCTCGTTGTGTGCGTGGTGGGCGCGACGGTGCTCGCGATATAGCAGCAGCCGCGCATACGGGTGCCTGCCGTCCAGTATTATAGGGTTAATAGCGGGGGCAGACAGACCCGCTGCCCCTATCCGTCCCCTGGCACGCAACACTCCGTTCTCGTCTAAATATGGATCTAGTTTACGCAGCCGGCTTCCCGCTCTGAGGTTTTGCCGTGCGGTTATTCGCTCTATTTCATCGGTAAAACTTTGTCGCTGTGACTCGCGCTGTAGCCACGTCTCGGCTTCTTCCAACAGCTCTACATTCATTGCTTTATCACGGTCGCGACGACACTTGCGTATAAACAGTAATACTCTCGCCATCGTCCTTACCAAGCGCTCATAAGTCGAAAAGCGCTCGGCTCTTGGTACGCTACTGTTTGTCTCTACGCGCTCTATCGTCGCCAGTACCATCTCTACCGTGTTTTCTTGTACGGCTTCACACACCGGCCATACATCTTCGTCTTTGTACAGGTATTCGGGCCCTTTAAACCATCTGTCTTCGCTCGTTTTCATCGCTTCGTTCGCTCGCGTTGCGTCGTCGGCCACGTTCAGCGCCGTCGGGACCCATCTCCATTGTGTGGCCTTTGTAGTTTCGGCTATCTCGCCTAAGCGATGCGCTACGTAGGGTGTGTAACGCACGCTATCATTGTGAATCCAATGCCACACGGTACGAGAGTCTGTCCAAAATATAACTCTTTCGGGTTCCCAGCGCGACTGTTTTCTCATGCTGTGTGCTAAGCGCGCTCCTATCAAGGCCGCCTGTAGCTCTAGGCGCGGCACGCTCAACTGTTTCATAGGCGCTACTCTGGCTTTAGCTGCTGCCAGTGTGACCTCCACTCTACCATCTTGGTGTACGATACGCCAGTAAGCCGCGGTCGCGTACGCTGCTTCGCTCGCATCACAAAATATATGTAACTCCCGTCGTAATAACGGCGCTCCCCCCGTCGGCGCGTAGAGTCGTGGCAACCTTAAGTGTTTCAATTTTTCTATGTCGCTCAGCCACTTAATAATCTCCTCGGCCTCCGTCTCTGGTAGAGCCTCGTCCCACTCTATGTTCAGTCGCCATATACTTAGAAATACAATCTTCGCTCTTATGGTATAGTAGCTTAGTAGCCCCAGCGGGTCGAAAACAGACATAACCGCGCTAAGTGCCTCTCTTTTAGTCGGCGCTCTTCTCAGCTCTTTTACATCAGCCGGTACTCTCGCGAGCGTTGTATTAAACCCGAGCGCGTCGGTACCCGCGTCCCACAGTAGGCCCAGCGTGCGACCACTATCTAAATTTGATCCCAATTGTTTAGGCGCGGTGGCACGGCTCTCAGTCGGCAGCTCAGCTAAGACCGCAGCCTCGTTAGAGTTGAAGCTGGTCAGCTTGAATCCTGCGCGCCGGTGCACGTCTATTACTTGCTTCATAGCCGTGATCGCCTGTTCTTTATCATCGTAACAATCGACCCAGTCGTCCATATAGTGATTTCTCGTTATTGCTTGGCACGCCAGCGGGTACTCTTCCGCGTTCTGTTTCGCGTTCCAGTCGCGAACGCTATGTGCTAGGAACGGCGAACTTTTAGCTCCGAATATCATTGACGTCATTTTATATCTCTTTGGCGGCTCGCTTCTATCGCCGCCTCTCCATAAAAACATTTGAGCCGGTTGGTCTGCGGCGGCTATCTTCACTTGTAAGAACATTTCTTGTATATCAGCCGTTATCGCTATCTCTTTCTCACGAAAGCGTAACAGCAGCCCGTTTAATTCTTGCAGTAAATCAGGCCCCTCCAATAATTCGTCGTTCAAACAAATTCCATTTGCTTTAGCGGCCGCGTCGAAAACCAATCTTATCTTCCCCGGCTTATTTACATTTACAACGGCGAAGTGAGGTAGGTACCACGCTTTCGCGTCGTCTGTCTCGCTCCCGTCACACTCAGTGGCGTAGCCTTTATTTAATAAATTGTCTATCTGCGACTTATATGCTTGTTCGAACTCTTTCGACTTATCCATTTTCCGTTCTATCGAAAGTAATCTTCTTACGGCGTTATCGTAGCTCGGTGGCAAACTAACATTATCTCGCTTCCAAGGTAAACTAACCTCACACTGGTCGCCGACACGTTTAATACTCTCATTGAACGCGTTAACCGCTCTCGTCTCTAGCGGGTTAGCGCGCTCCCTCTTAGCGATACCCAGTGAATCTATCTCGAAATAACGTTTTACTATGTCCCTTAGCTCTTCTTCAGGTGGGATGAGCTCCGTTTTATAAACGTTCGACGAGCCCCCTAGCGCCTTAGTACGGGGCGCCGTTCCATGTATAACCCACCCGAGCCTCGTGAGCGAAGCTACCGGCTGCCGACGGCCGCCTGTTAACAGTTTGCGTGACACTATCAGATGCCAATTATCGGCCCCGATGAGCAAACGTGGTTTAATTCTTTCATAACACACGTCGCTAGTCGATAATCCTCGTAAGTGCGCGTACTGTAAGCAATCTTCATTTACTGTTTGATGATTGAGCGTTAGACCCGTCATTGTCTTGGCGCGAACGTGATGTGTGCTTTCGTCTCTTCCTACTAACACCAAACTAACATCCTTGCTGTTCGCTACGCTCCCTTGCGCGTTTATACTACATATACGCAAGTCTTTTACAGGCCCTGACGCGCCTATTTCATCCGCCAGGTCCTGGTCTATAATGGTGATCGTCGAGCCTTCGTCCAATAGCGCGTACGTTCGTACGGCTCCGCTAGGCCCCTTCACTGTAATTGGACATACTTTCAATAAGACGGCGTTCTCCGCGACGTTGGCCCTATTAATCGTGGCGATAGTCTCTGTTTGCGACTGTCGCACCAACGTCTCTTCATTACTTGCGGTCCGGTCTTTATGAAGCGATGCGTGGTGACGCAAATAACAATTATTCACCCCGCACCGTTTTTCTTTACAGCGAAATCTCCGGTGCTTATTGTTCACACATTGAAAGCACACACCATTATTTTTAGCCCACTGCCATTTCTCATCTACCGTCATGGTTTTATATTTATTACAGTGGGGTACTTTGTGATCGTTTACACACATTAAACACGGCGTATGCGGCGTCTCTTTCTGGCCTAAAGTGTATATTCTTGCGACGTTTTTCTTATCAGGGCGTTTTTCTTGGTTACGATTTCTATTAGCGATTGTTTCTTTGCTGTACGACGTTGACGGTACGTACGCGTATCTCAGCTCGCGGTCAGCCTCGCGCATAAGGAATCGAGATAAAATAATAATCTCGGGATCGCTCGATTGGTTTGCTTCAGCGTAGGCTACCCAGTTCGATAATAAGTGCGGGCTAAGTTTCTTCACAACTTCCCGTACTAATAAAGGATTTCGCAAGTACCCTCGGTCATCCACTGCCTGAATTACACAAACTATGTTTTGTAACTTTACTGCGAGGGTATTTAAATCTGTAGCACTCGTGCCCGAGCGCGGTAAACATTTTAAATCTTCTAGCGCTCTGTCTATAAGTACTTCAGGCCGGCCGTAACACTGCTCCAGTGTTTTCATAATACGATCGGGATCGGTGGCGCTCCATAGTAGCGCCGACACACTTTCTTTCGCTTCCCCTTTTAAGCTCACGAGTAATCTTGCTAGGTTTTCCTCTGCTGTGAACTTATATAGTCGTGTCGAATCGCGCACTGCGGCCTTAAACAATAACCATTCGTGAGGCGAGCCGCTGAACGACGGTAGTTCTTGTGTATACCGTGGCATCGGTCGTCTCGATAGAACTTTGTCCAATGTTTCAGCGAGGTTAATCACGCCGTAGTCCTTATTCGTATCGACTACGGGCCTTGCTTCATATTCCATCGGAACCGTGTATTCATACAACGGCCCGTTTCTATCTTTTTCTAAGGCGCGCGCCTCTTTGCGCATTCTTTCTCTCTCTTGCACGACGGCGGGAGCGATATTTTCTTCTCTCTCTTCCGATGTAGGTAGTTGGGTTATTTCGTCGACCCGACACCGAGGGTCGGCCGTATCAAGCCATTCTTTCAGCCTTTCAGGCACGCTCTCGGCGGGTAAGCTCGCATGACTACCCTCTATTATTGTGTCCATCTCGACTTGTAATCTTTGTTGAATAAGTTCCCGTTCTAGTTCCATTTCTCTCTTCTTTATTTCGGCCAATTGTTCCGCGGCCCGAAGTTGCGCCTGCCGGACGCGCGCGGCAACGCTCGACGAACATACTGACGGCGGGTTATGTCTCAAAGCCTCAGTATCGACGGCGGCGGCGGCGGCGGCGACATTACTCTCAACTTCTTTGGTAGGCGGCGGTGGCGGACGTCTCTCAGTACCACTTTCTGTGGCCTCTTCCTGCGTTGTAGCACTCAATAACGGTGGCGGTGGCGGCGGTTGTGGTTGTGGCGGTGGCGCGATCGTAGACGGTGACGCTGGTGGCTCTGCATGGGCTATCGTCTTCTTCCTTGCTCCTCCAGTTTGGCTTCTTGTGCATGGCATCTTCTTCTTTCTTGCTGCGATACCCTACTCCTAACAATCTCTCCTGGGTACACTATGTGGGGAGCCCAGGGGAGGATGGAGGTTGAAGCAGGAGCGGAAAGGTAGGTACTACCCAGCAGAGAAGCTGTGCAACGCAAAGGCGCTCGGCCGCCGGGAGGAACACCCGACAGCTTCCGCAGTGCCAACCTGTGGCCCTCTGTGCGACACAACCCGTACTGGCGAAGCCGGACACTTCAGCCGCCTTGAAAAAGGCGAACTGGCAGCCCCGTCCGTTAGACTGCACCGCCTTGAAACGGCGTTACTCAACACTAAACACAGTTGGCACCGTAAGGCTGTGTTAGCGTGAGCCGCGGTCCACCCGCGTTCGTTGTGGTTACAACGTGACGTAATATGTTTAGTGATGCTTCTTTTCTTCACCCTGGACCTCAGTCTTGAGAACGGACCTCTTTTTCTTTCTTCAAATGGACGTCTACTTGCTGTCTTCAATGGTTATCTACTTGCTGTGTTCAATGGTCATCTACTTGCTGTGTTCAATGGTCATCTACTTGCTGTGTTCAATGGTCATCTACTTGCCGTGTTCTATAAGGAACTTCTTTTCTTGATAATGAATCTTCTTTTTTCTTAATGAGCTTCTTTCTTGCTAATGAATCTTCTTTCTTCCTAATAAGCTTCTTTCTTGCTAATGAATCTTCTTTCTTCCTAATAAATCTTCTTTCCGACGCGCTGATTTTCTTTTCTTCAATCCGGCAACGAAGGACCAGGCTTAACTTTTCTTCGTTGACGCGTAGATTCTTCACAGAAAACTTCTAATCCGGCTACGAAGGACCAGGCTTAACTGTTACCCATGCGCAACAGTGTTTACCATACCATAGGAATAATGCGTCGATTGAAACGAAGTTTTTTTTTTTATTTATTTATTATTATTATTAACATATTACAATAAAAAACTTATGGCTAAATACAAAGTCCCGCAAAACTGCTTACGCGGTTTGACTGCGGGATCGGCGAGTCTCTACTCTATTCTATTCTATAGGTTATTTAATCTATATTGCACAAATTATAAAGTGTAGTCTATATTGGTAACTGTGTTAGCAGGTAAGTCTTAAGTATTTTCTTAAATTTATTTATATTAGGCTCCCTTCGAATGCTCTCAGGCAGACTATTCAACAAGTATGGTAATCTCCTTTTTAAGGTTCTGTCGCCGTAGTAGTTGTTACAAGTGTTTACTTTAAATCTGCCTGCGGACACCGACCGGGTGCCTTGGTTATGGTCAATTAAAGGTAGATCATTTTTAGTACAATGATTATTAACAGCTAGTAAATATTTATGTTTAATGCTGACAGGAAGTATCTTACAGATTCTAAACAACTTTGTATAATCCCCTTTGCATTTATCTTTGGTTTTTTGACTAACTAACAATTTCAAAAATCTGATTTGTAAGGCTTCTAATCTGGCTATATATGTTTTAAATGTTAGACCGTAGGTATCAAGAGCATCCCCAGAATTGAATCTACAAGTGATAGATACAAACATTTTAGCGTTGAGCTAGGAACTTTAGAACTTAAGTGATAGAACTTACCTAGTAACAATCTTAATTTATCACAGATGTAGTCAATGTGGTGTGACCATGAGAAGTTTGCATCCACTTTAACACCGAGGTAAGTTACACAATTAACCAGTTCAATAGGTTTACATTGACAGCTAATTAAGTCCGTATGAAAACATTCAAAACTATGTGTGTACATGAAAGGAAGCGACTTATCAATTTTCATATATGGTGAGTTAATTAATATTAATTTAGTTTTATTATTATTTAATACAATTCCATTATCGTGGGACCACCTAACGACCGCATCTATATCCTGCTGCACTAAACGACATGTTTCCTCAAGGTCGGTGCCGGCGCGTAGTGTACACAAGTCGTCAGCAAACATGTAAGCGGAGCAGTGTCGCAATACATTACAAAGGCTATTTACATGTAATAGATAGCAGGTAGGTCCGCATCCAGAGCCCTGCGGGACACCGCACCTCACCGCGTTCTCTTCGCTGAGTGAGTCACCCACCTTCACGCGATAGCTGCGCGACGTTAGGTAGTCCCGGAACCATTCGTTCAGCGGTTCGCCGACGCCACATTCGTCCATTGCATTTAGAAGAGTGTCCGTTTCTAAAGTATCGAATGCTTTTTGAAAGTCGTAAAAAACTGCAATAACAAACTTTTTTTTATCTAAATATGTATTAATGTCGTCTGTAAATTTGGATAATAATGAAGCTGTACTTTTACTTTTTTGAAAACCATGTTGACAATCATTTAAAATATTATTTTTTTGTAGAAAGTTACTAAGTTGCTCAATAATACATTTTTCTATAATTTTATCAATACTGGATAAAATAGCTATAGGTCTATAATTAGAGAATTTTTTACGGTCACCCTTTTTATGAATTGGACGAATAATGGCTTCTTTTAGTTTATTAGGAAATTTCTTATGACCTATTGTTCACTAGTTTAGCAAGAACCGGGCTTACCTTGTCAATTACAGTTTTCAGATCCGACATGCGCACGAGATCGCTTCCAGGCGATTTGTTTTTATCCATATTTCTTATGACGCGTTTAATGTCTTTGGCAGTAACTGGTTGCCATCTCATGTACATGCCGGGATTCTTCACATAAGTATCCCTTTTTAACCAGGTCTCATTACACTTGTGTTTTATTTGATTTACTTGACTTGAGAAATCACTGGCAAATTTGTCACATATTTCTTTCAAGGTACCCTGTTTTTCCATGTTAGTTATTATTAAATTATCTAGTGACTGGCGCTCGTTGCCTAATAAATAACGAATCCGATCCCACAACTTTTTTATATTATTATTACAATTCAGTATTTGTTGTTTATCGTATTCAGTGTGACATTTAAAAATAGCTTTATTACATTTGTTTCTATATTTCGTATACTCTAGCCTCTTTACCATATTTTTTGTGTCATTAAACCATAAATTAAATAATCTGTCTCTTTCTAGTATCATTTTCTTAAGATTTTCGTTTATCCAGGTTTTATTATTTCTATGAATAGTATTTAAGTTTGTGTTTTGAATTGTACTACATTCATTATAGATATTTGTAAATAAATTAGTAAAGGAATCATATAGTTCTAAAGGGCAATTTTTACTTAAAAGGGCGTCAAAGTTAGTTGCCAATAATTTCTTTCTGACCAAACGATTGTCCAATAATACTCGAGAAGAAGGACGTGCGGGAGTGGGGTCAGCGCGCGATATTTTCGAGGCTGGTTCTTGTTTCCATTGTATTGCGGCCGCAATGTAATAGTGATCAGAGACTTTATATCTAATTACTGCGGATTCAATTAATGCCAAGGAGGCCCTAATGTAAATATGATCTAAACACGATTCAACCGTCTTACCTTTAACAATTTCACGTCTAGTTACGTCATTAATGCATCTAGTAAAACCATATTCTGATAGCAAATTTTCGTATAGTATAACATTTTTGTCTTGAGATTTCAGAAGGTCTATATTAATGTCCCCACAAAAAATTACTTTAGAACATTTAGGCAAAGTATTTAATAAATTTCTAAATTCCACTAGAAAATCCTGCATCCTATTCTGCTTATAATATCTAGGCGGTCTGTATATGGCAATTAAATAAACATTTTCATTATCAATATTAAGTGTTAAGGAAACGCATTCAGCCGAGCGCATAACACTCGCGAGAGAAGCCGTCTCTGTCACTCGCGCAGCGAGGTGCTTTCTCGTGTAAACGATCACCCCTCCCCCACTGCGTCCCCTTCGAGTTATAAAATTAATATCGAATCCTTCCATTTTATAAAATGATAACAACGAGTTATTAATATTTGGTTCCGTCAGTACGATTACATCTAATTGCCTCAAACGCTCATGAATAGAAACTAAGAATTCACTAAAATGTTTTTTTATCGATCTTATATTTACATGTAGAACTTTTAAATGTTTATTATTAGAAGATAAATTTTGTAACCAGGCAGTTAGGCTGTTTACGCAGGAATAGTTTAAAGACCCTTCGTTAATGGGGTCTGTTATATGTAAGTGTGCGAATTTTAGTAACAGAATTTAACATTTTTTAAGTACACATTATATATATGATAGGTAGGTAGTATCTATGATAAAAACAAAAGATTCACTTCTTAATTAACAAATTATGAATGTCATTTTCAGATCTCACCCATACAGCATTGTCACCCTCCGATTTTTTAACCAGGATTTTACCGAAGGAAACCCAGATATATTTGTAGACTCCATGTAATTGTTGCTTAGTATTCCATAATAGGTTGCGGGTAGTTTTTGTTAGGTCTTCGTTTATGTAAATTTTGTTAACGGCTGCTCCTCCTGTAATTTTGTCACTGGTTATATCGAATAGTTTGCGGCGCTGGGCAAGCCAGCTGCTCCGTGACTCGGTTCCGGTGGACTTGAAGGCTACTATGATGGGCGCTGCTATACGGCCTGGTTTTGCAGGTCGAACGCGTCTCACCGATTCTATATCAGACGTGCTTGCGTTAATTGTATTGCCAATTTTGCTGACCAGTTCCTTTACATTCTCGTCGGGAAGTTGCTCGAGGCCGACAATCTCGATATTCTGTTTACGAGAAGACTGCTCAAAATCATGGATTTTCTGCTCAAGTGCAATGTTTTGTTTCTCCAAAAAAGTACACTTGTTGTTCACACTCGAAACGGTCTTCTCCAATTTCTGAATTTTCTCCTTTGCCTGATCATGCTCCACAATTAAGACATCGTATTTATCGGAAAGAAGGCTTAGGCTTTGCGTGATGGAGTCCAACTGTTTTTTAAAACCAGATAGACTTCCTACCTTTTTCTGTATATCTTTCAGTATCATACCGTGATCCTGCTCCTCCTCCAGCTCTTCTTCTTCGTCCGATCCCTCGTCCTCGCAATTGTTACAATATATTCGTGTTTTCCCATTTTTTAAATCCGCTGCCAAACCTTTTACACACCCCCTATGGAATGTGCCTTGGCAAGATCCTTGACACAGAAAATGTGAACCTCTTTTCGATAAACCTTTCCTACACTTATGACACTCCATTTCTAAACACACAACAAATAGCGCAGGTTAGTAGGTAGGTACTATGTACTACACTTAGAAGCAATCCGCGCGGGCGCTGCACTTGCACACATACGCATCGATCGACGCTCCGAGCGAGACTGACTCAATAATTTCTTGTATTGTCTTCCAAGTTAGCCATGCGAGCTTACAACCGAGCCTGCGCCCGCAAGGCCCCTAATGTACATTTTTGCTATGCCCGAACTAGTGGCTACTTATCTTATACTACAAACATCGATTCCTTACAAACGAAATACATTTCTTATTTTTATAAAACTAAGGTGGGCACGCGCAAAACATTGTGCGCCGGACCTGGCCACGCCCCATCGGCACATTCGAAGTACCGACACGGTTTCTAACATTTCTGTTCACCTCTCTGTCGTACGTCCGACCTCTCGCTTGCTCATGGGCGAGGCTTGCCCCCTCCAAGAATTTATAAAATAACTACCTACATTTATTTTGACATTTATCAGTCTGTCTCTTTTTATTATACTGACCCATCCCGCTCATTTACAGGGACCATCGGGGGGCCACAGACTGAATACCCACCTGGTGCCTGAAAACTTATTTATTAAAGATAAGTTTTCAGTCACCCTTTTTCAGGCTACCTATGTCATCGACCTATGTCTTAGGTCTCATTATTTCATGGTATTACTAATAAAACGTCATTGGTTTTACTCAGTACTTTATACTTACATAGTCCCTACCACCTCGCCTGGCTTCATTGGGATACCTCTGGTTTTCCACCAGCCCAGGATTGTAAGACCTAGAACCTTGATACCTTTCCCTACCTACCTAACTAGTATTAATTACTTATAGCTAATTAGGTTAGCACAATGAAACCAGGGAACACAAATAGTTTTTATTTTCATACCAAACACCTTACACTATAAGTTAGGTCACATTAGGGCTTATGTAAGTACTAAGTTTATTTAATTACACTATAACTTAATTATCTTAAAAACTATAAAAGCCACACAAACGTAAAGCATATCACTAGAAAGCTTATAATTTTATCTACGTTATTAAACTAAAAAGAACGTTACATATTCATATACAAAAAAGTTATCAAAGTTATAAGCTTATGGCTTTTACTAGGCAAGTTTAGCAAATATTACTTATGCTAGGTACTTACATGATATAAACAATCACTGATTTTAATCACTATTTACGCACTTAGTGTCACTTTAAATTGTCTTTTATCACAGATTGATGCTGTACGTAACAATCTGATTGCGATGATGTGAGTCTGATTGAGGATTAGGAGAAACCGCTGTCGCAGTGTTAACACGCTCTAAAAATGTACTATCTCGAACTCATCCGAGCTTCGGAAGGAGCGTTAGGCCTTTGGTCCCAGCTACATTTGCAGTCATTAATATCCACGGTAGTGGAAGTGGGTAGCACGCAGGCTGTGCGGATTGGTGGGTTTTAACGACTGCCGCAGCCGGGATGTCTTAACCGATTCATTCCCATTGACGTATCATGCGTCAAGAAAAACCTTCATGTGCCTTCATGCCGGGTCAATGACGCATAATGTGCCAACATTTATATCAGACTTATACAAGTCAAGGTCACTGTGAAGAAGAAATTTTAATAAGTACTACTTTATTTTGTACGTTATGTACTTAACAGAATAGTGTAATCGAATAACCATATTTTAGAAAGAAGACTGCGCTGATGGCTCTGATGAGTCAGATGAACTGTGCAACAACAGACTAGGACCCATCACCAGCGTCACAACACCCAATCTGTAAGTAAGAACACTACCCACATTATAAACTATTGTGCTTTCATTGAATTTATCCTTATTATTGACGGAAGACAGCTTCAACATAGCCTGTAAATCCTTACAATAAATTTTAATATATTACTTTAACATCGTTTAAATAAAGCCCACAGCAAATAAGCAGAAGTTCCTCATTGCATATTATGTATCATGGAGTTTAGCTACTCGATTGTTTCAAGACTAGAGCTTACATCCTTCTTCAGGGATTCACATTCACTTCGCATTTAAACACGAACTCATCCATCATCATCAGCCATTTAATGAACTTAACAATGGGGCACTGGCCTTCCTTATGGATGGATAATAAGGAGAATGGGCCATGACCCACCACGCCCAATGGGGGTTGGTGGATATCCTTTGTTGGCTGGTTACCAGATTCGCAAAATTTCAGATTCTCAGCACACCAGATTCGCAGAATACCATATTAACGACTGCTAATGCAGTCGGGACTAAAACGGTGCCTTTTGAAGCACGGAGGAGCTCGAGATGAAAAGTTTTTGGTCGCCCATTCCGTGACCGACCATTGCGAAATTTGCTTATCCTCAACTCTCACTTCTCTTACTCTCAGTAACCGCTGCGCCACGGGCTCCTCACGAAAGATTTATTCAACGAAAATTTAATAAACTTACTCTATAAATATCAAGTTTCTTCTCTTGGCGAACAGCCGATAATCAGACATATTATACGTATTCCATTGTTCTGTTTACAGCTTACAGTCTAGCGGTCCCTGCATGCTCCCTCCGTACCCCCCCAACGGGCACTACAGTGTCAGTGTCAATGTCCCCGGCGCGGTCCCCGGACAGGGCCTCTTCGCCGTGGCCCTGAACATAAGCTGCAACCCCGGATACGCCCTGACTGGGGCCGTGGAGAGGCTATGCGTCGCCGGATTGTGGCAGCCCACTAAAGTCACAAATAACGAGTGCTTGCGTAATAGTGAGTATTTACATAAGATGAGCTGAGTGGATCTGACATACCGAATTGTACATTTCACAGGTCACAGCCTCTACACACTAAAGCCGGTATCAGGCATACTACTGATAGATACTGAATTTTTTGTTGTTAATTTTATTGTTCAATGCAAAAAAATTGTAGGTAAAATTGTGTGTCAGGGGGGAGCAATCGCCCCCATTGTCCCCCCCCCCCCCTTGTATCCGCACCTGGTGTGGTCCCAAGGGCGCCGGAGCGCCCGAAAAGGACCAGAGAATTGTATAGTACCTAATGGAAACAAGGCAGCATTTCAGTTTGGCCCCATTCAGCTGCCCGGGCGTCGAAGAGGGAAACATACAGCTTCTATTACATATATTTATTGACGTAGCTTAATGACAATACAATCGCTTAAACAGTTTCCTTCCACAATAAATTCATTATAAAGTCTCTCCTGAACACTGTCATTGTCATTCACTTCATTTTTATAAATGAGCGTCTTTGGTTTTTATAATTTATAACTAAAGAAGATACCAATGATTATCCTCACGGTGTATATTAAATTAAAAAGATCTATCTAAATTAAAATTTGTAATAAACCTCTTGATTTCTTTTTATAGCCAGCATCTGCCGACTCCACAAGGACCCAAGCGTTCGATTCCGCTGTTCGACCCCCGGCAACTCCGAAAACTTAAGGGAGTGCAACGAATACGTACCTGACGGCACCTTGGTAGCCCCTGCCTGCAACACCCCCAACTACTTCCACAATGGTATTCTCCCCTACATGCGCTGCATACACGGCCAGTGGGACTACGTAGCCCGATGCCAAGCAGGTTTGATCAAAAACAACACGATCATTACCATGATGTTGAAGTTCATATCGATATTCAATATACAGGACAATTTTTTTATCAGTGCACAAATTTTTAAGATCGACTCGGAATCGGTAAGTGTGCAACTTTCTCCTAGAAACATAATATTATGTCGAAATACGGTAAAAATTTTTGGACCTCCCGTGCAAAATCGATCACGTGATCAGTCCAATTTGTATGAAGAGTTTAAAAAAAAAAGTCATACATAGTCGACCTATGTTTCTAGAAGAAAGTTGTTTACTTACCGATTCTGAGTCGATCTTAAAAAATTGTGGACTGATAAAAAAAAGATATCCTGTACTTATGTAATTCTTGACTCAACTTCATTAGATGATATTGATCTCAGGCTGAATGTGGCACACGATCCTCTAAAAAAAATAAGGTCAAACCACCGAGATGGCAACTATGATCGGCCGCAGCGTGGCGAGCACTTTCACAAAAGCACACAAGTGTTAAATAATTCTAAACTGTATCTACATGAAAAATGGAAAATGAAGTATTTTAGAAAAAATCGACCCGTCTCACAACTAGCTCCGATGGGACTCGAACCCACGACCTTTCGCTTTCCGGGCGACTGCTCTAACCACTGAGCTACGGAGTCGTTACGAGAAGCGTCGAATTTATCCAATACTTCTTACGCGCTATATAGCCAGCGCTAATTTCATCAATGTGAAGGTAATACTACCCTCACACACGAAAGAAATACCTTTCCGGGTATTTGACAATCGCTAAAGATGAAATTACTATTTCAAGTTATTTAAATGTTAACCTTTTTGCATTCACAATGCAATTATAGTTGTGAGACGGGTCGATATTTTCTAAAATACTTTATTTTCCATTTTTCAAGTATAAAAATTGCATTGTGAATGCAAAAAAGTAAAAATTTAAATAACTTGCAATAGTAATTTCATCTTTAGCGATTGTCAAATACCTGGAAAGGTATTTCTTTCGTGTGTGAGGGTAGTAATACCTTCACATTGATGAAATTAGCGCTGGCTATATAGCGCGTAAGAAGTATTGGATAAATTCGACGCTTCTCGTAACGACTCCGTAGTAGCTCAGTGGTTAGAGCAGTCGCTCGGAAAGCGAAAGGTCGTGGGTTCGAGTCCCATCGGAGCTAGTTGTGAGACGGGTCGATTTTTTCTAAAATACTTCATTTTCCATTTTTCAAGTATAAAAATTGCATTGTGAATGCAAAAAAGTAAAAATTTAAATAAATTTATCAACATGCTTAAAAAAAGACCCGTATTGTTAGAAAATAGTGAAAGAGGCGCGCGGTATGCGCCGCGCCGGTCGCTGCCATCTCGGTATGAATTGGGCCTTAGACTTGCTACTGTCTCCAGGATCTTCTGAGCGGCTTTATCGTCGGTTCTCAATTCTCTTTTAGTCCTTTATCTGACTTATTCCCTCGTATCTCGTTACTCCTTTATCTGACGTAGTACTACCTCTTTTACTCCTTTATCTGAGGATGAAGTCCGCAAGATAGTCGAACGCTGTTGACTGCAATGATATAAGTACCTACATACATGATCATCCAACTGCTTGAGCGTCTGCTTCCCATTTTTACTGATATCACAGATAATATAATACTATACTAGTAGGTACAGATGCCTCATCCCATACAAGAAATGTGACCGTCCCTAGCGGGCAAAAACTTGCTGGCAGTTTAGTTTCCTCTTTTATTTCGCCAGAGGTCGCTATTGAAGGGAGCTGTGCTTTGTAAACCGAGCCCGTTTTTCGCTTCCCGTCAACAGATAGCGTTAGTCATGTAACGAACTGTTTTAAGCCCCTGGACAAAAGGTGGCGCTAGTAACCGCGTATATATGCGAATTCAAACTTTAAAAATAGTTTACGTAAGACTTATTATTTATTGAGTGCTACTTTACCGGGTTGCGTAGCGTACATGAACATGAACACGCACGCGTTGCATTGCAATGCAACTTGCCGATGCCGATGATGTGATATTAGTTGATAAACAGTCGAACCAATTGAATCATGGCATGACCCATTTTGCTAATGATTTGTTTGCAAGCGTCAATACTATAAAAGTCAGTGTCAATGTCAACAAGTTTAAATCGCAACCTTACAGAATTTTAAAATCTGTTAGGCTGGTTACACAGCTCTTTCACACACCGGATTCGGTAGAATAGGTACCAATAGTCGGGCCGTACGGACCGACCCGCGTTGCTGTGATGTGAAACGATGTTCTAGCGCCTCCCGTTTCTCCGTTCCTATATTATATACCTTTGCCCGAACAAGCCTTTTATAGTTTTTTAATTAAAGTACAGTAAGTTACAGTCGAACTAATCGATTGGGTAGTTTACCCACCGAAAGTTCATTTTCTAAAACAGATAATTATTGAAACTCAAACTAATTCCTTTTTACCTTTATAGTTTTGCGTTTTCAAACAAATTAGCAAAATGGATTGCGATTCAATTGGTTCGACCGTAGGTACATAAGTAGAAAATAATACCTATTTTATTAAACATTGAAAATGAAGTATCAGAAAAAACAATGACTCCGTAGCTCAGTGGTTAGAGCATTCGCCCGGACAGTGAAAGGTCGTGGATTCGAGTCTCATCGGAGATAGTTGAGAGACGAGTCGATTTTGGTAGGTAAGTAAGTAGGTACTTTATTTTCAAGGTATAGTAAATAAAGTAGGTAGGTAGTTTGTCCGCGATTATCTCGCGTTTGGCTGAACCGATTTTGATGAGGTTTTCAGGAAAGTATTTGTTACATTTACGAGAAGGTTTTAGTATTTTAACCGACTTCAAAAAAGGAGGTCTCAGTTTGACCTGTATGTATGTATGTTTGTACGCGAGATGCGGTTTTCAGAAAAGTACCTATTTGTTACATTTAGAAGGTTTGGTATTTTAACCGACTCCAAAAGAGGAGGTTCTCAGTTTGACCCGCATGTATCTAATGTTTGTCTGCGAGATGCGGTTTTCAGAAAAGTATTTGTTACATATAAGAGGTTTTGGTATTTTAACCGACTTCAAAAAAGGATGTTCTCAGTTTGACCAGCATGTATGTATGTATGTATGTATGTCCGTGAGATGCGGTTTTCAGAAAACTACCTTTTTAATACATTTCCGAGAAGGTTTTAGTATTTTAACCGACTTCAAAAAAGGAGGTTCTCAGTTTGACCTATGTATGTTTATACGCGAGATGCGGTTTTCAGAAAAGTACCTATTTGTTACATTTAGAAGGTTTTGGTATTTTAACCGACTTCAAAAGAGGAGTCGGTCCCATCCACCCCGGTGGCTCTGCCCCGGTGGCGGGACTGATGGGAAAAAAAGTTTCATCCACCCCGGTAAATCTTGTCTTGATGTTTAACGGGGTGGATGGCACTGGCAAAGTTTCAGCGACCCCGGTATTTCATTTAACGGGACGGATGGCACAGATCTTATATCAAATATCATACACCACGGTAAATTGCGTTTAGTTGAATATAAAAACAAAAGAGGAGGTTCTCAGTTTGACCCGCATGTACTTATCTAATGTTTGTCTGCGAGATGCGGTTTTCAGAAAAGTATTTGTTACATATAAAAGAAGATTTTGGTATTTCAACTGATTTCAAAAAAGGAGGTTCTCAGTTTGACCAGCATGTATGAATGTTTGTCCGTGAGATGCGGTTTTCAGAAAACTACCTAAGTATTTAATACATTTACGAAATGGTTTTAGTATTTTAACCGACTTCAAAAAAGGAGGTTCTCAGTTTGACCCGCGCATGTACACACGGCGGCACATCAGACTATACATGTTGACCTTGAGACCGCCTTTATGCCCTACGTAATAAAAGCTGTTATCGCAGTTCAACTGTATAACTTCATGTGCTGTCGTGTGTACATTCATGTCCCGATGTTATTGTGCGTAATTATCTCACGTTTGGCTGAACCGATTTTGATATGGTTTTCATCAGACGAGTATTTTTATTGATGCGGTTTATGTGTATGTACTTACATCCTATCCTGTTTAGGTAAGTACCTATTTACCAGCAGACTACACAAAAATTGCCTGCATGGTGCACTTAAAAATATTACCATTATTACCTCGTATATTCTGTTAAACTTATGGAATCGCGCGCTTACTTTTGCTAGCGCAATTCGACTAACCGCATAGCAAGCTGCTGGTTATCGTGTCACATACCGATATATCGTTCCGATATCGGGCGTTTTCACATTGGACGATAACAGGACCGACAGGATATCGGCACGATATCGTCGGAATGGCAGTTTGATACAATCACTACTAAATGCTTTCACACTGTGTCGTTACAGTCAACGATATCGTCGTCGACAGATTCACTTCGGACCCGTGGTAACACTGTTTTGTTACACTAGTGTAATTGTTGAGATTGTCGTGCGGGCCGATATCGGTGGCAACACAAGTGCGGGAGATGCGATGCCGGTTAGTAATGAAAATAACCAAGCGTTATACTGCATTTTTGGGTTTTTACGCTAGAAACCACCGCTAGGTAGCGTAGCGCCAGTGGCTTAGTTTGCTAGGTGTGAGTTCCGCGACGATGCCTGCTTGTTGATCGGTGGACTAGAGAGAGGAGGTGGGTCTCCTCCCGCCTCACCTCTCCCTTCTATTTTGAGTACGTTATGTCGACAATAATTGATCGATAGTAATAATTTTAAGCGAGTTCAAAAACAAAAGAAGCTTCTCAGTTTGACCTGTGTTTTGTTGTAAAGTACTTGTTACATTTAGGATAATGTTTCGTTATTTTTTGTAGGTATGAATGTTTGTCCGCGAGATGCGGTTTCAGATAAGTATTTGTAACATTTAGGAGAAGGTTTTGGTATAACAACCGACTTCAAAAAAGGAGGTTTGACCCGTATTTACATAATATGTATGTTTTTCCGTGATTATCTCACAGATGGCTGAACCGATTTTGATACGGTTTTCATCAGACGAGTATTTTTGATTGATGCAGTTTATGTGCACATCCTAACATAGGTACCCCTTATTTTTACCAGGATACACGAAAATTGCCAGCATGATGCACTAAAAAGACAGAAACTTAGTACTTACCTACTACATACTTACTTATAAAAAAAGCGCCTTCAAAAAAAAATTAAAAAAATTGTACATGTTCACGTCCGACTTTAAAGCACTTATGTTATTTAGTGTGAATACAGTATTAGAGGTTGTGCGGGACAGATTATTACGATTTATTATGTTTAGAAATAAGATGTATATAAAATTCCTTGAGTTGACCGTTGTACAATAAAATGATATTTTTGTGTGTATTTTACTCCCTCTGCTAGGTTGAGATAAATTAGATAAGTTTTATTTGTGTTGTATATAAATCGTTTGTAATGTTAAAATAATTTGTAAAATGCAAAGGGCTCTCGATACGGTATTGCCTCGACGTACCTAAGGTCCGATTCGCTATCTCGCTCACTCGCGGGATATGCTCTTCTAGCACAACCGCGCCTCTAGCGGCACATCTCGGAACTCCCTTACACGCAGACTGCCACAGTTCCGAGAACTGATTTAGCGTCGCGCGTGTAAGCCAATTCCTTGAATTCTTTTGTGAGAAAATACGCGGAAACAATTAGAGTCGCTATAAATATCGCGTGCCCTCGCATTAAGATTCATTCGCATCCAGATATTGTAAGAAGAACAATAAAGTCACTCTGCCCGAACGAGCATCAACAACCAGTGGTTTTCTTCACCGTCCGGAACCTCTCCGTCTCCGCACAGTTTGTGTACACCGGGGCTGCTACCGCTCATAAACGGCCGGTCCCGTACATATTGGTCCTTCGTAACCGGATAAGAAAACCACCGAAGACAGCTTGGACCACCATATTGGTCCTTCGCTACCGGATCGAAAACTACAGTCAAGATGGTGCTCACTAGAAGTGAAAAAGAAAGAAGAATCGCCGAGCGAATCACCCACGAAGAACCTCCTGTTTCCCCGTCACGAGGACGCGTGAGGGAGCCGCGTCAAGAAGCCTCGCCGCCACGTCGCCACGCTTCACCGCCGAACCAACGCGGCTCACCTCAGCGCCCCGACGTCTCGCAGCCACACCGACGCGTCTCATCACCGAACCATCAAGCACGCCCAGACGAACCTCCGCAACGACGAAGCCAGCACAGCCCAACGTCACGCCCGCCGCCGAGGCGCCACGTTTCAAGAAGTTCATCGCTTCACCGAGAGCTGCGCCAACCGGTGCTCCGTCAACCTTCGCCGTCTCCGCGTCGCCATGAGTCGCCACCACGCCGCTACGAGTCGCCATCACGCCACTATGAGTCACCGCCACGCCACGCGTCCAGCACACAAAAAAAGGAATAGGAGCAACGAAAACCACCGTCACACCGTCGCACCGCACCGCCCAGCCGAGCGACGAGTACGAGGGAGTCGCGCGCCATCACCACGAAGTCCGAACGAGCGCGCCTCCTCGCAGAAGCCAGAGAAGAGATAGCCGAAAAAGAGCTAAACCTCGCCAAGGCCCGGTTAGCAAGAATCGAAGCCGACAGCGACGCAGAATCCGAAACCACGGAACTAAGCCAAGACGACGAAGCGGAAGCCAATTCCAGAAACAGAACAGAAGAATGGATACAAGCCACGAAGCCGCTCACAACCACCGAAGACGTCACGAAGGCGCCAGCACCGTCTCTACATACCACGCCTGCCGGGGCGACACCGAAGAAAGAGACGGCAATAGAAGTGAGCGAGCTAACTGCGGCGATTATGGAAGCGGCCAGAGCCTTTCAACCGAAGACTGAAGTGATCAGACACAGTTCGAGCGTCGAGTTACCGATCTTCAACGGCGCACACACCGACTGGCTGAACTTCAAGATGGCTTACGAAGATTTAACAGTCTACGGCTCCGCGAGAGAAAATACCGCCCGCCTACGCCGAGCGCTACGGGGAAGAGCCAAAGAAGAGGTCGAAGACCTACTCGCCGTCGTATCGAAACCTGAAGTCATAATGAAGGCACTTGAAAACCGTTTCGGCCGACCGCAAGTCATCGCAGAACTAGAACTCGAGAAAATCGAAAATATTCAACGAGTGACCGACGCACCGAGAGACGTCTGCGCCTTCGCCAATAAGATCCAAAATGCCGTGACCGTGCTCTACACGTTGGGGGAAGAAGGGTACTGCCAGAACCCGAAAGTACTCAAGACGCTAGTCGAGAAACTTACGCCGAGCCTGCGATACAGATGGTACGACTTCAAAACGAAAACAGCGAAGAAAGCAAGCCTCGACATGTTCCGCAAGTATATCGTCGCCGAAGCCGAGAACTGCAGAGAGTTTGCGCCGCCCGAAAACATTACGTCCGACGAACGCCCGCCTCCGCGTCAACCGCTGCCGCAACCAACGTACCGAACTCGCCCGCAACGCACGCATCAGCCACAGCGAACGTACTCGGCGCACCGAACAGAAACAGAAACCGAAACACGCGCGCCGGAGAGACAACGAACCTGCGCTGTGTGCGCACAACCTAACCACTCAGCCTACGCGTGCGCAACATTCAAGAGAGCGAGCAACGACGAGAAGTGGAGACTGGCAAAGGAAAAGCAACTCTGTTTCCGTTGCCTAGGATCGAGATCGTATTCACACCGATGCAAACTGCGAAGATGCGGGGAAAACGGCTGCGCTAAGTCACATCACCGATTGCTTCATTTCGAGAGCCGCACCGAAAACACGCTGACGCCACCGCCGTCGCCGCCGCCGTCGCCGCCGCCAGCTGATGACGACTTCGAACCCGAGATAGTTGCAACCACGAAGTCACGCCGAGCCACAAGTACCTACCTGAAAATCATACCAGTACGAGTCACCGGTCAGAGCGGGTACATCGACACGTATGCGCTCCTAGACGACGGGTCTACCGTCACACTGATAGACGCCACCATCGCTGCGAAGATTGGAGCCGACGGACCCGCCGACACACTCGCCATCGAAACAGTCTCAGGGAGGGAAGAAGACAGAAACTCTCGACGCGTCACTCTACAGGTGCAAGGGAACAACAATGTGTTCACCGTTCAAGCCCGCACGATCGAAAAGTTGAAACTGGCGCCACAAACCGTAATGAAGACCGACGTAGTCAACGCACCGCACCTACGTGACATCGAAGCCCACGTATACTACGAGCGAGCCACGCCGACCCTACTCATTGGCCAAGACAACTCGCACTTATTGTTAGCCGAAGAAGTGAGAAGAGGGCGCGAAAACCAACCGGCGGCATCTCTTACGCCGCTGGGTTGGGTTCTACACGGCGCCACCAACAGAAGTCGCGACCAACGTGTACACTACGTCGCTCACGTGAACGTCCGCACCGTAAACGAAAATCGTATCGAAGATCGAAACGAAGTTCGAAACGAAGTTCGAAACGAAGATACAGACCGCGCCACCGACGAAGCAACGAAACAAGTCTTCACACCCGAATCGCGCTGTATACAACCGAAGAAACCGACATCGAAGCCCGAAGAACTCGCACTAAAACGACCGAGAGAAGCGCTCCTGAGAAAAGGCTACGAAACCGAACCGGGCCCGCCGGTCAATGACCCCGGCCGCACCCGGTACCTATCGCCCGCCGAGCTTCGCCCAGCGTCCGACGCCGCCGCCCGTTACTCCGATACATCGCTCAACGACCAGCTGATCAGCGGTCCCGACCTCCGTCAGTCACTACCGGAGGTACCTGTGCGCTTCAGCCAGCACGAAGCCACCGCGGTCGCCGACGATGAAGAAACTTTCCGCCGCCGCATCGACATCCGAAGCGCCTTACAGTTTCCGTGGCGCAACGACCGGCGGGAGAACCCGCACGAAGCACACCGTTTATTCATCGGGTCGCCGTTCCCACCCGAAGAAGAATGGCCGCGAGAAACATTTACGAAAACAGAAGCAACGGGCGAAGAAAGAACAAACGGACGACAGATAACGCCTGACGCGTTCACAATAGCAACGCCTGTCACCGCCGCCACAGCAACGTCGGACGTCGCGAAAGCGTTACCCGACATAACACGCTTTTCGTCACGGCAACGACTTATCCGCACAACCGCACGAGTTTTTCAATTCTTCGAAGCGCTGAATACAAGAAAACAACGCGTCCAGTACAAACGGACAAAGCCGCGCGCGAAAGCCGATCTACAATGGCGAGCTAACAAGAATCACAACAAGATAAGCTCCGCCCAGCAGAAGCCACGCCCACTGACGAACGAGTGCGCGTTCAAAACATTGAGCGCTGATTTTATCCGTCGCGCCGAACAGCTGTGGGTGAAGCAATCGCAACACGATTCGTTTGGAAGAGAGATCGCCGCGCTACGAACAAAACAAGTGTTACCGACCGACAAATTGAAGAAACTCACCGTTTACGTAGACGAAACCGACCAGCACCCGACTGAAGAATGCCTGCACACGCTACTGATCGAAGCTGAGTACGTGGTCAACAGCCGCCCGCTCACCTACGTGTCCGTCGAAGCCGCCGACGAAGCGACGTTGACCCCTAACCACTTCCTATTGGGGGGATCAGCGCGCACACCACCGACGGGCACCTACACCGACGCTGACCTGAGCGGCCGCGCCACCTGGCGCCGCGCACAGCGCCTCGCTGACCACTTCTGGGCGCGCTGGGTGCGCGAGTACCTGCCCGAGCTTCAACACCGGCGGGAGCCCCACGGCCGTGGGCCGGCCATCAGGGTGGACGACGTGGTCCACATCGCCGACGGCAACCTGCCCCGCAACGTGTGGCCCAGAGGCCTAGTCACCGAGCTGCACCCGGGACCCGACGGCGTGACGCGCGTGGTCGACGTGCGTACCCGAGGCGGCGTGCCACGACGGCCTGTGAAGAAGCTCATCGTGCTACCGACGGCGCCCGCACCGGATTGAACTACATAAGCCGCCGGGCTTATGTACGGCGGGAGATATGTGCGGGACAGATTATTACGATTTATTATGTTTAGAAATAAGATGTATATAAAATTCCTTGAGTTGACCGTTGTACAATAAAATGATATTTTTGTGTGTATTTTACTCCCTCTGCTAGGTTGAGATAAATTAGATAAGTTTTATTTGTGTTGTATATAAATCGTTTGTAATGTTAAAATAATTTGTAAAATGCAAAGGGCTCTCGATACGGTATTGCCTCGACGTACCTAAGGTCCGATTCGCTATCTCGCTCACTCGCGGGATATGCTCTTCTAGCACAACCGCGCCTCTAGCGGCACATCTCGGAACTCCCTTACACGCAGACTGCCACAGTTCCGAGAACTGATTTAGCGTCGCGCGTGTAAGCCAATTCCTTGAATTCTTTTGTGAGAAAATACGCGGAAACAATTAGAGTCGCTATAAATATCGCGTGCCCTCGCATTAAGATTCATTCGCATCCAGATATTGTAAGAAGAACAATAAAGTCACTCTGCCCGAACGAGCATCAACAACCAGTGGTTTTCTTCACCGTCCGGAACCTCTCCGTCTCCGCACAGTTTGTGTACACCGGGGCTGCTACCGCTCATAAACGGCCGGTCCCGTACAGAGGTGTTATTTCTTACTTTTTGGCTGCATTTTTCAAGGCGCTATTATTTTTTAAAATAAATAATTAAAATGTTCTTTAACGATATCACTTTTTTTCGCCATAAATATAAAGCTTAAAGCAAACGTAAGTAACTAACTACACTGCTGCCATTATTACCTCGAATCGCGCGGATACTTTTGCTGGCGCACTGTGACTAACCGCATAGCAAGCTGCTGGTTATCGTGTCACATACCGATATCGTGCCGATATCGGCGGACGACGATATCGTCCCGATATCGGCGGTCGATATCGTCCCGATATATGAATATCGTGTCGGTGTCGTTATCGTCCAATGTGAAAACGCCCATTGTGACTAGGGTTTCGGGATTCCCGGGTTTTTTCATTCCCGGGAATCAGGAATTTTCAAGTTTGCTGAAATTAGTGGCCCTTTTTTATTAAAACAACACATTAACTTTTGTTTTACAAGCTTTTCATTTAACTTGCTGTGTAATGATGATGATGAAATAACCATATTATCATAAGAGTATTTAAGTATTTTGTGCACGACGGAACAAAACGTTACTTGAATTTTGTATAGTTAGTTATAGGATTTTTGTTGTGTTTATTAAAAGGATTTTATCTCGTGTCTTTTACTATGTTTAGAATAAGAAAATAGCAAGTAGGTCTTAACATTATGTAAAAAGAGGTAGGGATTAAGTAAGACAAAGACAAATGTATAAGTTAGAGCGAGAAAATAAACATGACGCCCGGTAGTCGGATAGATAGACCGCGTGTCCGCTCCCCCCGCCGCCTATAAATACAGCGGCGGGGTGACGGCAAAATTCATTCCGATACGAGCTCCCGACGAGGTAACACCTCTCCTCCGACTGCCGAGCAACTTTGAAACTGCAACCTGACTTTCCTTGAAGACCTTCCCCCGCATAATTAAATACAGTCCACTGCTACTATAAGGGCGGCAACGATTTGGTCGCCCACATTGTCTGGTCCTTCGAGCCGGATCTCTGAACCAAGAAGAAAAGAAAACTGGAAAAAATGGTCACCACAAGAAGCAATCAAGGAAAGGAGCGTAACGAATCACCCACCGAAACGTCCGACACCGGCACCGGCGAGACCTCTGGTACAACTGGCACCACGAGAACGGAGACAACGGCATCCACCGGCGCCACAGGCACGACGGCCGCAACAACCTCATCACACACGGGGGGCCCGGCCGACACGTCGGGTATTAAAGCCACGCCCGCCGCCAGCACAGCCACTGTCATCGAGCGCCAGTCAACGGAACTAATGCCGCCACCTGTCGCACGCACACTGAAGCCCGCTCGGTCACGCCGCTCTAAAACCTCTAGCAAGAGACTCCTCGCGGAGTTGGGGGCACAGGAGAGGCTGGCTGAGTTGGAGCTGCGACGTATTCGCGCCGAAGCCGAACTAGAGAAAATACGTCAACAACGATCCGAAGTAGAATCAACATCGTCCGAGGAGGAAGAAGACGACCTGGCGCCACAAAGAGTCTCCGATTGGTTCGACAAACAGCCCGAAGCAAATGAACGACTGCCACCCCTGGAAGAAAAAACGAACGCAACGACGGCCTATCAGCACGCAGTGATAGATAAACCTCTGGTCCCTGAAAACCAGCGAGAGTTGGCTGCCCGCACAAGAGGGCAGCAGAAAATACGAGAAGATCAACCCCCGCCAGTTACAGCGATTGATGTTACGTCACTGACCGCCGCGCTCGCCGAAGCAATCCACGGTAGCAGACCCAGCCGCAAGTACATACCAGACTTGCCCGACTTCAACGGCCATTGTCAAGACTGGCTACAATTCAGAGCTGCGTACAACGAATCTGCAACGAGCTTCACGGCGAGCGAAAATGTCGCCAGAATAAGAAGAAGTCTCAAAGGAGTAGCAATGGAGGCAGTCAGCGCACTACTGATCAGCCAACCGCAGCCTGAAGATTTGATAAGCTCACTGGAGAGAAGATTCGGCAGACCCGACGCCCTACTCATCGGAGAAATAGAGAAAATGAAGAACCTCCCTCGACTCACCGAAAGCCCACGCGACTTATGCGTGTTCGCCAGCCGCATCGCCAACACAGTCGCCACGATCCAGATATTGAAGCGACCGCAGTACCTACACAACCCGGAGGTACTACGACTCATCATAGAGAAGATGACGCCGATCCTGCGCAACAAATGGTACGACTACGCGGCGGACCACGAAGACACACCTGAGCTGAAGAGAGTCGCCAATTTCCTCAATGGCGAAGCTGACAAATGCGCGCCATACGCACCACCCGAGCTGCCATTCGAGAAAGAAAGAACAAAGAAGAAAGTCGAACGCGCTTACGCCGTCACCACCGAAGAAAAGACAGCAAGCACGAAGACAAACACAAACGAAAAAACGTCCTGCCCGCACTGCAATGAAAATCACAAGCTACCAGCGTGCCCGCAATTTACTAAAGCCGACGTCAACGAGCGCTGGGAAATAGCGAAGAAAAGTCAAGCCTGCTTTCGCTGCCTCATTAACAAGCATCGTCGCTTCACGTGCAAAGCCAAGCCCTGCGGTCTCAACGGTTGTACAATGCGACATCACCGCCTTTTACACCACGAAAAGGCGTCACCGGTCACCGCGACGACACAACCAAGCTCGCCGCCACCAAGCTCACCGCCACCCAACAAGATCGACCAGGTGGTGGCCGCCGCAAGACGAGTACAGACCGATGCAAGCCGCGCGTACCTGAAAATAACCCCAGTCACACTACGGGGGCCGCAAGCAACAGTACAAGCATACGCACTACTCGACGAAGGAAGCACCGTAACAATAATCGACTCTTCACTAGCTGACGCACTCGGACTCGACGGGCCGAACGAACCTATGTGGGTGCAAGGAGTGAGCGGGACAGAAATAGCGCACAAACAGAGCAAGAGAGTGAATGTCAACATAAGGGGCCGACACAGTAGCGACGAACTGCACATCCGCAACGCGCACACCGTCGCAAATTTAGACTTCACCACTCAGTCGATCAGCGAACGAGAAGTACAAAACTGCGAACACCTAGAGGACATCAAACACGAACTGCTTTACGACAACGCCACACCGAAGATACTCATCGGCCAAGATAACTGGGAATTGATCGTGTCACGCGAAATAAGAAAAGGACGGCGCGATCAACTTGTGGCGTCGAAAACACTTCTGGGCTGGGTGCTGCACGGGTGCCGCTCGTCTCACGCGGCACCGGTGGCCTTCTGCTGCGCTCACCTGTCACAACCTGGGCGCGCAGATCCGATGGAAGAAATGATGAAAAAGTACTTCGCACTAGAATCACTGTCGATCGAGCCGAGAAAACAGAGCAGCGACCCCGAACTACAAGCTCTCCGAATATTGAACGAGAAAAGCCGACGTCTACCTGACGGCAGATTCGAGACGGAACTACTATGGCGAGAAGAGAACCAAACCATACCCTGCAATCGTCCGGATGCCCTCAAGCGCCTTCACACACTAGAACGCAAACTGGACCGCGATGAAAACCTGAAAGAAAAATATGAAGAAAGAATAAACAACCTGTTGACGTCAAACTACGCCGAGCGAACGACCGCGCCACCAAGCGGCCGAACATGGTACCTACCGCACTTCGCCGTCTGCAATCCCGAGAAGCAGAAGATCAGAGTAGTCCACGACGCAGCGGCCACCTCACACGGCCGCAGCCTCAACGACATGTTGCTGCCTGGACCAGACCTGCTGCAGTCGCTACCCGGCGTAATAATGCGATTCCGTCAACATGGCATCGCGGTATCAGCTGATATCAAAGAAATGTTTATGCAGATTAAAATTCGTGAAGAAGACAGAGACGCACTCCGCTTTTTATGGAGAAGCGACCGGCGGGAGGGGGCACCGGAGGAGTACCGCATGACCTCCGTCATCTTTGGCGCATCGTCATCTCCTTGCACCGCTCTCTACATAAAGGACAGAAACGCAAGCGAACACGCCGAAAAGTATCCGCGGGCGGCGACAGCGATAAAGAAAAATCACTATATGGACGACTACTTACAAAGCTTCGCGACCATAAACGAAGCCAAACAAGTGACCAGAGACGTCGACTACGTGCACAAACAAGCCGGCTTCGAGCTACGCGGATGGGCCACGAACGAAAAAGAAGCTATCAGCGCCGTCGACGGGCGCGCAGAGCGAGAGGGAACTACAGTCGCCATCGGCGGGAGCGAGATAGAGAAAACGCTCGGCCTACTATGGGACACAAAAGAAGACTGCATTCGTTTCCGTCTCAACATAAGAAGAGCTCCGCCAGAGGTACTCGACGACCTACGCCCGCCTACGAAGAGAGAAGCGCTCAGCATCATTATGTCCATTTTCGACCCACTCGGCCTCATCTCGCCCATCACTACGCCGGCGAAGCGACTTATGCAAGACACGTGGCGCTACAAGACAGACTGGGACGAAACAATTCCGGCAGAGCTACAGAAAAAATGGAGCAAATGGTTACAACAGCTGCGCGACCTAGGTCAATACCAAATACCTAGATGCTACGACGCCGAACCAGCCGCGCGCTACGAGCTACACACTTTCGTGGACGCAAGCGAAGAAGCGAACGCCACCGCGTTCCGAGGCGCCGACCGCGAGCTCACCGAGGCGGTCACAGAAGAGGCCGCAGCACGCCACATCAACTGGCGTTTCCTGCCCCCCGCCGCCCCCTTCATGGCGGGGGTATGGGAGCGCATGGTGCGCACCGTCAAAGAGGCTCTACGCGTCACGCTGCACGAGCGATACCCCAGCGACGAGACACTGCAAACGCTACTGGCCGAGGTCGAGGCGACGGTGAACTCCCGCCCCCTCACACACGTGGCGGTGACCCCCGATGACCCGCCGGCGCTGACCCCCAACATGATATTGATCGGACCGGACTGCCACACGCCGGCCCCGGGCGCATTCAGCGAACACGACGTGAACGCGCGTCAGCACTGGAAGCGCGCTCAGCAGCTCGCCGACACATTCTGGCGGCGCTGGGTACGCGAGTACATGCCGCTACTCCAGAACCGGCGGGAGCCCCTCGGTGCCGGAGCCAGCCCAGCGGTCGGAGACGTCGTAATAATTTGCGACTCGAACCTTCCCCGCAACACCTGGCCGCGAGGACGAGTGACAAGGACCTACCCAGGAAAGGATGGAGTAGTACGAGTCGTGGACGTCACCACCAGCAAGGGCCACGTCCTGAGGCGGCCCACAAAGAAGATCGTCGTGCTGCCAGTTGGATCGCAAGGCGACGGCGGGAGAATGTGCACGACGGAACAAAACGTTACTTGAATTTTGTATAGTTAGTTATAGGATTTTTGTTGTGTTTATTAAAAGGATTTTATCTCTTGTCTTTTACTATGTTCCGCTCCCCCCGCCGCCTATAAATACAGCGGCGGGGTGACGGCAAAATTCATTCCGATACGAGCTCCCGACGAGGTAACACCTCTCCTCCGACTGCCGAGCAACTTTGAAACTGCAACCTGACTTTCCTTGAAGACCTTCCCCCGCATAATTAAATACAGTCCACTGCTACTATAAGGGCGGCAACGATTTGGTCGCCCACATATTTAATTAATTCTTATTTATCTACATTGTATGTCACGCTGACACATATTATAAGCCAATGTGGTTTTCTTTGTGTAAGTAATGTAGCTTTAGTTCTCGATTGTATTTTTTTATGCTAAATAAAAAAAAGTTATAATGATATTTCATTAATCAGTGTTCAGATTAGAAAGCTGAGTAAAACTACATGACAGACATAAGAATGACAAAAATAATTTTTCAAGAAGGAATCTTGTCTGAATCTCTTAAAGAACTACAGACCCATCTCGCTTCTGAACCATATCTATAAAATATTTTCGAGAGTATCATTACGAATCGTTTCGCTCTCAGGTTTGACGACTTCCAACCTCCCGAACAAGCCGGGTTCCGGAAAGGCTATAGTACCATAGTCCACATCGAGGTGCTGAGGTACTTATACCAAAATGCCACCATGTCAGTCCGATTACAGAACCAGAGCTCTAATCCTATCCAACTACAGCGAGGTGTGAGACAGGGAGACGTCATCTCTCCGAAACTGTTCACAGCTGCGTTGGAGGATATTTTAAAGCTTCTGGATTGTAAAGAATGCGGCATCAACATCAATGGCGAGTACTTAACACACTTACGGTATGCCGATGATGTAGTTCTTATGGCTGAGACCTTGGAAGACCTGAACACAATGCTCGTAGATCTCAGTAATGCTTGAAAAATGGAAAATGAAGTATTTAGAAAAAATCGACCCGTCTCACAACCAGCTCCGGTGGGACGGGTCGATTTTTTCTAAATACTTCATTTTCCATTTTTCAACCATAAAAATTGCATTGTGAATGCAAAAAAGTAAAAATTTAAATAACTCAGTAATGCTTCTCAAAGAGTGGGTCTTAAGATGAACATGGGTAAGACGAAAATCATGTTGAATGCTCATGTTGCACCCGCTCCAGTGTTTCAGTTAGGTAAGTTCAACTTCGAGAAAGATATCTTTCGTAGAATCCAGCTCGGATGGGCAGCGTTTGGGAGGCTCCGGCATATATTCGCGTCAAAAATACCTCAATGGCTCAAGACGAAAGTCTTTGACCAGTGGGTGTTGCCATTAATGATATATGGAAGTAAGACGTGGTCTTTTACTATGGGCACAGCGGTGACACTCCGTGTCCGTGAGAGATCGAGCGCCGGTGACGTTTAGCCGACGCTAGGGTTGATACCGAAATGGAATATAGACTTATGCCAAAGAAGATTACGTGTAGGATGTTATATAATTTGTGACTGTGTAAGAATATTTAGGTAGGTAATGAAAGACACGTTAAATTTTCTATCAACTTTTATAGATATTTTTATTATATATCTTTACAAATGGGAAATAATAAAATTTCCGACAAAATAAAATATGAACGACATTGAATAAAATACTCAAATAAGAAACCGAGCAGCGTTATATTTTGTTTGCGAAAAATTAACTAAGCTAGCGACAATTTACGAATGACTAATTTCGAGTCGAAAATACTTTATTAGAATATGTTCAGGAAAACGTAGGTATATCTCGGTAAACAAGTATTATTTTGGTGAAACCGAAGGTTTTGTCTGTACAGTTATGGATAAGGTTGTGATGACAAATAACTACCGAAAGTATATCCTAAGGGATGGCACAGTGGATATATTTTGCCTAGCGTTCCATCGTCCGGGTGAATCCTTTAGACATATAATCTCCGGTTGTTCTCGTCTCGCAAACGGCGAGTATTTGTATAGACATAACCAAGGATAATACACCAACAACTTGCTCTGAAACATAATCTTGTGGCATCCGAGGTGCCGTACTACAAGTATGCACCAGAACCAGGTTCTTGAAAATAGCCATGCCACATTGTATTGGGATCGATCTATCATTACAGACAGGCAGGACTATTGTAGCATTAGCTACAATACAACAATATCAGGCTTATTAAAGCCTAATATTGTATTGATAGATCGACATGAACGCCACGCAATAATTGTTTATGTCGCTGTTCCCCATGACATGACAAGTTGACGACAACCTTGGGAAAGTTGAAAAAGATAAAGAAAACAAATATCTTGATTTAGCTCACGAGATTGTTGACATGTGGGACATTGATTCAGTAATTGTTGTTCCGATAGTCATATCTGCTCATGGTGTGATAGCCAAGAGCCTTGATAAACACCTTAAGAGGCTTGCGTTAGGTGGATGGATCGGGAGTCAGATGCAGAAGGCAGTACCTACTTCTGTACACGGCCCGTGTCTGTCTCTGGATCCTTAACCATCGGTAGCCGGGGACCCTGATCTTGCTACCGTTGGGGAACTGCATTTTTGTATTTTTAAATGTTTTATTTTTTAATGTTTTATATTGTAAAAAGTTATGTTTAGAATTATAATTTTGTAAGTATTTTAAAATGTAGTAAAGGGAATAATAATAATAATATATGTACGTAAAATAAGCTACTAACAGTGGGACACAGTTAATGTATCCTAATAAAATACTAAATCGTCCAAAGAAAATACTAAGTCAGCGACAAAAATACTGAGTGAGTGAATCAATAATCTCCCAAATAAAAATTAGTCCTCTCAATAATTATTTATTATCGACTGAATTTTAACAACTTTCGCATTTTTTGGCTTCCTAGTAGTTCCTATTTGAATGTATAAAGTTTGCGCCAGCCCTCGGCCAAGGCATTCACCGACTGCCTGTTCCCCGCCCCGCGCGCCTCTCACGGCCCCCGCTCACATCCAGACACCCACACATAGCCGCAAGCGATTTTACGTGCACACATGCTTAAGTGTCGTTTCTTTTCGCGTAAGTGTATATATTCTTTGCTATGGGTCTCATAAGGCTCAAAGTCACCCAGCGAGAAATGGAGAGAGTGATGCTTGATATTTTCCCAGCTCGATCAAATCAGAAACGATGAGATCCGCAGGAGAACTAAAACAACCAAAATCGCTCGAAGGATTGCATCACAGAACCTGGATTTTTTTCCGTGTTCTGTGGATTGCATCGTTGAAGTGGCAGTGGGTGGGACACATAGCGCGGAGAACCGATGGCTGTTGGGGAGGAAAGTGTGCTTGCTTTTGAGAAAATGCTTTTCTCAAGGGCTTCGAAGCGGTTTTGAAGCTCGAGCTGAAAGCACTCGGGGTTTTGAATTTGAGCCGGTATTGGTCGGAGCGTGGTTTTATCAGTCGCGATCTTTCGAGCTTGACATCGATATTCAATGTGCCTCTCACCATACGGTGATCGCTTCCTGTCTTCTTAACAGCGTTGATCACACTGACATAATTGAATATGTGCTTCTTCGTCGACATGATAAAATCGATCTCGTTTTTTACTTTACCGTCCGGACTGATCCAGGTCCATTTGCAACTTACGGGCTTCCTAAAGAAGGAGTTCGTCATATACAGGTACTCCCTCTCCATGAAGTCTGCCAGCATCTGGCCTCTATCGTTCCGTTGCCCAAATACAAATTGCCCCACTCTCAGCTCATCACCGCAACGTTGCCCCAACTTTGCATTGAAATCCCCCATCACAACAGTGTAGTGGGTTTTTAAGCTTTAGAGATAGAAAAATGGAAAATGAAGTATTTAGAAAAAATCGACCCGTCTCACAACTAGCTCCGATGGGACTCGAACCCACGACCTTTCGCTTTCCGGGCGACTGCTCTAACCACTGAGCTACGGAGTCGTTACGAGAAGCGTCGAATTTATCCAATACTTCTTACACGCTGTATAGTCAGCGTTAATTTCATCAATGTGGAGATATTACTACCCTCACACGCGAAAGAAATACCTTTCCAGGTATTTGGCAATCGCTAAAGATGAAATTACTATTGCAACTTATTTTAATTTTTAGTTTTTTGCATTCACAATGCAATTTTTATTACAGAAAAATGGAAAATGAAGTATTTAGAAAAAATCGACCCGTCTCACAACTAGCTCCGATGGGACTCGAACCCACGACCTTTCGCTTTCCGGGCGACTGCTCTAACCACTGAGCTACGGAGTCGTTACGAGAAGCGTCGAATTTATCCAATACTTCTTACACGCTGTATAGTCAGCGTTAATTTCATCAATGTGGAGATATTACTACCCTCACACGCGAAAGAAATACCTTTCCAGGTATTTGGCAATCGCTAAAGATGAAATTACTATTGCAACTTATTTTAATTTTTAGTTTTTTGCATTCACAATGCAATTTTTATTACAGAAAAATGGAAAATGAAGTATTTAGAAAAAATCGACCCGTCTCACAACTAGCTCCGATGGGACTCGAACCCACGACCTTTCGCTTTCCGGGCGACTGCTCTAACCACTGAGCTACGGAGTCGTTACGAGAAGCGTCGAATTTATCCAATACTTCTTACACGCTGTATAGTCAGCGTTAATTTCATCAATGTGGAGATATTACTACCCTCACACGCGAAAGAAATACCTTTCCAGGTATTTGGCAATCGCTAAAGATGAAATTACTATTGCAACTTATTTTAATTTTTAGTTTTTTGCATTCACAATGCAATTTTTATTACAGAAAAATGGAAAATGAAGTATTTAGAAAAAATCGACCCGTCTCACAACTAGCTCCGATGGGACTCGAACCCACGACCTTTCGCTTTCCGGGCGACTGCTCTAACCACTGAGCTACGGAGTCGTTACGAGAAGCGTCGAATTTATCCAATACTTCTTACACGCTGTATAGTCAGCGTTAATTTCATCAATGTGGAGATATTACTACCCTCACACGCGAAAGAAATACCTTTCCAGGTATTTGGCAATCGCTAAAGATGAAATTACTATTGCAACTTATTTTAATTTTTAGTTTTTTGCATTCACAATGCAATTTTTATTACAGAAAAATGGAAAATGAAGTATTTAGAAAAAATCGACCCGTCTCACAACTAGCTCCGATGGGACTCGAACCCACGACCTTTCGCTTTCCGGGCGACTGCTCTAACCACTGAGCTACGGAGTCGTTACGAGAAGCGTCGAATTTATCCAATACTTCTTACACGCTGTATA
Organism: Crambus lathoniellus; assembly: GCA_949710035.1. Classification (NCBI taxonomy): domain Eukaryota; kingdom Metazoa; phylum Arthropoda; class Insecta; order Lepidoptera; family Crambidae; genus Crambus; species Crambus lathoniellus. The sequence goes on from OX453319.1 coordinate 7,457,718, forward strand.
GTCAGCGTTAATTTCATCAATGTGGAGATATTACTACCCTCACACGCGAAAGAAATACCTTTCCAGGTATTTGGCAATCGCTAAAGATGAAATTACTATTGCAACTTATTTTAATTTTTAGTTTTTTGCATTCACAATGCAATTTTTATTACAGAAAAATGGAAAATGAAGTATTTAGAAAAAATCGACCCGTCTCACAACTAGCTCCGATGGGACTCGAACCCACGACCTTTCGCTTTCCGGGCGACTGCTCTAACCACTGAGCTACGGAGTCGTTACGAGAAGCGTCGAATTTATCCAATACTTCTTACACGCTGTATAGTCAGCGTTAATTTCATCAATGTGGAGATATTACTACCCTCACACGCGAAAGAAATACCTTTCCAGGTATTTGGCAATCGCTAAAGATGAAATTACTATTGCAACTTATTTTAATTTTTAGTTTTTTGCATTCACAATGCAATTTTTATTACAGAAAAATGGAAAATGAAGTATTTAGAAAAAATCGACCCGTCTCACAACTAGCTCCGATGGGACTCGAACCCACGACCTTTCGCTTTCCGGGCGACTGCTCTAACCACTGAGCTACGGAGTCGTTACGAGAAGCGTCGAATTTATCCAATACTTCTTACACGCTGTATAGTCAGCGTTAATTTCATCAATGTGGAGATATTACTACCCTCACACGCGAAAGAAATACCTTTCCAGGTATTTGGCAATCGCTAAAGATGAAATTACTATTGCAACTTATTTTAATTTTTAGTTTTTTGCATTCACAATGCAATTTTTATTACAGAAAAATGGAAAATGAAGTATTTAGAAAAAATCGACCCGTCTCACAACTAGCTCCGATGGGACTCGAACCCACGACCTTTCGCTTTCCGGGCGACTGCTCTAACCACTGAGCTACGGAGTCGTTACGAGAAGCGTCGAATTTATCCAATACTTCTTACACGCTGTATAGTCAGCGTTAATTTCATCAATGTGGAGATATTACTACCCTCACACGCGAAAGAAATACCTTTCCAGGTATTTGGCAATCGCTAAAGATGAAATTACTATTGCAACTTATTTTAATTTTTAGTTTTTTGCATTCACAATGCAATTTTTATTACAGAAAAATGGAAAATGAAGTATTTAGAAAAAATCGACCCGTCTCACAACTAGCTCCGATGGGACTCGAACCCACGACCTTTCGCTTTCCGGGCGACTGCTCTAACCACTGAGCTACGGAGTCGTTACGAGAAGCGTCGAATTTATCCAATACTTCTTACACGCTGTATAGTCAGCGTTAATTTCATCAATGTGGAGATATTACTACCCTCACACGCGAAAGAAATACCTTTCCAGGTATTTGGCAATCGCTAAAGATGAAATTACTATTGCAACTTATTTTAATTTTTAGTTTTTTGCATTCACAATGCAATTTTTATTACAGAAAAATGGAAAATGAAGTATTTAGAAAAAATCGACCCGTCTCACAACTAGCTCCGATGGGACTCGAACCCACGACCTTTCGCTTTCCGGGCGACTGCTCTAACCACTGAGCTACGGAGTCGTTACGAGAAGCGTCGAATTTATCCAATACTTCTTACACGCTGTATAGTCAGCGTTAATTTCATCAATGTGGAGATATTACTACCCTCACACGCGAAAGAAATACCTTTCCAGGTATTTGGCAATCGCTAAAGATGAAATTACTATTGCAACTTATTTTAATTTTTAGTTTTTTGCATTCACAATGCAATTTTTATTACAGAAAAATGGAAAATGAAGTATTTAGAAAAAATCGACCCGTCTCACAACTAGCTCCGATGGGACTCGAACCCACGACCTTTCGCTTTCCGGGCGACTGCTCTAACCACTGAGCTACGGAGTCGTTACGAGAAGCGTCGAATTTATCCAATACTTCTTACACGCTGTATAGTCAGCGTTAATTTCATCAATGTGGAGATATTACTACCCTCACACGCGAAAGAAAGGTTAGAGCAGTCGCCCGGAAAGCGAAAGGTCGTGGGTTCGAGTCCCATCGGAGCTAGTTGTGAGACGGGTCGATTTTTTCTAAATACTTCATTTTCCATTTTTCTGTAATAAAAATTGCATTGTGAATGCAAAAAACTAAAAATTAAAATAAGTTGCAATAGTAATTTCATCTTTAGCGATTGCCAAATACCTGGAAAGGTATTTCTTTCGCGTGTGAGGGTAGTAATATCTCCACATTGATGAAATTAACGCTGACTATACAGCGTGTAAGAAGTATTGGATAAATTCGACGCTTCTCGTAACGACTCCGTAGCTCAGTGGTTAGAGCAGTCGCCCGGAAAGCGAAAGGTCGTGGGTTCGAGTCCCATCGGAGCTAGTTGTGAGACGGGTCGATTTTTTCTAAATACTTCATTTTCCATTTTTCTGTAATAAAAATTGCATTGTGAATGCAAAAAACTAAATATTAAAATAAGTTGCAATAGTAATTTCATCTTTAGCGATTGCCAAATACCTGGAAAGGTATTTCTTTCGCGTGTGAGGGTAGTAATATCTCCACATTGATGAAATTAACGCTGACTATACAGCGTGTAAGAAGTATTGGATAAATTCGACGCTTCTCGTAACGACTCCGTAGCTCAGTGGTTAGAGCAGTCGCCCGGAAAGCGAAAGGTCGTGGGTTCGAGTCCCATCGGAGCTAGTTGTGAGACGGGTCGATTTTTTCTAAATACTTCATTTTCCATTTTTCTGTAATAAAAATTGCATTGTGAATGCAAAAAACTAAAAATTAAAATAAGTTGCAATAGTAATTTCATCTTTAGCGATTGCCAAATACCTGGAAAGGTATTTCTTTCGCGTGTGAGGGTAGTAATATCTCCACATTGATGAAATTAACGCTGACTATACAGCGTGTAAGAAGTATTGGATAAATTCGACGCTTCTCGTAACGACTCCGTAGCTCAGTGGTTAGAGCAGTCGCCCAGAAAGCGAAAGGTCGTGGGTTCGAGTCCCATCGGAGCTAGTTGTGAGACGGGTCGATTTTTTCTAAATACTTCATTTTCCATTTTTCTGTAATAAAAATTGCATTGTGAATGCAAAAAACTAAAAATTAAAATAAGTTGCAATAGTAATTTCATCTTTAGCGATTGCCAAATACCTGGAAAGGTATTTCTTTCGCGTGTGAGGGTAGTAATATCTCCACATTGATGAAATTAACGCTGACTATACAGCGTGTAAGAAGTATTGGATAAATTCGACGCTTCTCGTAACGACTCCGTAGCTCAGTGGTTAGAGCAGTCGCCCGGAAAGCGAAAGGTCGTGGGTTCGAGTCCCATCGGAGCTAGTTGTGAGACGGGTCGATTTTTTTTTCTAAATACTTCATTTTCCATTTTTCTGTAATAAAAATTGCATTGTGAATGCAAAAAACTAAAAATTAAAATAAGTTGCAATAGTAATTTCATCTTTAGCGATTGCCAAATACTTGGAAAGGTATTTCTTTCGCGTGTGAGGGTAGTAATATCTCCACATTGATGAAATTAACGCTGACTATACAGCGTGTAAGAAGTATTGGATAAATTCGACGCTTCTCGTAACGACTCCGTAGCTCAGTGGTTAGAGCAGTCGCCCGGAAAGCGAAAGGTCGTGGGTTCGAGTCCCATCGGAGCTAGTTGTGAGACGGGTCGATTTTTTCTAAATACTTCATTTTCCATTTTTCTGTAATAAAAATTGCATTGTGAATGCAAAAAACTAAAAATTAAAATAAGCTTTGAGATCTCCTCATACATAGAATCCACTTCGACATCGTCGTGTGTCAAGGTCGGATATCGTTTCGATAATCTGAGTATCAGGTACGCTACCCTGCTCGACACACTTCCGATTCCGGTACGCTCTATTGACGTAATAATATCGAAGGTCTGTCTGGTACACCTGATGTCGAACCCTAGCAGCACAGCTAAACCATAAGATATATAAATATAGCGTCTTAAGGGAAGTTGTTCAGCGTGATTAGTATTTTCTATTGACCTACAATAATCTAAAGTCT